>LVVK01000014.1:50535-114961 GCA_002022785.1 Trichoderma guizhouense
TTTTTTTTTTTGACGTTTATTACCCTTCCAACAATAATATCTGCATAACCCTGCGAAGACATTGAACAATCCAATGGAGTCTTGAACTCCCAAGTACCAAAACACGAATAACCTCCGTTATGAAGTAGAGCATGAGCTCAACGACTAGCAGAACTATCAAATATGAAAGCAACAAATTCACCCTGATAATTTTGTCTTTGTGAATTAAAAAGTGGCTATTGATGTGTCCTTTCCTTCTTCCCTGGTTACCATCTAATCTTTTATGATGGCAACGCCATTCCAAATCATGGATCGGCTCCTCCGATAACCAATGGTATAAAAACTACAGCGTAGAACACGAACTCGGAAGATTCCGCCCACGTACATTGTCAAGAAACATTTTAGGACATCTCATCTTCGACTGTGGCGTTTCTATCCTTCTCCTCAACATGAGCCGTGTTGAGGCCCTTTACAGCAGACTCCTCCTTTGGTGTTATAGTCGTACCATCAGAGGCCACGGCGGCATGCTGGTGCTGCTCCCATGTCTCGGAAGGCACCCAGGTGGTGGACTTGCGAGCATTCGAAACCTCGCTGTAGAGCTGGTCAACCTGTTCCAAGCTGAGGCCCTTGGTCTCGTAGATGAAGAACCAGACGTGGGCAATGCAGAGGAAGCAGGCGCCGAACCAGACGAAGAAGATCTTGGACTGCAGGTTGGCGAAGCCCTCGCCGTAGTTGACGAGGTAAGGGGTGGAGTAGGCGATGGCCCAGTTGAGCAGCCAGTTGGTGGCGGTGGTCATGCTGAGGGACTTGGCGCGGGTGTTTAGGGGGAAGATCTCGCCGGTGACGACCCAGGCGAGGGGGCCCCAGGTGGAGGCGAAGAAGAAGATGAAGATGCAGACGAAGGCGACGGCGGCCTGCTCGCCGCCGAGGTTCTTGACGAAGATGTCGCCGTTGTCGCGCTGGCCGGTGGACACGGTGCCGCAGACTGCGACGATGAGTTGGGATACGCACATGCCGATGGCGCCGGCGAGGAGTAAGGGGCGGCGGCCCCAGCGGTCGATGGCGAGGAGGCCGGGGATGGTGGAGGCGACGTTGATGGCGGAGGTGATCATGGAGATTGTGAAGCCGCTGGAGACACCAGAGTTTTGGAAGTAGCGTGTGCCGTAGTAGAAGATGAAGTTTATGCCTGTCAGCTGCTGCAAAGCCTGGAGGGCCATGCCGGTGAACTGACGCTTGAGGATGGGCGGGCGGAAGCAGTCGAGGTAGGTAGCTTTGCTGAGGCCGTTTTCATACTCGAGGTTGGCCCTGATCTCGCTGAGCTCGGCGACGACGGCGGGGTGGCCGCCATCCAGGCGGCGGATGCGGGAGAGGGCGGCGGTGGCCTTGTCGAGCTTGCCGGAGCGGACGAGGTAGCGGGGGGTCTCGGGCAGGAAGAGCATGCCGAAGAAGAGGATGAGGGACCAGGCGAACTGGACGGCGATGGGGATGCGGTAGCTGCCAGAGTCGGGGCGGTTGGAGGTTGCGTTGTTGACGATGGCGGAGAGGAGGAGGCCGATTGTGATGGCGAGTTGGTAGGCGCCGACGATGGCGCCGCGGATCCATTTGGGGGCTGTTTCGGACTGGTAGAGGGGGACTGTTTTGATGATGTTTTGTTAGAGAAATGGTAATGATGGTTGAAAGGGGAGGGAGAAGTTTGTAAGAGAGGAGGATAAGGAGGATGACTTACTCAGAGCGGAGATCAAACCGACGCCAAAACCAGCAAAGAATCGACCAGCGAGGAACATGGGGATGGCAGTGGCAATCGTTTGCAGCACGACACCCAGGTTGAAGACCCAGGTCGAGATCATCAAGGCAGGACGACGGCCGAAGTAATCAGACAGCAGGGGCGAGGCAAGGGCGCCGAAGAAGGTGCCCGCTGAGAGGATGGACACGATGGCCGACTCTTGGGAGGTTGTGATGTCGAGATCGCCGCTGGCGTTGCGGTAGCCGGTGCTGAAGAGGTCTTTCCAGTAGGGCATGGCCATGATGCCGCTGATGGTGCCGGTGTCGTATCTGTGAAAACATGTTAGCAGAATGAACTCAAGATGATCCTGTATGGTGTCAAAGCGATTTATTTGACTTACCCGTAGAGGACACCACCAAAGGCGACGAAGAAGCCCATTGCGATGGCGGGCCATGAGGCGCCGGCTTCATCGTCGGGTTTGGGGATCTTGAGTTTCTCAAGGACGCCCATTGTGATGGAAGGATTGTTATTGGAGTTGTAACTCAAGTATTTTGTGAGGTATGGGAATATGGACTCTGGCAGGTCGATGTAAAACCTCGAGCAGGAGCTTGGGGAGCCTCGTGGATGATTGTGGGGATGAAAAGGAATCAAGACTCGAGACCTTGATGTAGAGGATACAGCAGACCTTTTATAGTTCAAAACACACCAAAAAGCTTCTTATACGCCCAACGGGACTTGCCATCGTCTGCGTTACGAGGCGAGTGCTTGGGTTCTGGGGCGAAAGCAAACTAGTCCACCGATGGGGTATGCCCCAAACCTAATGATTCCTTCCAAAGCCATATATGACACCGTGATTGACAATACAAAGACGTTCTCCTGGAGGAGTGGAGAGTGGGTAGTCAACTGCCCGGGGTCGAAGCTGAAGCTATTTTCTACGATTTGTGGGGGAAGTTTGCGGAGAAGGGCCAACTAGGCGTCTGGTCCAGCACCGAATAGGTCAAGTTCTTGGGAACTCGGGAGCTGGGGAAGAGAAAAACCTGGAGATGCCCATGGAGAGACGCTTTGGGGTGTTTTTGCAAGGGGGGAGAAAAGGGCCGTAAAGGGGGTGAGGATGGGACTCTGGAATAAGCCTTGGCTTGAGGCTTTTGGTGGCGGGCGAGGCTGCGTGGCGCTTTAGAGAAGCCGTTTTTAGTTTCTCTTGGATTGTGCTAGTTGGATAGATTGTGTTTTGGGAGATTTACAAATGGAGAGCATGTCGAAGAGGCTACATCTCCTCATGCTGCTATTGTGAGCCTTCAGCCTGAACCTAGTGAGACACTCGAAATATCTACATTTACATCAACATGTCAGCTACAAGAATAATGGAGCGACTCCGTTTTCTTTGCGAAGAAGAAAATTTGACAATCTAGATGGTTTCTGGGGGACCAGCAAGGGAGATTCTCAAGCGACGTTGGTGTAAGTCTAGTTGCGGCATGGAACATATAACAGTGCACATTTATAGCCACTCATACGGTACAAAAAACAGCCACACCAGTTTATAATTTTGCTTCAACGCCGAGCGCGGAAATGAACATGAAAATCACCTTGGTTTAAAATGTCTAAATGATCATCCAAAGAAAGATTTTTCTTCTAAATTTTTGTTGTTATAATTCAATAGCGTCTGAAAGCGTCTGGATCGCGCTTGTGAATCACCAAGGCGGAAGAAGTGCTGTACTGTGTGCCGTATTTGTGTAAGCCATTCCCGAGTTCGGGATTCACAGAGTCAGCCACGGACAAGGCCGTTTCGCATAGCTCCGCGTGATTAAATCAGCTACCTCGTTAATTTGTCATTAGGGTATATTCAGTCTGCTTCCAGAACTCATCAACGTGGCCAAGAAGAGGCTTCTCTTTTCTCAGTATCATGTTGTTGTCGGATTGTGATGCTTTGCTGAACCTTGATAGGCAGATATGTGGACACTCGGCACTTGGAACAAAGCATCACGGAAAGCCATTTCCCAAGATCCACGCTAGACTTTCTCGAAAGGGGACTTTTCTAGCCTCTTGATAGAACTCCACATCTTCAGTCCCGGCGCCAGAGCCTTTCGTAGCGGCTCCACTCGTTGAAGGCTAGAGCTCGAGCACTAGATCCCGTGTTTTGGGGAAGTAGTTGAGCGGAGTTGAGGATATTCCAGCCTAGTTTCCAGCTTCTTGGAGGATTTGAAAGCGAAGAGAAATTTGCCGTCATGTGAGCTTGGAAAACTGACCTATGAAGCTGCCAAGGAGGTGGTTCAACTGGTGAATGAGTACGGAGCTTCTTACACATACATAATATGTTTCTACATGGCTTAACTTTAACACAGCCAACATCGTTATCTTGAGTGGCTTGTTGTAGAGGCTTTTCACAGTCGGGCCGTGACCGAATTCAGAGCGCAGATTTTCTATGCCACATACTCTAGTAGATGAAAGACAGCGCCTGTGAAGTGTTGTGCTGTGGGCATCAAAACCGATCCTGCCGGGCGACAATGTAGGAATTTGAAGTTGACTAACGTATGGTACGGGTGGATGAGTTTGATGGCTGAAGCGTGGCATCTCCAACACGCGGATCAAGATTCCCACAATCTGCATCTAAGGGCTCGGAAAGACTCCGCAGAGGCGATTTGAAATGGGTAACAGCAAAACTCCCTTTTGCATCTTGATTTCAGGGTAAGTTGCTGAACCACTGTCAAATACACGACGTGCCGCCGCCACATGTCCGTTTACAGGGTAAGATATAAGCGGATATCTCGGTTGACTCAAGATTTGTCAATGACACCATGAATGAGAGAACTTCATATTGTTTGGCGTGATGATCTTGACTTGCATGATGGGTGATTTATTTAGTCAACAATACGAATTAAGTCCGTAGCCCTTAGTGCAGATAACTTCACCGCCCACATTAATACTTGTACTACATGTACCCATGCGGGGTATGATTTGAAGCTGGATTTAGGAATCTCAGTCCTGAAAACCTCAACTCTGCACGACTCTGGACGAGAGACGAGATCAAGATGCGTTTCACCCTTTTCTTAGCCTTGGCCATTGAGGGCGTTGTAGAATTAGTGCACGCTACCACAGAGCATGCGATCAAAGGAGGCCAACCCATTATCATCGACACGGATCTGTTCAGTGACGTCGACGACGTGGGCGCGTTGACAATTGCGAATGTTTTACACAACTGTGGCTTGGCGGATCTGAGAGGGATTGTGATTAATACACCTTCTCAGTATGGCGCATTAGCAGCAAGTGTAAGTGAATACGGCTGTGAGAAAGCCAATGCCGAAGATGAATTTCACTAGGTAACCATTCTTTGTCTTCAGTCACTTTCGACTTATTTCGGCAACGACGTCCCCATCGCTGCCTTTCGACCAATTACGAATGATACATTCTTCGACAGCTACTACTATTTGTGAGTGTTCCCCGGATGCTACACCTGATGATGTATGAGCCGCCACCTAATTGTTCTAGGTATGGCGAGTATGCCAGCAAATTGGCATATAATTGGCCTCGCAATATTAAAACAGCGGATTCAACCCCAACGCCAGTAGAGCTCTATCGTAAACTTTTGAGTTCTGCCGACGACAAAAGCATCCACATCATCTCCATCGGCTTTCTCACCAACATAGCCGATCTTCTCCGATCTAAAGCAGATCATATAACCCACTTATCCGGCTCGCAGCTTATTTCCGCCAAAGTGAGTGAGTTGGTCGTGATGGGTGGGCAATACCCTTCTGGCTGGGAGTACAACTTTGGTGGTGAAGACCCAGAGAGCACCGCATATGTTGTTCAGCACTGGCCAAAGAATGTCAGTGTCACTTACTCAGGCGGTGAACTGGGCGGTGACATCTTCTCAGGGCAACACCTTGCACAGCGGTGCCCTCCTGATTCTCCAGTCTTGAGCGCCTACCAATGGTACGTGGGCCGGGGGTCTACGGTTCGTTCGTCGTGGGATCCGATTACGACGCTGTATGGGATTTTGGGCCTTGAGTGGTTTTCGAAAATAGGTGTTCGTCCTATGCTGGCGTATGCAAACGACTTTGGGTATAATACTATTACTGCAGCGAACGGATCGAATGCGTGGGTAAATGATACGGCAGTGACGAATCAGCATTGGCTACGACTAGCTGAAGGTGTGACGAATTACAGCATGGCAGGGCTACTTGATGAATTCTACGCGCATGACCCATCCCTTCGAAGCTGCTTTCGGTATGGGGTACTCTCAGAGAATTTTGACGCAGTATTATAGATCATTTCTTATCATAGACAGTGAAGTTCCTAGCGATAGATTTGATCAAATGCCACAAATTGTTTATAAGCATCGTTTAGACATTAGTCAGTCAGAGTTTTACTCGTTAATCTAAAGAGCATATGTTCATTACATCGTCAATCATATTAAGAGACATGTCCTTCGAGCTTACTTTCTCGGAGCCCGGCCGTTGTAGTCGACTCCCGCCTTTGCCGTGTAGTTGGCGAAGCAGTCATAGTCAAAGTCAATCTCGTCAATCCGCTTCTGGAGGACTGATACGACGTGGTCGAAAGAGCAGAGTCCATCGGCATTCTTTGGGCATCCATGATAAGAGTCTGAGATGGGAACAACGGCATCATTACTGTGTATAACATGATTAGCACTCAATATCACATTTATTCAAGTCTGAGTACTCACACTAGGAATCGAATCTGTCGTGTTGGCTTCTGCGCGGGGCATTCCAATATCTGGGTGGTGAAGTGAGTGGCAAAGGGCACGATTTTGCTGGCGATAAAAGAGTTTCGCTTCTGGTTACCGGATAGGCTCAATGGCGGGCCCTGGAATAGTGCAGTCAGATTGAACGCTGTGAGAGTGTCGAGAACGACGACCTCGTGTGTCGCATCGGCGTAGATGGACTGGTTTAATGGGAAATATGTTTTGTTGTCGTCGTAAGTAAGGTTCAAGGCGGAGTCGGCAGCAGGGAATGAGTGTGTGAAACGAGCGACGAATTCTTGGAGGTAGCCTTTGCCTTGGGCGGCGGCAACTGGAGAACCAGGGCCGTTGTTATAGTAGAAGGACTATTTGTGTCAATAAGAGAAATATTACGAGGGACTTCAATGAACTTACCAGATCATAGTAGTATTCGTAGTTTAAGAAGTCTTCTTCAGTGAAGAGGTTGCAGAAAGCCGAGTATCCTAGGGCATGAGTTTCGTAAGAGCACAGCTGAAGCATGGCAATGGCATCAGTAGCAGTCAGGTTCAGGCCAAAGACCTAAAAGATTCATTATTAGCGGCTTTTACTAGTCCGAGAATAATATTTTGACTCACTTGAGACTGCAAACGATCAATGGTGCTGTTAAAGGCATTTAAAGCAAATTCCGTTGCCACCGTGGATCCAATGCTTCCGCGGCTTGCGATATTGGAGTTGTTGCACACTTCATATGGAGCACCCGAGTTGTTAAGGCCAGGGGACTCGACGAGAATCTCAATGTTGACTTGGTCCAAGTACTCGGGCACTCCAAAGAACCCAGCGGCAAAGTTTTCAGCAGTCTTGACCATGCGGTCCTGAGATTCAGTACGGAAGACGGGAATCGTGTTGGTGGCGGTGAAGTTGTTCAGAAGGTGGCCGTACAACTGGCGATAGGCCACTCCTAGATTGAAGTTTTGGCTGCGGCCAAAGGGGGTCAGCAGCTCTGCGCCGAGCTTATAAGTCCAGTCGGAGAGGAAGGATAGCTCTCCCGTGACGTTGAATCCTTTTGCTTGAGTCGCGTTGTGGACTTTTTGGGCAAAGGTAGCTGGAGCGGCGCCGCTGGTGGGATATCGGGCGCCGTGACGGTAGAGGAGGTGAAGCTGGACAATGTTGCAGCCATCGGGGATCAGTGGACTGGCATCAGGAAGGCCGTAATCTGCAGAGGAAACGGAATACCAAGGAGAAAGATTGCCCCAGTACTTCGTAATGTCGATTTTCCTGTCGAATTTGCTTGCTCCCCAAGGCTGCGCTGCAACAAGCGGGAAACTGTCTGAAGGCCCATGATTATACGGATAGATGGGAGCAGTTTCAATAGCGGCAGGCTCCTCTCCCGTGGGCGTCGGGCCTGGATATCCTACTTTGGACTCTGGCGGAAATAACTTGGAGTTGACGTGTGCTTATATGCGGTGGCAATCATCAGCACTTTGTTTGCTTTGACAGCTGTGTAGATGGATTAGAGTAAAAACTTACTACTGGAAGGGGGGTAAGCGTCTGAAGCAACGGCGCCGGCAATGGATGAAGCCTCAATGACTGTGTTTAGACTCCTTGCAGAGCCAGCCTCGGCGAGCAATGCAAGTAGAAGTGTTGAAGTGAGCGTATTGGAATGCATTTTCGTCGCCTATTGCCGACAATTTACAATGACTCTACTCTGGTGATTGATGGAAGTTGGCCGATTGATCACACTCAGACACAGGAAGCTAGAACGATACTGCGATATTCTATTATATAGTCCGAGGTTTGATCCTCTTGGACCATTATCTGATCCGTTCACCGAAGATCTCGACATCATACACCAATGAGGCAGTAGACTGATGGCACGTTGTAAGAGAGGTATAAAAATGCGGTATAGCTTGGAGGGAAGTAAACGTCAACTCCAGTAGTGGCGGATCGAATTTCACGGCTGAAATCACAAGCTGTCATCGTCTTTACGGTGGGCTTCAGATCCATCCTCCCGCATCGAACATCACGCAATTACTGGTTCTAGCTGTCACTATTCGCAGGGGTCTTGCCGATTCAGCCGAAGATCCACTGCCATGATCTCAATTGAGCATCAGACACGGAATAATAGGATTAAATCGCCGTATCTCTTATATAGAAATTCCGTGTTTTACCTGGAAGGATCCCTGGAACTGGTTCCTGCAGAGAGAATGTGCTCGCCGACTACGGTCATGTTGCCGGACAAAAGTCCTTGACCACATGTATTGTATCCGCCTTTCAGCCTCGCTGCAATCCTTCCCAGCCTCCATCACAACCCGTGGGCGGCAGCAGTTAATAGCTAGGGATTATGATGCGGCATTTTGTTGGCACTTTGGTGCATTGGCCCAAGTCGCGCTCACAAACTGCCTCGTCGACAAGACTTGCCCCAAAAGGATGCCGTTTTGACCTTGGATAGCGTCAAAGTTGGGACTTTGGCTATAGAAAAGGAGTTCCGTACACTACAAGATACATCTTTACCAGTGGAAACAGCAGGAACTCAAACATAACTTCACACGAGAATGAGCGAGTTTCGTACCGGCCGTCCAGTATCAGTATTTTCAGCACAAATTTGAGTTTGCCAAAGCCAAAGACGGGAAGGGTATTCCCGCTCAAACTCCCAAACATGGTAAAAGCAAGGAGATGGAAGTATCTGGGCCACACTGTAGCCATAGAGGACATATATATATATCATCGAGTTTTTAATCAAGTTCCCATTTTTAATTTACATTTTCTCTCCTATCAATCACCATTGAACTGGGAGATTTAGTCGTAACTAAGCCACCTATTTTTCAATCTCGAAAAGCCTGCATGTAGCTACATATCGCCATTTTTTGTGAGAATGCACCGTAGAAAAGATTCTAGGTACATGAATGGAATAAACACGAACACCTTTTTGTTTTCATTTTTGACCATTTAAATTCCGTTTGCTGCCTTCTCCTCCAGAATAGATATAACACTGGGTGTCTCTTGAGAAGCAGGGGTGGCAACCGGCTTCAAGAATGGGCTAGTTGGCCGGCTAGTGAGGAACTGTAGAGATGAAAGAACATGGTTAGCCATCGAATGATTTCTTCCTGTTGCTGTTGGTGAGAGAAAAAAAACTTACATTGCTCGCCGCGCTCAGCATAGCGAGGAGGGAGCTTTGTACCACATCTTCGTGGATACCAACACCCCAGACTGTCTGCTTCATGCCCGTAGGCTTGCACTCGATATATGAGGCAGCCTTGACACCTCGGCCCTCACCGATAGCGTGTTCCTTATAGTCGTGAACGTCGAGATCAATGCCGACTTGCTTGAGGGCGGCCGCCATACTAGAGATCGGTCCATTGCCCCTACCACGCAGCTTGATCTCTTGGCCATCCAGGAGGATAACACCATCGAAGATACGGATCATGCTCTTCGTATCCTGGGTCTTGCCAGATGCATTAGGCATGGGAGACTGCGATCGGTCGGGGCTGATGCTATAGTCAATAAGGCTAAGGCGGTGGTTCTCCTGGACCAAGTAAGTTGTCTCAAAGAGATTGGTGATCTCGTTAGCCAGGAGCTCGCGTCCAAGTTCCTCGGCGCGTCGCTGGACAATTTTGGAAAAGGCAACCTGGAGACCACGAGGGAGGTCGAGCTCCAGCTTCGCACGCAGAATAAAGGCACTTCCTCCCTTTCCAGATTGTGAGTTGACGCGAATGATGGCCTCGTAGTTGCGTCCGATATCCTGGGGATCCAATGGCAGGTAGGGCATCCCCATCCATGGGTCTTCGTTGGATAGGCCCAGATTCTGGCGGTTCTGGAATCCCTTCTTGATGGCATCTTGATGGCTGCCTGAGAAGGCTGCGCATACCAGACTGCCGCCGTAAGGAGCACGCTGGTGGACGGGAATCTTGGTGCAGGATTCGACTACCTCGATGACTGAGTTCAAATCAGAGAAGTCAATTTGCGGGCTCACGCCCTGGGTGTACAGATTTAGAGCCAAGGTGACGAGATCGACGTTGCCCGTTCTCTCTCCGTTGCTGTGAAATGATTAGTACTGTCTCGTAATCGCAAAGACAAAAGCAACACAGGTAGTACGAACCCAAACAAGCAGCCCTCGACACGATCAGCCCCTGCCATCTGGCCTAGTTCTGCTGCTGCAATACCTGTACAACGTTAGCACCGCGCCGTACCGCCAGAAGTGGATATACTAACTGCATCCGCGATCGTTGTGAGGGTGCTGCGGAGAAGAGAATTGTTAGCTTCATGATGGTGATACAGATGTGAGAGGTGAAAAGGGGAAAGGGTATGACCTACCAGAGACACGCACACACTCTCCCTGTCTCCAATGTTGGTGCTAAAATACTCTATCAAGTCTGCATAAATATTGGGGGTTGCAAGCTCGACTGTGGCGGGCAAGTTGAAGATGATTTGGTCTCCAGCTGCTGCATTAGGGCCCCACGCAGCTTTCACTGCGCGACACACCTTCAGAGCATAGTCAGGATCGGTGTCGGAGAAGCACTCGGGCGAGAACTCGAACTGCCAATTCGTTCCAGAAGCCTCGGGATTGTCCTTGGTCAGAGACCTGACGAGCTTGGTGCATTCGACGGCGAGCTCCAGGGTCTGTTCTTCAGTGTAGCCGAAGACGACCTGGCGGAAGCACTCGCTGGTAGCGAGGTAGATGTGAATGATGGCGTTTTTCGCTCCGCGAACTGACTCTACAGTCCTTCGAATGAGATCGGGTCGGCAGGGAGAGAGAACCTGGAGGAATACGTCGTCTGGCACGGCGCCGGGGGTTTCGATCAAGCGGCGAGTGAAGTCGAAGTCGATCTGGGACGCAGAGGGGAAAGAGACCTCGATTTCCTTGTAGCCAAGGGCACACAGCATCTGGAAATAGCGCCACTTCTCCTCGCCGTTCTGTTTGGTGACCAGCCCATCCATGTCAGCGCTGTCGCACATGTATTTGATCGATGTTGGTTTGCGCGAGCGGCATGAAGAAGAAGACGAAGACGTACCATTGGATCGGGCAGACTCTGGTTGCCATCGCGGAGGCACGAGCTTCGGAGGATGTTAGCGACGACTCATGCGCTGGGAGAGTCGGGAAAAGTGTTTGCGACGTACGACAGCCAGCGAGGAGCCTTTTCGATGACCTTGTCAGGCCATTGTCGGTTGGGCAGACGCAGCGGCTAGGCACGGTGGTTAGTTGACGGGCTGAAGATTGGACCGGCATCCAGAAGGCTTACCTTGAACGGCTTGTACTTCTTCCACGGTTCCTTGAGCCTGTAGATGACGGATTGCCAGGGTTAGCTTTGCATGCATCACGATAGCCAATTGACCAGGGCAGTTCCAGCATACATGACCATCTTGAAGAGTGGCGACGGGCCGGTGGGTTAGGCGGGGTGATGATGATGAGGGCGAGAGGGCGAGAGGAATTGCGCTGTCCAATGCCAACAGAGATGTTAAGGTGCAAGAAGAATAAATAAAGAAAATGAAGATGATCCGGGGTAGAGGCTCAAAAAAGATTCTGAGTCATACAGAAATCCTGGAGGCTGCAGGTTTGGAGGCGAATTATCCAAATTGCATGGAAACTGCAGCCTCTTGAATTGAGGGCTCCCGATTCGCGGGGTGGCCCCACTGACGTCTTTTTTGCAGGCTCCGACTCCGGACGTTTTTAATGGAGTGGACGCTGAAGGGACGCTGGACCGGCAGCAAAAATGACATCGGCGATGCTCCACAGACGGGAAATAGGAAAATATGACTACGAGTCGGGTTTTTATTCTTGATTCATCCAATCTTTCAGTGGCATCATCATCGTGCACAGAGGCTGTTTACAAGGCAGCCCCCTTTGTGAGTCCATCACGCTCTCGGCACATCCGGCATTCAACTAACTTGCCCACGTACGTTGCATGTTGTGTGACTCTAGGAAAGTACAGTAAACTTAAGGGCGTCGCTAATACAACGTCTGGTGCTCCATATCCGTATTTTAGTTCCAAGATTTCCATATTTACTCCAACTTTCGACTGTGGCGGGGTGTGGCTTTCGGAGAAAAAACAGTGACGCTTCACATGTACTCATATCTGCATGTCGGAAGGGCGCTTTTGACGCATAGGAGTGAATACACAATAACTCAATTGGCCGGATGCACAATAACATATCATTGTTGACACGCAAATATTACTGCAGGATTGAGCTGGCTAGTTAAAAACAGCCCGTTTGGCGGGTTGACTCAGCCATCACGTACTCGTATTCAGCCGTCTCTCTATTGGTATCAGACAGCCACCCCTGCTGCCTTACTACATACGTACATGTAGTCAATCCATCGACCATATACTAATACCAAGACATTACGAAGCAATTATGTAATTTGGGATCCTGTGATAATATCGGCTTGCAAGTATCCAAGTATTAGATGTATTTAGCACTCCGAGAGACGGCTGCATTATCATGATCCATGTATGCCTAACATCCTGGTGATCTGGTCCAACTGCCAGACATTAATAGGCTCCGGGTTGATCTCATGCACACCCAAGCTTTCGCTCGCTTGTCAGGCGAATTTGTTTAAAACTATTCTTAACTCATATGCTATTAATGTCTATATGCCAATCTATGTCCCATCATAATAGTCCCAACGTCAACGAATCGAGCAAGTGAACATTGCCAATCTGAAGCTCATCATGCTCATGTCTAAACAGCAACCAATAAGCGCTCTATGCTTTTTTGTACAAGAATTGCAACCTCCATCGCATCTTTTTGACTAATGTGAGGTTTCAAGGATTTTAGTCTCGTTTCCGATATAATTCACCCTTTCTGATGGTGAGTATGAGGGCTAGGAATTCAACGTTAGTCATGTTACAGGATTTATGCAATATTATTCGACTTACTACAAATACCAGCGGCGACAAACATGACGCCGGCAAAGACTTGTACGTTGATGAAGCCATCCACACCCGACTTTCTCAAGCTAAGACCAATTGCCTCCGCAAACGTATACGGGAGTGCCAACGTGAGAATTGAGAGAGATATAGCTAAATATCAAGTGTTAGAATCTCGTGCTTCGCTTCGACCTTCTGAAATTGGTTCGCACTTACCAGCAGGCGTTAGCTTTAAGCCGAAAATTGATACGGCCATGACCACAAAGCTGGCCCACAAGAGGCTGGGAAACATGCCCAGCAAGGCGTATACCATCAAACCTCCATATGATTTGCCACCAAATATCCAAATGAAGAATGTAATCAGGGCGGAAAAGAATGTGCCCAGCATGGTTACTCTGATTGTGCCAAACCTATCACATGCGAAGCCAATAAGTGGGCGGCCAATACCGGTCGATACTAATAGAGCAAAAGCATTAGCGTCATGGGTTAAACGGCATAACAAGGAAAAAATTCCACGTACGGTTGAACATGGCAGACGCGAGAGAGCCTTGTTGTGCTGAAAAGCCAACTTGTTGAGCGTATGCCGAAAGAGAAAAGACCACAACGACGTATCCCAGACTGGCCAACCATAGCCAGCCAAGAAAGAGCCAAAAATCAAGCATTTTGAAGAATTTCCACTCCAAAATCTTGACCGCTGCCTTGGGAGTCTTGTCGTGTTCCTTGAGAAATAGAGCAGAGATTGTTATCACAACAAAGCAGATGATGGCCATTATTCTAAACGTCCAGGCAATGCCTAGCTTCTGAATCATTGCATTTGCAGCCAAGGAATAGGTCAGGCCGCCGAGGCCCGTGCCGCCGGTTGCAATACCATTTGCGAGAGATCGCCGTTTCTTGAACCACTGAGGGACCAAGCTGGCGGTTCCAGTAAAGCAGATTCCCATGCCGATGCCGTAGCAGACTCCTTGGCTGAGAATGAGTTGCCATATGGTTTTCGAGAAGGATGCGGCAATGTAGCCACCTCTACCAGCGTAAATTAGCAGCGTGTATTTATAAACCATGTATTATCGAACGATCGGACGTACGAGATGAATATCCCTCCGACTATGACGGTAATCTGAACACCCGCTTTGCGATGCAATATCGTCGATACCGGTGGCACGAGAAAAGCTAGATTATAAATTCGTTAGATATCTTCATGCAGAACAGTGTATCAATGGGCTGAGAACCATACCAACTGAAAAGCAGAGGCCTCCGATAAAGGCAAACTGTAAAGGAGTAGCTCCCGGATAAGTGTTGCTTTTTAGATAGAACGCTAAGAAAACACCAAACATCTAAAATTGCTTTGTTAGTAAAAGTCTCTTCGTATAATTCTTATATATGTACGTTAAACACCTACGGAGTTTATGCCAAAAGAATGGGCCAATATTAGACAGACAGCCGCCACAATGACCCTGTGTGCATAGTTTTGTAAGTCGCTGATTGAAAAGTGAACGACGTCCGTGAAAACTTACCAACCATATCCGCCCTCCTTCATCTCCTCCTCCTCCTGAGAGGCTTTCTCGGTATTTACCTGTCCATCTCGAGAATTCACCTCTGTAGAGTCGCTTTCGTCGGAGCTTTGCATTACACCAGATGGTGTCTCGAAATCTTTCTCAGATGCCATCCTTTTAAGACAATGCCTTTGCACTGATGGTTATAGGTGGCACACTAGACGAGAACGGATGATTGGAGCGCATGTCTGAGACCTCGCCTACCACATCTTTTATACAATCGACTCACATCATCGTAATGATACTCCCTGGCATATCTCCGCGACCATTTCTTTGTTGGCCAACATGGAACTCTATCCTAGGCCAATTAGCGTTGAAGAATGACCCCGGCGGATCATCAGCCAATTAGATGAAGCAGTTATCTCCTACGAAATGGCTGCTGTCCAATCGGGGGAGCGTCTTATTTCCTAACCGTTCCCCACAATCCGCGGCCCCATATGACTCGGAGTTCCCTGTGTCATCATCCGTCTTCTGATGTTCTCGGGTGACGTCTCGCACCTCAAATCCTATTATTCATCTCTGCTCATCTTTTTCTTTGTACTTTTGCATGATAACTCCGCGCCTCAAGGGACCACAGAAGCTTCTCAAATTCCGCATCTCTGCCGGCGACCTCGGGAACAAATGGAGGAGAAGCCGCCCAAAGCGGCCTTGGCCATTCCTCGCCGTAAGCGCAATCGAATTCGAACTTCCTGTCGGCCTTGTCGCGCCAGAAAGTCAAAGTGCGATGGGAATCGTCCTTCGTGCTTGACATGTCTGAGTAGAGGCTTGCCTGATCAGTGTGTCTACGAACAACAACGCCCGGGAGAACACAGGATTGTGTCAATTCGGTATGCTCGACTTTCTTCATAGCGCTCGCTGTTATGTGGAATTTCTAATTTTGACATAACACGTTCAAGGAATATTCCACATCCATCTCCGAATAACACGATTTTATGTGGAAGCCCTGTTGCTGCTTCAAATAGAGACTCGCTTGTTGGACACTCCACCCAGCCCAAACCCTCGGGCAAGAAATGGTCGTCTGAACTTACTCGCAAGAACAGTACCACAGAAACCTGTATTGAAAAGGACTCGGATTCAAAAGATACCATCGATCGAGATGAGGATGTATTCGGCCCACCCTCAACTTTTTCCTTCATCAATCGAGTCATCGCTACGATTGAACCGTGTAAATCAACATTAACTAATAGGTCATCGTTAAGCAAGTCAATTCTCAGAGATCCAATTGGTTTTGACGTCTCAAATGCCGAAGATGTAGGCTTAGATATGGACGACTTACTGCTACCAGAGAAGAATCTGGCAGACTCTCTTATTAACACATACTGGCGATATTCACATCCGGTTTTTCCTGTGCTACACCGACCAAGCTTCATGAACAAGTATGAGACTCTATGGAAGTCTACAGAATCCTTTTCAAGATACACAGGCAATGATATTCTACTACTTGCTACGATAAATATTGTCCTAGCTATCGGCTGCCAGCGGTCCGAACATTGTCCTGCCAATTGGAGAAAGAGAGATGCCGAGTCGTTATACAGGCGATCGGTCCATCTGGTTTCCGCTGAAACACTGGATTCATACTCGTTTGAGGTGTTGCAGCTGTTTCTACTGAGAGTCATCTATCTCCAATACACATCTTTTGCCTCGCGATGCTGGAGCACACTCGGTATTGCCCAAAGAGTTGCTTTTGGGCTTGGGCTCGATAAAGAGGCTCCCGAATCAATGGGCCAATTAGAGCGGGAAATGAGACGCAGAGTGTGGCATGTTTCAGCAATAATGGATAGGTAAGTATTTATCGCTCTGGATTATGCGCATATATACCGTACACAAGATGCGGCGACTAACCACGGGCGAGCAGCATAGCATCATATACATTTGGGTGGCAAATGAATATCACCGTACCGAATCTGGTGTCAACACCTCAGCCAATTGACGATGAGTACTTGCAGGAAGAAGGAGAAGGCTCTCAGCCAGTAGATAAGCCGTCTCGGCTCGACTTTTTCCGATACTATCGCCAGATGTGTGATGTTCCTCGCGATATTGCTGGGAACATACATCTTCTTGGTCAAAATTTAGGAGGACAGCGTTCAAATTCTCTTTTGACCAAGTACATCAGCGAAATTCCAAAATATTGTCTTCAACTCGATGAGTTTCTCGGAAGCTTACCCAGTCACCTCCAGGAAGCCAATGAACATGTCGTGGATGAATGTTTTCAGATTCAAGGACAGATACTGAGGACACGGTAAGCTCAGATGTTGATTGAGGCGCGCTTATTCTAACATCTTTTGTAGTTCCATTTATGTGAAGCTTACCGTCCTCCGTCCTTGTCTGCTAGCAAGCGTCGCAAATCGTTCAATACGCTCGGAGCTACGGAAAGCAAAGGCTGGCAACCAAAACCTCACTATGGGACTACTTCACGAGGTTAACAAGCTCTGTGTCACCACGGCGCAGACAGTCCTTGACAAAGTACATAAGAACATTCACATCATTTACCGGGCATCGACTTGGCACACATTAAGAGGTAAGACACCACCACGTAACATGTTGTTGTTTTGCTAATCTGACTGTCTCCAGTAACATTCGGCTCAGCGACAGTCCTGTTGGCAGCGAGTTTAATACCAGACTTGGGCGTCGATCTAGACCAGGAGCCGAACAAGACTTCATGGGAACAGGCCATTGCCATTTTCCAATTTTATATATCGTATGATATATCTGCTCAGGGGGGCATCCAAGCTTTATGGGATTATCGGCAGAAGTTTGAAGCCACCAAGAGGCGTGGAGAGCCACCGCTGAATGGAACAGCACAAGCTGAGCCACAACAAAACCCTCAAAATGGGACAGCGGCTGCGGCTTCTGAAGAAACTCCTTTCAATATGGACAATATCTTTTTCGGGGTTGATGCCCAGGGTCAGGGCGTTGATCTTTCGCAGGCGTTTCATGATTGGAATTGGCTCGATTTCGACATTCCAGAATTTATGCTTTCATAATAGGTACTTGTTTTGTCCTTGTATCGTTTGTATGACTTTCAACGAGATACCCTATTGGGTTTAATTGGAGCTGCAGAGCAATTTCGAAGTCATTTGGCCAACTACTGTATATATCCATATCATTTTTATTTTTATGACCTATCTAATGTACATGTGCTATACGAAGTTATCACATACCGTCAACCGGCGATATAAGGCAGTCATCAGGTAAAACATCAGGAAAAATTAAACTAAAACTACAATACTCAAGAAACTCCTAAAAATGGAAACTGAATCACCTCCTCCTTCTCAGCCATTGCCTGCAAGTAGCTGGTAATCAGTGGATCGATGCCTGCCTCAAGCACTTTGCCAATCCACTCATCCATTGTCACCTCTTCAAAGACTCCGCTGTAGAGCTTCTCCAGGTGCTTCTTAAAGTCTGATATAGGGACTTTTACGCCGCTGGAGTGGTGAATAAAGCGCACGCTTCTGTCTGTACTGTCCTCTGACAGAACGTTGGCTGCAATATCAGCAGCGGCGGCATGGACGTCTTTGAGATCAAAGAATCCATCAAAGTTCGCAAAAAGCGGAACTGCACGAGTCAATGAAGAATATTTCATGACACCATTCACAGCATCTTCGTTTGGTGCTTCGTCACCCGTTAGGATGCAGTGTCTGTGAATCGTGACGGGGAGATGGGCTTTCTCAGCAAGGGTTTCGAGGAACCGCTCGCTCGCCCATTTGGCCACTGTGAAACCCTCTGCGCCGTCTGTACGGGGAGTGAATTTAGACATGGACTCAGCCGCCGGTTGCATGCTTCCTGAGAGGAGAGCTACTCGATTTGATGAGATGAAGTGGATGGGAATGCCTCGCGGTAAAGCTAGTGAGGCTAGGAAGTGTGTGGAATGCACATTGGGCACGCGTAAAGATGAGTAGTTGTTTAAGCAGTGCCCATTGGCACCGGCATGGATGATGCAAGTAGCTGATGTTTGCAGCTTCAAGCGCTCTGTCTCTGAGAGTCCGAGGGTGGGTGACAAAAGGGTGCCTTGGTATTGGACAACTTTGGGATGAACTGGAAGCTTGTTGCTCTGATCACTGGGGACGGTGATGCAGTGGATTTTCTTGACCGTGGGCTCCTTTAATAAAGCCTTCAGAACTGCTGCTCCAAGGAAGCTAGTCGATCCTGTGAGTACAATCTCGTGCCCTCCTGCACTCAGTGGCGCGGATGGTTGCGAGTCCTGTGATATAGCCAGAATGTGATCTGGAATGGCGGTTTCCAGCTCCCAGTCGATGGGTTCGAACTCGGTAGCTAATTCGTCTCGTTTGTTGCGGAGATGGGCAGCCATCTTTCCGAGAGTACTGACTTGGTACAATTCACTAATGGGGACTGAGATATCCATGGAGTCCTTAATAGCACCTTGAAGCCTCATGAGTAGCAATGAGTTTCCACCGTGCAAGAAGAAGTCTGAGTTACGGTCCAAAATGTGAGGTTCGTTTGTATTAGGAAGAACCTTTTGCCAGAGCAGCAGTAATTCTCCCTCAGACAAGTCCAGACGCTCGTTAGAATGGCTACCTTCTGCTACCAGGACAAAGTCGAGACTTGCGACCGCTTTCCTGTCAGTTTTGCCGCTGGCGTTGGTTGGTAGCCGTTCAAGAACTTGAATAGCAGCAGGGATCATGTATTGCGGAAGAGGCAATCTCGAAATGATGGCTTGTAGTGTTGCTCGATCCGCGGTCCTGTCCTTGTTGAGAACAACGTAGGCGACTAGAACGGCAGGATCACCTTTGACTGTGACCACAACATCGGAGAATAGGCTTTCACCGGCTTGAGCGAGAACATGCTCAATTTCACCAAGTTCGATTCGAAGACCGCGAAGCTTGATTTGCGAATCTTGGTCGAGTCTGCCCAGGAATTCTAGTGAACCGTCGCGGCGTAGTCTACCCCTGTCGCCTGTTCTGTACATTCTGGCACCCTTCCGAGCACTTTGTGAGTCAAGTATAAATTTGTCTGCCGTCATTTCAGGTAGATGAAGATATCCCGATGCGACACCTCGGCCACCAATAGTGATTTCGCCACACACACCAAGTGGTACCGCTTCGCCTCTGGAATTGAGAATCTTGACCGAGTAATTAGGCAAAACCTTGCCTATCAGACCTTCAGTTACTTGGAATGAGGCATCTGTTAGTGCTGGGGACAAGTCTTGGAAGGTCGCCGCGGCAGTGATTTCAGTTGGTCCATAGCAGTTTGTAAGCTGCTTTACCGAGACTTGAGAGGATCTGAATTGATGGAGTAGTTGTGATGACACCACTTCACCTCCCATGCATGCTTGTTGCCATGAAGTGCAATTTTTGAGATATTCTTCACCATTTCGAAGCAACATGAGATATTCAGTGGGTGTGGCAATTGTGAATGTGACACCCTCCTTTTGCATCAGCTCAGAAAGTGCAATAGGGTCGCCACGTTTCTCGCGTGAGGCGATGACCAGTTTGCCGCCGTTGGCGAGAGCTACGAATATTTGAATGATGGACATGTCGAAGCCCAGAGAGCTCTGTTGAAGGACCACTTCGCGCTCAATGAGAAGCTCTTGGGTCTTGACGGCCAAGTGATTGGCGAAGTTGGCCTGGGAGAGGACAACTCCCTTGGGTTTGCCCGTGGAGCCACTGGTGTACAGGATAAATGCGGGTGCATCTGCTTGTCCTTGAATTGAAACCGGTTCATCCTTGGCTTTGATGTCGGATACGTTGAGTAGTTGAGCCTTGGTTTGCGATGCCGCAATTAACTGCTTACCAGCTTCCTTGGTAGCTTCATGAACGATGACAAACGCAGGATCGCAATCATTCAGGATCGATATGTGACGGGCGGCTGGAAGGCTCAGATCTAGTGGGATGTAGACGCATCCCGCCTGAAGGATGGCAAGCATAGAGGCGACCGAATTTACCGATGGTTCACATAGAACAGCAATGTGGGCACCAGGAGATCCACCTTGTGCGAGAATGAGCTGTGCAATGCCGTTCGCTTCATTCGATAACTGAGAGTAGGAAGCCTCCCTGAGTCCATCCTTGACTGCAATGTCATCTGGGTACGCTCTTTGTACCTCATTGAATCTTGCCGAAAGAGTTGGCGGCCAGTCGTAAGAGACATCTGGTCCTTTGCCTACTTCAACTGCCTGAGAAATGACTCTACTGTCGAACAAAGGGCAATCTTTGACCTTCATGTCCGTGTTTGAGGAGAGTGTCTCGAGCAGGTGGATATAAATGTCCATCAACGTCTGAGAATCCTCCACAGTGTAGAGCGCATTCTGACATGTGAGCTCAATGAGACAGGTACCGGAGGTTATCTCCGTGACTCCAAAGCTGATATCATAGGGGTTTTTAGCATCCTCAACCTGGGTGAGTTCGATTTCGCAATCACCCATGGATGTCTTCAACAAAGCTCCAACCCGATAGTTGACAGCTACTTGGAAAAGAGGGCTGTAAGCTGGTGATCTAGCAACGTCGAGGTGATCGAGAATAACATCAAAGGGGACCGCCGAATGGGCCAGGCCCTCGAGAGCTTTGCGAGACGTGTTGGCGGCAAGTTGACCAAAGGTGCTGTTTTGATCCACCTGGAAACGCAATGGCAAAAGGTTCAAAAAGAACCCAACAGTCTCTGAAAAGTCTTCATCCAAACGGTTGGCATCAGTCACACCAATACAAATGTCGTCTAGTGCCAAGAATCGCGACAGGATAAGTTGGACGATGCTAAGATGAAAGTGGAACGGAGTCACTCTCATAGCTCTGCTAGCTTGTTTGATTCGAGACACTAGCTCTGTATTGATGACTCGGGATTGAACATGGCTGGAGTATTGGGTCAGCGGTTTACGTGCAACAACACTGGTGATGGGGAGCAGTTGCAGGGGCTCCGATGGTTGATCATGGAGTTGCTTCCAGAATAACAAGTCTCTAGCAAACTCGCCGCTTTCAATAGCTGCTTGCTGTTTCTTTGCGAACTGGATGTAGCTGCTCGATGTTTTCACCAATGAACGAAGCTGGTACGCTGTGCTAAGATCTCGCAGAAAGAGATGCCAGCTCACACCATCCATTACCAAGTGGTGATAGCCGAAGATAATAGTGCTCAATTCCGGTGATTGGACAATCAAAGAAACTCCAAACGTTCTTCCATGTTCCAAGTCCCAGTGCTTTGCTTTGAACAAGGCAATCTCTCGGTCTACGGCATTGTCTTGTTTAGACTGCACGGTTCTGAGGTAGTAAGACGGAGATGGCAAGACACCCTGTTTGAGAAGACCGGTGTTTTCATCTTTGAAGAAGCATGTTCGCAACGATTCGTGGTGAGTCATCACTGAGTCGAGTGCCTGCTTGAATCTTGGGATCTGGAGATTTCCTCGGATTTGATAGGTGACTGTGACGTTGTACGTGGTTGGGTCATTGACATAGTTCTGCGCGACGTACAGTCGAGATTGAGCATGAGACATAATCTCAGCTTCTTTAATAGTCTGGTTGAGTCCAAATTCTAGCACCTCAGCCTCATAATCAACAAGATTCGTCGAACTCGAGTTGAACGACTTTTGAGAGCACTCTTCATTGGGAGTATGAATGTCCGGGACGCTGATGGAGTCACCCGATGAATGTGCGGAGTCGTCTTCGTGGCCGCTCGAATTGGACGCGGTGCTGGCTTGTAAGGCTGGTGTTTCGATTGAAAGGAATTTGCTGCTGCTCTCTGAAATTGGGGCTTTCGTTGTGATTTTTAGAACTTCTGGCTGCTGTTCCGGTTTGGATGCTGAATTCTGTTTCAGTTTGAGGCCCAAGAATCTTCTGGTGGCATCCTCGCACAGCTGTGCAGTTGTATCGCCTGAAAGCACCTTCAGGACTGGGACATCCATGCCTAGCTTCTTCAAGAACCAGCTTCTGATTTCGACGGCCAACAATGAATCAACTCCCAAGTCGATCAAAGGCACATTGAGATTGATACTGTTGGGCGACAGCTGCATCATGGCCTCCAGCTTCCGTCCGAATATTTGTTGAACCATGTCAATTAGAGAATCTTCCGGTTCATCGCTTTGCAGACGCTGCTTATAATCCGTGTCTAGAGCACGATCCTTGGAAACTTCGTTGCTAGATGCTTCCTTGCGCATGAAATGAGAAAAGCGAGGGTTTCCTTCCCATGGTGGTCGCTTAGGCGCTTCAGGCGAGTCTACGAAAGGCTCCAGTCCGTAAACAGTGTCCTGGCTTGCCAAAATGCTTTCAGCAAACAACTGGTGTACGTCAGATTCCGAAAGAGGCAAGAAGAACATCTTGCGCAGATGGTCTTCCATGGATTGACCTCGCCGGGCAACATAGCCAATATCGGCCACCATTCCTATATGCATAGCTGAGGCTGCAAGTCCGCGGCTGCGGCGCTGACCGCAAAGGCCCTCCATGTAGAGATTGGCGGCGTGGTAGTTTGACTGTCCGGGATTTCCGATGATACTCGCCATAGAAGAGAACAGAACGAAGAAGTCAAGAGGTGTATCGTAGAATACTTGGTCCAAGTTTCGGCTTCCATCCACCTTTGGCTTCAGCGTGTTTTGCATTACATCGAAGCTCATGTCTGCGAATAAACCATCTGACAGAACCATTGCCGCGTTGCATACTCCTGCAATAGGCGGCATGGTTTTGTTAATAGTCTCGACGACTTCGGTAACTGACTCCAGATCTGAGACGTCCATGCTGAAGAGTTGCACATTTGCTCCGTGTGCCTTCATTGCTGGTACCCATCCAGGGTCCTCTATGCTACCAGTTCGGCTGGTGAGCGCGAGATGACGCGCGCCATTCTTGACCATCCATTGGGCTAGAGAAAGGCCAAGTTCTTTGGTCATGCCAACCAGGAGGTAGGTCTTATTGCTCGAGAATGCCTTGGACACATCCAGTGGTTTGAGAGCTACGTTAAGTAGGCTTGAGTCATTCCAGTCAATAATAAAGAAACTTGGTAAACTCTCAGGTGACGATTCGAGAAGGTTAGACACTGTCATCATTTGTGTGTGGATGAAATCAGAGCTGAGCTGATGCAGATCGCTCAAGAAGCTAGGCAGATTTTTGTGCAATTTACTCTGAAATTCGCGCAGAACATCAGATACGCCCAGAATCGAGGTATTTGGTGGCAAGATACTCTCTAGATTGAAATTTGAAGCATTCTGGAATTTGATGACACAGGATGTGTCAAGTGGTAACAAAAGCTTGTTGGCAGTTTGCGAGGCTCTTGGGAATAGTTGAATCCAGTAGGGCGACGCTTGTTTGGGGCCCGTGGACACAAAGCGGAATTCCCTGTTCTTCAAATCGGCATCGGAGTGTAATTGGTGAACTAAGGCTTTAGGAGGCTCGTAAAACAGGACTGTGCCTTTAGTTGGTATTTTGCTGCGGATGAGGTCCAAGAGGATATTGCAAGCGATCGATTCCAACACTTGGGCGTTGCAAGGTACGTTACCAAGGCTAATAGCATGAGCCGCGTCCAGAGTAGATGAGCATGATGTGCTGAGGCTAATCACTGTTTCGCCTGTGTGCGAGTTTGAGCCGATGTTGAGGAACACAGGGTATTGAGCGTCATTGTACAGAGAAAGCGAGTACTTGACTTGAATCTTGTCGTCCTCCATGAATGCACCTGGAGCTGATGGGACAAGCACAAATGACTTTCCTTCTTGGACAATATCGACGGCTGCGGTTTGTAGATCGACAGTCTGTTTAATTGGTCGTCTACTGGCATTGTGTCTATCATTCAGGGTCTTGTTTGGCAAGATTCGAGAGATGAGCATCTTTTCTCCATCATAGATCAACTCAGGCTCTATTTGCCAAAGGCTGTTCTCGCCATCATACTCTGGATGAGACAAGACTTCCAGCCTCAAGAAGGTCTGAGTGATGATCTTGGAAATGTCGCGGGATCTGACGTCAGTATCGATGTCTAAGAACTGAAGCTTTAGATGGGCCATTTCCGTCCACAAGGTACGGCCGACTCCGACTATCATATTCGCTTCTGGATTTTTGGCTGCTCTGCCTTCGGTAATCCAGAGGATGTTCTTTGCCGTGAGGAAGAGACTCTGTAGTCGCATCAATCGTTCCGGCGTCATGTCTGAGAAAACTTGCTTGTCAAGATCCCCGAGGAAGAGAACAGACGTTCCTGGCATTAGAGTCGACACAGGTACATCGTCCAAACTCTTGGCTTTAATAATTCGCTTCTTCCAGTGGGCCAAGGACTTCTGAACGTCCGTGACAATTTGTGTTGTAAATAATGACTTGCCACCAACGATCAAGATGGGCTGCTCGCCTTGGATGTCGTGAATTCTAGAGAGAGGGTTCCGTAGCAGTTCAACTTGTGAGTCCGTTGCTCGACTCAAGACAAATGAAACCGAGTGCTGGGCCTCATCAGCTGTATCATAGAATATGGTATCGACGCCAGAGAATCCTGTCTCTTGAAGCAGCTCATCCCACTGAGAGGCTGTCAAAGCTGGCGACAAGACACGACCGTCATCGCCACCCAGCCACCATCCAGACAAGGCACCCATGATGAAATGCGTTCTTAGAAGTTCTGGGCCGGTCACTTCGAGCATGAGCAGAAAGCCGCCGGGTTTCAGGAGACTCCTGACATGGCGCATCGTATCGCCTAGCGTTCGGGTCGCGTGGAAAACATTGGCAGCAATGATGACATCGTAAGTATTCTCAGCGAAGCCCTGGCTCTGGGGGTCCTTTTCAATGTCCAAAACCTTGAACGTCATCTTGCCGCTGTGGTCACGGAATCTCTCTTCAGCATTCTCAAAGAATCCAGTTGAGATATCCGTGAATGTATATGAAGAGTAAGCATTGTCAATGGCATCGAAAACACTTCTTGTCGTGCCTCCCGTGCCAGCACCAATCTCCAAGACAACTGCCTGAGGATTTTTGAAGGTGATCTGCTTCATAGCCTGTCCGATTTTGTTGTTGAGGATTGAGAAATTGTAACCTTCTACGTAGAATCGATTGAGCATATCATCAGCTATCATCACCTCGAGAATTTGCACTTTGCCAGCCACGAGCTTGAGCAGGTTGTCGCCCACGGCACGTATCAGCTTGAGATGGACGCTCTCTCCATGTGTCTTGTTCAACTCTTCAATGACTTCAGCGGAATCTTCAAGCCACTCTGGCTTTATGACTGGATGGTCACCGTTTGCAGCACGTTCTATGAGCTCCTCTGCCGCAGTAGTCATCAACTGGAGGTACCATGCAAACGTCTTGCGATCTGTGGAGCCAATATCGGCAAGGAATTTGCGATAATAGTATACAGCTGTGCGATCTAATGCCTCCATTAGTGGGATATCGTCCAAGTCCTCGACTTCTGTGTCCAAGTCCACCAGATTGAAGGACGAATCTGCGCGCCAGACGGTTTCAGAAAACAGGTGCTTGTCGTTGGAGGCCTGTGGCTCAGAAACGGCTTTCATCTCGAGGCCTTCAATTTGCAAGGTTGTCTGTACACCACCCTTTGGATAGACGTGGATGTCGCCCTTGAGCAGCGTTGACGATCCCGTCGTAACAAAGCTATCAGCTTCCATCTCGGTCATTACGCCGTTGGAATAGGTGGCATGAGGATTTACTGAAAGTCGGCCGACCTTCACTGGGAGGTATGGCGCCCAGTAACCTCCACTGGCTGGAGAAGCAAATGAGACGTAAAGGGTCTGTAGTGCAACGTCCAAAAAGCCAGGATGCATAACATAATTGGTGCCCTTCAGATTCTCAGTCTCCCACGACGAAACTGTAGATGAGAATCCTAATGCCCTTCTGCCCTCTTTGATGCTGCGGAAAACACCCAGGTACTCTTGTCCAACACTGGTCATGGACGTGTAAAACCGTTCCATGTCGATGGGGACCAAGTTTGAAGCTGGCACCAGTCGAGGGGGAAGATGCTGGGTATCGGACTCGCCGAAGAGAATCGTCAAGCGACCATAAGCAGCCTTTACAGGTTGGCCATTGTTCTCATCGTTGCAGAAATAGCAAGCGAATTCGAAGCTCAAAGACTCGCTCGACTCAGACTTGGACTGTTTCTCCAATAATCGGGCAGTGAACAATGTTTCAACGCCAGCCGTACCCTCCGGAATCACCATGGCTCTATCCATAGAGATGTCAGTGACTTCATAAAGCTCAACAGCACGTTGATCTGCAATTTCTGCACCCGCCTGTAGAGCCATGACGATATATCCTGCTCCAGGGAACAGCACTTGACCCTGGAACAAATGGCCTTGAATCCATGGCAGCTCATGAAGTCGGACAATATTTCTCCAGCGCAACTCTTGGTCTGAGTCGTCGGGCGTCCTGCGACCGAGAAGCTCATGGCTCTTGTCATTGCGCAAGCGGTAGTTGCGTGAGACTCGGGATTCTCTCCAATAAGCCCTGCGATGGTCCCAGCCGTAACTTGGAAGGTCTTTCAACAGATGTGAAGACGTTTGACGATCAAATGCTTTGCGGTAGCCGTCAAAATCAACGGCCGAGGAGCCAAGATAAGACCATACATATCCCAATGCGCCGGAGAAGGCTTCAACTTCGTCGTCCCCACGTCTCATCAATCCTGCATAATTTGGTACGGTTCCAAAATACGTCTTGAGAGTTTGTTCAGCCGGGCCCTTGAGCGCTGGGTGAGGGCCGATTTCGATGGCGACATTGAAAGGGCCGCCATGCCAAATCGAATGCTCTACAGCTTGAGAGAACTGAACCATACCAAGGAGGTTATCCACCCAGTATTGTCCTTTGAGAGGCTCAAGCCCATCCTCTAGCAGATCAGTGTCACCACGGACGCTACTTGTCCAGATGCAATCCTCCCGGGGACTCTGGATTTGGATGTCGCAGGCCAGTAGTGATTTCAGATATGCCTCTGCGCATGGAAGCATAAGGTGTGAATGATATGCTGTGTCAACCTTTAGCTGCCTTGCAAAAGTCTTGCTTTCATCAAAGTGTGCTTTAGCTTGCATAATGGCATCTGCATCTCCAGACAGCGTGACGCTGAGAGGAGAATTGCTGGCTGCGACCTTGAGGCGTCCGAAGTATTCTGGCTGGTTACAGAACCTGTAAGCATCTGCAAAACTGAGCCCAACCGCCATCATGGCGCCTGGTACGCTCTTCTTCGCCAAGTGCGAGTGGAAGCCGCGATAGTATGCAATCTGCATCGCATTCTCAAGGTTAATAATGCCAGCAGCATAGGTCGCAGCAATTTCACCAGAACTGTGACCAACCACGGCATCAAGCTTGACACCAGAAGCTCTTAGTAGATCAACCAGAGCGATTTGCAACGCTGTGCAGATGGGCTGAGATATTTCTGCTTCGGAAATACGGGAAGTGCCCTCGTTAGCTAGGAGCTGCTCAGTAAGTGACCAGCTGGGAGCATCAGGCAACTTATTTAGAACAGCTTCGCATTGCTCGATCGAGCTTCGGAATAGATGAGATGACTGATACAGCCCCCTACCCATGGAGGCCCATTGAGCCCCTTGACCAGTGAAGACGCCCAGAATGCCAGGCGTCTCATTGGGATCAATGGGGTGGAACTGATTTCCTACAGTCTCCGGTGGCACAGAAGACGAATCCTCCACAAATCTGTCCATGAAGTCAATCAGGCGCTGACGTGTCGCACCTGAAAAGAAGATTTTTGACGATAATGAGCTTCTCTTCTTCTGTAAGATCCATGACAGATTCTCAAGATCCAGAGAGGGATCTGATCTAATCCGATCCGCATAAGACTTGACGGACTCTATCAGTGATACACCGGAGCTAGATGACAATACCAGAGGTCCTATGAACTTATCATCAGGAATCTCAATCGCGGCTGGCTTTTCGCCCTCATAGCTTTCCAGGATGACGTGGGCGTTCGTTCCACCAAAGCCAAAGCTATTGACACTGGCTCTCATGCATTTCTCCTTTGTCTCAGGCCATGGTATCGCTTCGGTGGGGATCTGCAGATTGTGATAGAAAGGCTCGACTTTGGAACTAAGCTCCTTGAAGTGAAGATTGGGTGGGATCGTGTGATGCTTCATAGCTAGCAGCGCTTTAATGAGACCAGCCAATCCAGCACATCCTTCCAAATGTCCAATGATGGTCTTGATGGAGCCGACATATAATTTGTCGTCATCTTGAATATCAGAACCTAGAGGAAAGAATGCGTCTCTGATTGCTTGGGCTTCTACAGGATCACCTGCCTGAGTTCCTGTGCCGTGGCATTCGAAATACTGGCAGCGATCAACAGTAGGATCAAGTCCCGCATTTTTATAAGCCTGTCTAATCATCGCAGCCTGGGCGGTTGGGCTGGGCATCGTAATTCCCTTGGTGCGTCCATCAGAGTTAACTGCAGTTTCACGAATCACACCCTCGATGTGATCTCCATCGCGGATAGCGTCCTTCAAAGGCTTGAGCAGGACGGCAGCAAAACCCTCACCTCGGGCATATCCATTTGCTGACTTATCCCACATCTTGCAGCGCGAATCAGGAGAAAGCATATGTAGATTGGATTCTGCAATGTACATCAGAGGGTCAAGAAGCAGGTTGGCGCCTCCAACCACAGCCATGGTGGCTTCGCCGTTTCGAAGACCCTGAACGGCCTGGTGTAGTGCTACAAGTGAACTTGAGCATGCCGTATCTATCGTCATTGATGCGCCTTTGAGATCAAAGGCGTATGAGATCCTGTTGGAAAGAATACTCCGCGCCGTGCCAGTCGCAGTATGTGTGGGTAGAGTCTCAGGATCTCTCATCTGTAAGTCGTAGTAATCTCCATTCATGACGCCGACGTGGACAGATGTTTGAGATCCCTGCATCTGATCTAATGAATAGCCTGCTGCTTCGAAGGCTTCATAGACGACTTCCAGCAATATCCTCTGCTGTGGATCCATTATATCTGCCTCGAGTGGGCTGATGCCAAAAAACGAGGCATCAAAGAGTCGGCAATCATCTTCGAGTGTGTATGAAGCGCCTTGGACATCGGTGCTTCCGTGGTGTTCGCCATTATTGTGATGAAATTTGGATAGGCGCAGCCTGCTCTCATCAATGGGCTTCAAAATGTCCCGCGGTTCCTTCAATAGTTCCCAAAGCTTTGCCGGTGAGTTGGATCCGCCAGGGAACCGACACGCGGTGGAAATGATGGCAATTGGTTCAGGCATGTTTGTCCGTGTGTTTAGCCAGACATGAAATCACCAACAACGATATGAGGTTGAATCATGCGAGGACTGGCGGTCTGCAGTTGAAGTGTTGAATCAGGAATTGGATGATAAAACCCGTAGTGATAACAAGATCCTATCCCTGGAGTATATAGTTTGCTTGGCCAATAATTCCATATAGGTTTCCGATAGTGAGGCTCATCATAGTTGACTTACAGCACAGAATCTCGCATACGGTCTGGCATCGAAAAGGATCCAGGGTCCCTGGAACGATCCACTCTCCCGGGCTTCAACTTAATGACTGGTACAGGTCGACAGGCTTCGGCATTTTGATCCCCTTGACAATCGAAAAACAAGGATGAAATCGTTTTTAGATGATTTGCGCAACCCATGTGGCAAAGTCCGGGATATTACAATCCTGGTTGCGGCAGTAAGTGGTGAATATTCCGGGACGGAGATAAGCTGCGTGACGAATAGCAACTTCTAGATTTGTACAGCGATTTCCCTGAATTCCCCGGATGATTAGCCATGCCCGGAGTTGCTGCTGATTGGATGGCTACCATACAGGTATTCTCAAAATACTTGATGCATAGCCATAAAATCAGAATCAATTGATCCTATGATTTATTCCAGTGACTGACATTTTTGTCGAGTTAGTTACAATCTGCTCAACACAGTTTGTAACAGTTCATCACAATGGCTCTGCAATCATGGGGAGTTAATCTTCTCATTGGAGCGGTCGCATTTTGGCTGTTCAGAGGCATCGTCGAAAAAGTTCAATGGGATCGAAAGAGAAGAGCGAAACAATGTGGAGAGATCCCAAGCTATCCTCACTGGGATCCCTTCTTTGGTCTCGATGTCGTGCTCGGAATGGCCAAGTCCCTGAAAAATCATTACTTCTTGGATTGGCTTAACTGGGTACACAAGAACCGGCCAAAGACGTTTCTCGTCAACTTTGTTGGTACTCGCTTTATTTGGACCATCGAGCCCGAGAACATGAAGAGCATGTCAGCTTTCACATGGAAGAGCTTTGGCGTGGGCCCAATGCGACGAAACAACAAGGCGACGCACCCGTTTGCCGATATTGGCGTGAATACAGTGGATGGAAAGGAATGGGAGTTTGCCCGGTTCTTGATTAAGCCGTTCTTTATGCGAGAGAAATACACCGATACGAAAAGACTAGAAAAGCACGTCGATCGCCTTTTTTCGCTTCTTCCTGAAGAGGACGGTGTGACTGTTGATGTCCAACCTCTAATCCAACGATGGGTCAGTATAGACTCCATGCACGCAAATGTGAAAATACTAACTGGTAGCAGTTCCTAGATGTCGTAACTTTTCTTCTTTTCGGAGAGTCACTCGATTCACTGGTCTATCCAGACCGTGCTCAAATCTGCTGGGCCATGGTCGATGTCTTGAGAGGATTGCGTCTCCGCTTGCAATGGTACAAGTATCTGTTCCTGTTCAAACACCAGAATTGGCTAGATGCTGTTTCAGTCGTACACAAATATGTCGATAGCCACATCACCAAAACTTATCAGGAGATGGAACAGATTGATGAACTCAAATCGAAAGGCGTGGATGTCAAGGATGAGCGCACAGACTTGCTCTGGTGGATGGCTCGCAATCTCAAGGACCGAGAGGAGCTCCGTTCGCAGATGTGCCTGATCTTTGTTCCCAATAACGACACTACATCGATTTTCATTAGCCACATTATCTGGAACTTGGCACGCCACCCAGACATCTATGCGAAATGCCGTGAAGAGGTCCTCGCTTATGGAGATGGGGAATTGACGTTTGAGGCGTTGAGAGGAATGAAGTATCTGAACGGTATTCTCAATGAAAGTGAGTCACTGAAATCAACACCATATTGTGTGAGGTGGGAGCTAACGTCAAGAAGCACACCGATTGTACCCGAATGGCGTAACACAGGTCCGCAAGTGTCTCGAAGACACAGTTCTGCCAACAGGCGGCGGTCCAGACGGAAAACAGCCAATCTACGTCCGCAAAGGCGATGTTGTGCAAGTCAACAAGAACGTGCTCCACAGAGATCCCGAGATCTGGGGCGACGATGTGCTGGAATTCAACCCTGATCGATGGCGAGAGTTGCGTCCCATGTGGAACTTTGTTCCCTTCGGTGGAGGCCCTCGAAGATGCCCAGCACAAATGTTGGTCACAGCCGAGGCCAGTTATGTGATTGCACGGATTGCACGGAGGTATGCTAGAATCGAATCTCGCGACCCGAGCCCTTATGTTGGAGTTATGCGAGTCGGTCCTTCAAGCAAGACGGGAGTCAAGATTGCTCTTTACAGGGCTTGAGTATAGCTGGGGTGTAGCGAACTGGCAAGTGATATGTAACCTTATGAGCGAAAATTGATCTTTGGCGTATATGTCAGCGCGCCTTTAAAAACAAATCTTATGCATTGAAAATTTTAAATCTATAGGGAAGATTATTACTTTGATCCCAAGAGAGATTTATATAGAAATGAACGTAATGTGCATGCAGCTTTGTGAGATTAATTAGCTAGGTGATCTCCAAGGGTAAGTCGTTATGTGGGCTACAGACATCAAAGACGATAACAAAAGAAGAGCAAGACTGTCTTAGTTGAACTGAGGATAACTAGAGCAATTATTCCTGCTCCAATAGTACCATATCACTTTCAGATTTATAGGAGGCTTTATATAACCATAATACTTGAGACATTTGCCTACAGTTACGAGTTTTCCATAACTACCCTACAAAATTCCTGTGGCGAATGCCGACCCGTCGACATATCTTAATCATGTCCTGTAGCTTTTGTAATAACTTCATAGGCAGTGTCAAGTTTATCCAGCGAATTCCCGCGCCAGGAAACAAATCCATCAGGGCGCACCAGAACAAGATCTGCTGACCAGATGCTGTGTGCTACTGTCTCTCCATCGAGCGACGAGATGCGAAGCGGAACCTTGAGCCGCTCGGCAGACTGTGTAAACCATTCGATAGCTTGCAGATGTTGCTGGCTGTTTCTAAACGCTATCAGAGTAAAGTCTTTACCGTATTGATCAAAAATCGGCGTCTTGTCTTTAAGAAACACGTGGGGCGCTCGGTAGCCAGAGACAGTTGTGGGTATATAATTCCTTGGATCAAATTCCGGAGGCGATGGAAGCTCATCCTGTGCTTGGTCTGGCAAACAAATACTTGAAGTGTATCTGTAGCCCAGCTCTACACCCAGACTCTTGTTGTGAGCGTCGTTTGCTTGAACATATTCGTGAACGCGACCAAGCATGGCGCGTGCTTCTTCTCCGCCAGCTTGGAATGTTTGACCGGAAAATTCGACTGCTTTTGGCATTGCCATTAGTCTTCCGATATGGCCTTTAGCAGTTTGTAATGCCAGCAACGCGACAGCACGGCGTTCTTGCTCGTAGGTAGCAAGAAGCTGTGGACCAGCCCAGTCATTGACAGCCGCTGCGAGCTTCCAGCCAAGATCAAATGCTTCAGCAATACCTGTGTTCATACCATAACCCCCGGTGGGTGGCATTTGGTGGCAAGCATCTCCGGCTAGGAAAATACGCTGCTTTGGACCCATGAAGCCCTGAGCAATTGCTACGCTGGGATTCCATGTCGATCGTACGAGCACTTCATCGATCTTGATCGGAAATGGCTCACCAGCGCCACCAAGAGTGCTGTAAACTGCATCTTCAGAAGAAAGCTGAGAGTCGTCAAAGTCGGCGGAAAGAAATCTGTGAATGGTCCAAGTGTCGATCTCATCTTGCGCAATGATAGCGCCTTTCATCGAACCACCTTCTTCTACCGTCTTTGGGAAGAAGATGTGCCAAAACTGTCCCTGCTTCTGTAGGCGAGTCAAATCGCGAGATTTGAAATGAACCAAAAGAGCGCGGCCAGGACTACAAGCATTAAACAATTAGTGCATAGGATTAGATGTTGAGGTCATTCTCACTTACAGAGGCCCGCCGTCGAGTTTAATTCCCAAGCTTTCCCTTACGATGCTATTCGCGCCGTCACATCCAACTGCATATCTGCTATGGAATGTCGTTTCTTCACCCGTTTTTGCGTCAATTGCTGTCACTTCGACACCATCGTCATTTTCTTTGGCGCTTGTTGCTTTCCACCCAGAGCGAATGTCCACCAGCGGATCCTCAACACACACGTTCTTCAACCATGACTCAAAAATTACCTGTGAGATACGCATCCAGGGTTCCAATGGAAGTGATCCATTATTCTGAGTTAGAATCTGTTCGTTCAGTTTCTCTGCACTCGGTAGATCCCACGATGATGCCGCCTTCTCGTCGTTAAGGCCCGTGGAGAAGAGACAGGTGAACGGAAATTTCGCAGGTACGGCCAACTTTCGAAGCTCTTCAGCCATGCCCAGGCTTCGGAAAATTTCCATGGAGCGAGAGTTGGTGAGGTCCATTTTCGGCCACGTAGTTGTGGTGTAGTGTCGCTCAAGCAACACACTTTTGACTCCATGATGGGCTAATGTTTTCACCAACAGCAACCCCACGGGTCCGCCTCCAACAACAAGAACGGTATCAGAAGGAAGAGTTTCGATGGCCATCTTGATCTTGGATCGATAGAGATCTAGCTCGCAAAATCGCCAACAAGTTGATGAGTAACCCCAGAATTTATCGCGTTTAAGCAGAGGAGTTGTGGAGAAGGATCCGAATTTCCCGTCCCGGGCACGGCCTACGGACGGGGTTTTGCCAGGCAACCGGACCTGAACCACGCTTCTACTCCGTAGATCTCGGTTACTTTGATCTATCGAACCATTCTTGTCTTTGAAGAATACTACCCATACTGCACCTACATTGATTATTGTCATGGGGTCTCCCTGCCATGTCCTGCGAAATCCTCTCTTTCTGGATTTTGATCTGCGGCTTGGCTACCTTGATGATTATTTCCTGCTTTAACAGATCGAATGACCAATAGAAGATGTAACGGTCGATCAAAATACGAGTTATTGCGTGCATAAGCATTCATTGAGAGTACCATGGTTGAACTAGGGCTCCAAACTCATTTGCAGATTAATTAGACGTCCAATAATGATCACATTTATATAATATTGCTCAAAATCTACGCCTTAAACTCAAATTGTGTATACCAGCTTCGTTGCTGAAACTTCCGACTTTCGTACTTGTGTTATTCCATCGACAATGCCATCAAGCCCGCCGATCATCTCCTTGAAGGGATGAGGCTTGACATGACCATTGTCTAATAACTCCTGCGCTGTTTTAAACCATTCATGCCCAAACGCCCGGTCCTTTGGTTTCGCTTCCTTACGATACCCAATTTGCCAATTGACTGCCTGATTAAACATGGTCAACGTGCTTATCCAATTTGGCTTGATGCTCCTCCGAGTGTGACAACGGATAGGGAACGGATCCAAGCTCAGATAGTGTCCGCCTGCAGATCCAATGGCTTTATAGCAAATGGTCATTGATGATGTGTCAGCGATGCAATCGAGAGCGTAAACTAGGGTGTCATTTGTGAAATCGTGGATTTCGCTGCCGCACGAGGGCGAATGGTAGTCAAAAGTAGCGACAGCGCCGAGCGACTTGACTAGATCGTAGTTCCGAGGAGAACATATGGCTATAGGTGAGAACCCGGACCTTGAAGTTGGTGTTAGAGGTTAGAGTGTCGCGGTAAAGCAAAATGTGAGAGCACTTACATCACCGCCATCTGGATAGCCATGGTTCCCATTGCTGTACTCGCTCCGTATACCAGAAAATATCTGGATTCGTTCTTCAGAGACAAAGGCGATGGCAGTTTTAGAGAGTAGTAAAGCGCCATTCCTACAGTTGCAACAGCTACTCCAAGAGTCGCTGCCGTCTGGTAGGACATTGAATCAGGAATCTTTAGCACCAGGTCAGCTGGCACGGCGACAAACTCTGAGAATGCCCCATTGTCCAGGCGCTCTGGGTTATTTCCAAAGATACAGGCGCAGACTCTGTCTCCTAACTTCAGCGACTTGGTGATATTACTTCCGAGCTGTGCCACAGAGCCAGCAAAATCGCATCCCGATGTTGCCCCTGTGGTGGGCGAGAGCTCGGCCGATTTCCCATCTATAGGATTGATAGCCACTGCCACGACTTTCACCAAAACTTCATCATCAGCGACCGTGGGGATCGCATTGGCCGATGACACCTGGAATTGCCCAGGGCCGGTAACCTTTAGTGCTCGCTGACTGCCCGGGATGATAACGGTCATTGTCAATATTGTGCCACTGTTGAACGGCTACTAACTAACATCTCCCATTTCCATTTCCTTTTCCATTTTACAGCACGTATTTATCGATGCAACTGCAGATGACCGCTTGCTGTATGTCATTCAACGGGCTCTAACACGGCCCTGGACGGGAATTTGCCATGTGGCTGCTTCGCCCTTGCAGGGTCCGGGAATTGACCCCGGTCGATATGCATGACAGGCGTGAATCACGGAAAATTCGACGAGCTGGGGTAATCATTAACCCCGGGTGAGATTCATGTTACAATTTCATGGTATGTTCTCCCACTTGCTGCCTTTTGCTGTCCCAGCAGAGGAAATTCTTTGCGTTTCAGATTTGCTTGGTTTGGCTGATGCTTGAGCGACCATGGTAAACGCCACTTGGGCCCAAGGCCTCGATGTTGCTGGTCTTTTTACTGAACAAAAATATTCATCAAGCATATTTCTTATTGTTTTTGCATCTATTGTACATTTAATTTTCTTTCGAGGAGTATGTTAAACATGAGCCCAGTTGAGAGAATGATAACTCACTCGTCTATAGCCCACCGTAATTAGAGATAAAGATGGCAAACCGATCAAGGAACTCAAGGCCAATGCTCGCGTGATGAAGTTTGCGCTCAGGTATGAGACCTCTTTCCGTTGTTCAATGTTGCCAAAGGGGGATAATTAAGTTAAACTATGTACTTTACAGTGCAGAGTTGTCCAAGCAGGGTAGAGAATTGGCTGGTGATGCGCCATACATGATTCGCAATGGCCAGTCCAGAGAGCTTGTCATCACGCAACCGGATCACTTGAAAGACTTTTACAAGAATGACACTCAACGTAAGAAACTTTGTATCAGTGTATCAACTACAACTAACTCAGTCATCAGATCACCCAAAGCCAGTCAACCTCAATATGGGCGCATATTTTGGGAGGTAAGCTTGCCTCGGCATGAGATGTTGGACCTATTTTCGCTAATTTGCTTTTTATGAAGAATTTTGGGCCATGCTGTCGGTGTTCAAGCAGGAGAGCGTTGGAAAATAATCCGAAAATATTTTGACCCGGAGTTTGCTTTTCGGGTCACTGTTGCGGCTATGCCACGAACTCTTGATCTCGTGAATCAATGGGCTGACCAGCTTGTCCAACACTCAACTCCATCATCAAAGCCAGCAGTGAGCAAATCATTCACTACTGATGTGCAGAGTGTTGGCAAATTCTTGCCTTTCAAAATCGTGTCTCAGCAGTTATATGGCCAGGTCTTCAATGAAGAGGTTAGTTCACCGTTACAACTTTCTTAATTCTAATGATACTGATGTATCACTTTAATCAGTTCTTTTCGAAACTACTAGAAATGAATTCATTGCACGAGGAAATCTTGCATGACGTGCTGTTAAATCAGCGTTTGACTTCAAAATTCTGGAATCTATTGCCAAGCAAAGCCTCTAGACGTATGGAGGAGTATAACCGAAGATGGAAGAAATTCAACCTGGATGCAGTTGCACTGGCCAGAAAGGTACGCATATTCTTGTCTATCTTCTACCACTCACTCACAAGGTATATGAACAGCAAAACCTCGACTGCCCTCTTGAGCGAATTTACCGTGGAGTAGATCAAAACAACGAGTTGGAAGAACTAGAGGTATGTGTTAACTCACATATTTAAGCCTGATTGCTTACGTACCTCAGTTTCTACACACCGTCGATGAAATTCTATACACCAACGTCGAAATTAGTGCTGCCGTTTTGAAAACACTATTCACACGCTTGGCGGAAGATCAGGCATTCCAGCAGTCGCTACGATCAGAAATCACTTTTCAAACAGCTTCCAAAGATTCTGATCTGGCCAAGTATGTCGCGAAAACGGATTCGTTGCTCAATTTTCTGGTCATGGAGAGCATGAGACACACACCCGCATTTTGTGAGTCCAAGCTACTTTCACATCTCGCCATCTTTCTAACTATTACAGGGTTCTCTCTTCCTGAATGCACAGCTGTGGCAAAGACTATTGGAGGATATCAAGTACCGGCAAATACAGCTGTCGTGATTGATTCAGGGAGACTTAATAAAGAGGCAGTTACCTGGGGCGCTGATGGTCAAGTCTTCCGGCCAGAGCGGTTCAAGGAGATCCCACAAAGCAAATGCCGATATGGATTCATGAAGTTTGGTGCTGGTGGTGCTTCTGGCAGATGCCTGGGAAAGCACGTCGCTGATATTACTTTCAAGCTGACTATCATTGCTGTTTTGAAAAAGTTCTCATTAGAGACTCCAAAAGATGAAATTCTGGCCGCAACACCAGCTGCAGTTACTTTCAGTCCGAACTGAGGTTGTTGAGTCTGCCGAAAAGGAAGGAAGAGTTAGTAGTTTATTTTATATATTAGCTAGTAAAAGATGGAAAAAATATGAACAATTCTTTCAACGACAGTATAAATTACTATTATACTTCAATGAACTGCTTTCTGTTGATTAAATAGGGAACAAGCGAAGACAATCATGAACAAAAGGTAAGGCAATGTATCTAGGCAGACTCTTTCTTGCACTCTGGGATATGATTTGCGAAATAATATGAAAACGTATATAACATAATTCTATATCATCTATTATTATAAAATAATATTACTTCATTTTTTCTCAGGGTTAATTCTTGTATTTTTTAAAAATAAACAGATTATCTCTTTGGGCACATGGTTCGTCATACCCCTATTTTCCTCTCGGCAGACGAGGAGAAAAGCACATGCAGCTAGATTTTCATTGGTGCATAAGTAAAAACGCAGTCTATTACTATGAGGATCCCTAACGCATCTCTGGCCCCTAAATGTAACCTGACCACGTTTTGCCTGTGAACATCCTCGGCCATCACATATCCCAACACGTAAGCTTTCGAACTACATAGTAAAACTTAATCCTTGACAACTCGCTTTGAAATCAATGGGCTTTGCGCATTTACAGACTCGTAGTTGTTTGCATCGATGCACGCCTGTCTAGATTTGAGAACCGCAGGGCGAGTTCGCTCAATCATTTCGTCTTCGTAAGCTTGAACGGCTAAACCTAACGCATTCTCCTTTTGCTGACAGACATCATCGCTGAACAAGAGCTTGGTCAGGACAGACACGTCAATCACGCCATGGTTCGCCGCTTCGCCCCGGAACATGGTCATGCCGTGGGCTGCATCTCCCACGAGAGTTACCGTGCCATTGTGGTTATCCCAGCCGTTTGGTTGGGGCGGCCAGTCTTCTAGCACAATTTCCCGGAGTTCCGTATCATCCGGAATGTCGTTAGCAATTCCGCGGAACGGCTCTGCCCAATCACTAGCCAATGATCGAAGCCATGCCAGACGCTCTTGATTAGTGGTGGGCATGTCTGTTGGCTCGGCTCGGCCCAGAAAGCCGGCTCGATACGGCCAACTGAACATAATCTGACATGTCGCAACTTCCAGATCATCCGTTGGTCGTGGCAAGTGGATAAAGGAGAACCAAAAGTAGACATTAGTCGCGGGGTCACCACCTTGAAAGAAGTGTACGTCAATCTCTTTACAAACCTGGACCCTTTCGACCGGGAACTCGACACGCATGCCTATTAGGCGAACCGGAAGTCGGTTATTTTGATACGTAGTCGGGCAAAGGTTGCGTCTAACTGCGGATCTTGATCCATCGCAGCCAACGATCAGGTTGCCTGTTTCGCTAGTTCCGTCGACGAACCGGGCTGTAACTGTCGTTGATGAAGGGTAACTGATCGTGTCCAAAGCTTTTGACCACTGACAAATTATTAAGTCTACCACTCAATCACGGAAAGTATATGCCATACCTTAATATCAAGTCCTTCCATCAAAAGGGCTAACAATTTCTCTCTTGACACTCTCGAAGCTGCACCAAGTGGTATTGGCCATGCCTCCACCCTTGCTCCAGTCTTGAGGTTCAGATATTGGAAATTGCCGGGTATTCCCTTCTCTGCAGCCTCGGGATTGACCAAACAGTCCTCGAAGCGAGATATGATATCATGCGGTAGAACATTCCGCAAATCCGTCAGAGCCCAGTGAATCGTCAGACTCCACCCACCGCCACGTGCGAATGCATGGTCGTCTCGCTCAAATATGGAATAGCTGTACTTGACACCTGATTGAGTGCTCTTTTCGGATTGATTGAAGTTTCGTATAGCTTGAGCTAGAATAAGACCCGTGAGGCCTGCACCAATGATCAAGATGTGAACTTGCTTCGGGGATGAAGCATCTCCCGATGGAACAGCCATCTTATTAAACTCAGTTTCGTGCTTTAACCAAGAAGCCAATCTCTACAATCCAAGGTAAATAGCCAAGTAATAGCGAGTCCTTAGTAATGAATCTATCAGTGAATGTAAATTCCCTTGAAGCTCTTATAACAATCGGGTGGCATATGTCATTTTGTCTATAGCGTCTTTAGATTCCCAGCCATATATTTCACTCTAAGCTAATCCGCCTGCATAAACGCTCCCTGGGGCACAATATCCCGAGTCAAGGGCAAAATACGGGATATTCAACGTAATGGCCTGACACATTTTGTTTGGTAAATCAGACGACTTTGTTCTTGTTCTTGTCAACTTTTCTAGCTTGGATGTCAGCTTTAAATCAAGGACTGTCCTATCCCATAACGCCTATCTGCATCGAGCAGTTCGTAATTCGCCTGATTTCACCGTCCGAAGCACTTACATCCACTCTGATACAGTACGTAATGGCTGTGGATCAGTGCCTGCGTCTCGGCAATGTTTAGAAACATGCGCCACTGCATGATTACCGTATTCACCGTCCATACTGTTATTCCACCAATGGCTTACTGGATCAACCTGCGCTTGACATGCATATTGGTGGCCCGGGCTGACTTTTTCTTTCCCCAGTTGTCCAAGCTTATCACCGAAGGATTCGGGGACTTCTGACAACGCATAACAAGGATGTGTCTACGGAGTACCGAGTGCCGACTCCATATTTGACATAACAAATCATAATGATATAGATTTCAATTGATAATTTTAATTAATCATTCATATGTTAACATGTTGTCAGAAGTATGATAAAATTTTTACTCTTAGCTATGCTCTTTATAACACCTGCTTAATCAAGTACTCGTATGCATGGGATCGCTCACGTATGCCTGGTTTGGCTTAGTGTGCATACCCCGGACTGTCAATGAAAATGCCGGCAGTGAATTGTCCATGCTCGGTCATATTCTTAGAATTCCCGGTCGATCAGGCCGTGCTCCGGACACAACGGATTACTACGCAACTTGCTCCCTCCGTGGCCAAGCGTCAATGATGATGCCGGAGATTTCGTTTCACGGCCATCAAAAGTAGAGGCAGCTTGGGAGTTACAGAAGAAGGAGATTTCGAGAGCAATTCTTTATCTAGTATTGAAGGTGCATTAAATAGTGTATTGCAAGAAACCTTCGCGTTATAGTCTGTTGCTAGTCTTCTACCCTAAACTATCATTTGCCTTACTGATACAGAAATGGCGAACGTTAACGTGAAAGAGCTAATCGCTCAGGTCAATGCGGCCGCCCAGCAGGGTGCAGCTGGTGTTGATGATGGTGAAAGGAAGCAACTGTTGGCTGCAGTTGATAAACTGAGGGCGTCATATGAGACTCCGTTTGAAACAACGATAAGAGTCGTTTTCTCAGTATGTTAATTGTAAAGGGGTAATTTGCAAGCGATCAACTGACACATACGTAGGGTCACCAAGCCATTGCTATTCGCCTCGCAGTTGACTCAGGATTGTTCGATGCTGCTGCAAAGCAGCCTCAAGAAAACATTACTGTCAAGCAGCTGGCGAAAGACACAGGTGTCGATGAGTTGCTAGTTAGTAAGTGGATATATAATCTTCTGTGTATCTCAATGAATAATCGAAACTAATAGCTTATAGCACGCTTTGTTCGATTTTTGACTGCTTTGAATGTTTTCAAAGAGCCAGAGCCTGGTCGATTCGTTGCAACACCGCTCTCTGCTGCCTACGTCTCATCATCGCCTCTTTCAGCAGCCGTTATTCACATGTAAGTCTACTCAACTGTTCATACGATTAAAGACGTGCTAAATGTTGTGTTTACAGCACTCACTTTATGGTCATTGCCTCACAGCTCCCTGAGTATTTTGCGGAGAAGGGGTGGAAAAGCCCACATGATGTTTATGACGGCCCCTTCCAATTTGCCATTAATACCAAGGACAACTATTTCGAATTCTTGGGCTCCAAGCCTTACTACCAGAAAGCTTTCAACACCGTCATGACAATCTCTCATCGAAGAAAAGGCCGCAACTGGTTTACTTTCTTCCCAGTCGAAGAGAAGCTCGGTGGTGTCAAGCCCGATCAAACTCTACTTGTAGATGTTGGCGGAAGCCAAGGTGGAGATATCACTGCGTTCCAGAAGGCATACCCCAATCTGTCTGGAAAGCTCATTCTGCAGGATCTCCCCGTAGTGATTGATGATATTAAGGAACTGTCCGCAGGGATTGAAGCCCAAGGCTATGATTTCTTCAAAGAGCAGCCTGTCAAGGGCGCCAAGGGCTACTATCTACGAACCGTGCTTCACGATTGGCCCGACAAGCAAGCTGTTCAGATTCTGGAAAGAGTTAGAGAAGCTATGACACCGGATTCAATCCTGCTTATCAACGAAACAGTTATTCCAGAGTCCAACGCCTCCCTCTCCTCTGCAACTGCCGACTTGATCATGATGGTCTCGTTTGGATCTCTGGAGCGCACAGAGAAGCAATTTGCGGAACTGTTCGCCAAAGCTCAGTTGGAGCTTGTAAAAGTCTGGAATCCCACGGATTTTGAGGGTGCTTCAGATATTTCAGAGCAGGCTAGCTTGCTGGAGGTTAGGCTTCGAAGATAATTAGCTTGCGGTAGCTGGGTTCAATGCAGTCAAGTGTTATATATCAAGATAAATATGAGTTCACATGCTAGCTTGAAGAGAAAGAATTGTGTATCCTGAGTAAATTCAACGAATAACTGCGATCAAACTTTTTGACGAATCTAGTTAATATCTGATAACTCCATCAATCCCCGCATCCCGAGATACGACCCTAAATTCTAAGCGAACCAATAAATTCTGGATCCGACGTAAAAAGGATATCGAAAGATCGATGTAACCATCAAAGCTATTTTTACATATTCGTATGGACTTAGCCTCACTCAAATAACATAATCGGCGCATTGACTACAGTGTCCCACAAGTCAGTTCCACTATCGTAATCGGGAAACTCGAGCCCATGGCGACCGATGGAGATGTCCAGGCGACTGTCCTGCCCTTCCTCTCTGTACCCAGACTCCAACACCTTATAACAGAATAACAAACTACTCCTAGCTGCATCCATGATGCTCTTATCAATGGGCTTTTCCTCTGAAACGGATTTTATATGTGCTAGTGAACAGGAAAACAACACCAACGGTTCCACCGCTGTGTCACCAGCTCGAAGACAGCTTCGTGCGGTGTCAATAGCGCATTGGATAGTTTGGGTCAACTCGCTGCGTGAGAGACTGCTGATTAGTGGGAACGGGCTCTCCGTAATGTTGTTGATAACGTCAGCGCAGACGTGAGCTGTTGCTTCCCACAAGAAGCTGATAATGATGCTGGATCCAGATATAATGAGTAATGAAAAGTCATCCTCTGGCATGGCATGGCTATTCTTCTGGCTTGATAACAAGTATTTGAGTAGAAAAAGAGACGTCTCGGTTGCGGCTTTATGAGAAAAATAAAACAAGGGGTCAAATTTCGCTTTGGAGGCAAAACTTCCATGAAGAGCCAAGAGGCAGCGCCGAATAAGACTGCTGTGTAGCTTCTTCTGGAAGTCAGACGGCACTGCGCTACCTGGCGCGGCTCTTGTCGTAAAGAGTTGAAGGTCCTTCTCCTGGGACCGGCAGAGAGCCTCAAGGTCAGCACTAAGCTTCAGTGCCTCATGATAACTCAGTTCTGGCTGTAAGCTACTCAGAAACTGCGCAATACGCATCCTCAAACGCATTGTTTTCATCAAAAAATTGGACATTGTACTCTCAGTGAAGCCGCTCGTTTCAGTTGCAGGCTCTGAATGACCCTCCTCACGGAGATCGACGTCGTTGAAGTTTCCGGGTGGTAGACAGTCAAATGCGTCGTTCGAAATCGACATCGGAATGCCTGAATCGAGTGATGATTGCAAACAGTTCTCCAACACAGCTGCCCATAGTCGCCTCCTTCTCTCAGCTTCAAGTTGTGATAGGTGAGGGAAATGAATGCTGGGTTCCTTATGCAGCTGTAGTCTCAGCGCCATTCTCAGCGGAAAGTCTACCGAAATCCAGTCCAGCTGCGAAGTTACCAAATCTGTTTTCCGTGCAGTGATTAATAAACAAGATACCTCCAGCATATCCAGGTCTACTCCTCGTACGTCAAAGGCCCTCATCAACCATGCCTGAGCGTCGTATGTCCATGTTGAAGCCATAGACCGGAGCTGAGGGTCGTACGCATCGCTGTAGCCAATAAAACAAGTCCCAATGGCCAAAACCAGAATCAGCTTGCGCAAAAACACATCCGACACTCCCCAAGGGTTGATCCAGTAAGACTCATATTCCGCTTTGAACGAAGGAATGTGAAGTATGCGAATCGTTGACTCAAACGTACGGAGATAGTTTTGCATCAGTTTGTCACAAGTGCTGCGTCGGGGCAGTTTGATAGGTCCATCTATAAGTGAAGAAAGTCGTGCTCGCTTGGATGAGCGCATAGATTGGATGCCACGTGCATAGTGGTAGCACTTCTCTAGCATACCCCGGACTTCTGCAAATTCTCCAGCTGGATCAGTCATTTGACCATTCATGGAGCTGAATAGCCCCAATCGGTCGAGCTTCAAGAGGTTAGCAAACTGGATACTTCGTCTAGGATTGTCAACATACGCCGGCAATTGTATGCTCGTTGAAGTGTTTCGCGCAACCTGTCGCAGATGAATCTGCTGGTGGAGATACTGAAATAAAACGCTGACCATCATCTTGTTGAGCGTCCAAAAAGAGAAGATCAGGGCTACTGAAGTCGGGGTCGCTGCCTGTCAATACGTGTGATGGGTTCTGAGTTCCCACGCTCGATGATGACCGATGTGTATCGACTTGAATAGCGCTCTTTGGCCTTGATTCGTCACTGAAACCAGAGCTTGGGGAGGTCCTCTGATCCATCGGCAGACTAACAGATCCCGCCAAGTTGGTACCCTGGAATGAGCTGTGAAGTGGTTGTTGAGCGGGCGCCGGAGCGGGCGCGGGAGGAGGGCCGCTTTGCGAGAAGGATGGCGGGCGATAATAACATGTCAAGGCAGATTGATAACAGGGGCCACAAGGCTTAGCACGGTCACACTTGACCTTCCGTCGGCGACATTCAACGCAACTAATTCTGTCAGTTGCGTGAAGAAAATGCGCGAGTGTGTTGAAACTCTTACGCTACAGCAGGCCTCCGGCGTTTGCGTGGGGGGTTTTCAATGTAAGGCAAGTTTACCATATTTTCTGCCGGGCAAATGACGAACAAACGATTAGAAACTAAATCACTAAAATTGCAGATGAGACACGAAAGTGTTTTATAGGCACTCAAAGACTTTTCAGAGTTGGTTACATAAATATGAACACCTACCAGGTATGCACGTATGCACGACTTATCTCTTGCTTGTTTACACGTGAAATCTCGGCACCCCTAGAAAATTATTTCTAAATAATTGCTCTTGTACTGACGTGCAAGGGTAAATAGTCTACGAAGGATCAATATTTACAAGGGTGCGAACATGGCAAACAAGGACTTAAGTAGGAAGGTCATCTGCATTCAGGCTTAGCGACTCGGCTGACGCTTGATGTTTTACATGACTTATTATGACTTATTAAGATCAAGTGGAATTTCATAACAAACAGACACTGAAACTAAAGGATTTCAGAAGTATTATAGAAATATGACATTCAAGATTCTTCATAATAAAGTTTCTAATAAATAAAGGCTAAAAAAAAAATGTCTTGATCTACTACATATGCCAAGTGTGTTGAGATTGATTAGTTCAACGGCGAATTGTTTAATGGCCGGCTGTCGCACCTTGTACCTTCTGTTTTTGGATTCGTATTACCATTACGCCAGAGGCCTGGCGTAAGCGTATTAAACCACGAGGTTTCCTTCCTAATAGAATGATGAGTGCAGATCAAGTTTTGCTTATATTAACGGCTTCCTCGGCCAATATACCCGGATGATCTTCTTAGAGCTTGTTCTCTCAGGAGTAGCTTGGCGGGGTCCGCTTTCATCATCAAGTCTACTAACAAGTATGACAGTTGATTATCGCCAAGATCGCCGGCTCTTCGGCCAAGACGACATTATTCCTCTTCGGTATTTAAGCTTACAAACTTTTGCCACGAATACAAGCATCACACGCATCATAGAAGACTGCCTCGAATTGGGAACTCGTAACGGCCAAGCAAGTGGACCTTCTGGAAGAGTCCTTTTCCCTTCGCCCATGTCATATACGATCTGACCACTGACGGCTGCTGCATAGCCTGCAAATATGCAACACACTGACTCTATCGGGAATATCTTGGCGATTGATAAGGACGGTGGGGAGCTGGGGTTGGACTTTAGCTGTGAATCTGTTTTCTCCGCAAACCACTTGCCTCGGCATAAACCCACCATTGTCCATATTGCCAATATTCCGCCACAATATGCTACTCGATGCTATGCGATTTGACACCGTTGAAATTCCATCTGGCTCAAGGGAATAGAGCCAGCCCTCCGCTTGAACAGTCAGCACGACGATGGAAGGTGAAAATCGCACGTCCGGATCTTGGACGATACAAAATATGTCTATTTTCTGCCTTTCGCCTTCTAGAAGCCCCTGATCTTGAACAGTGCTTTGCTTTAGCCTCAATTAAATGGGGGAAGTGGTGGGTTCATAAGCGGCCATCTAGGCCCAGACCGACTTCTTGCGGAAATTTCGCCGAGCAGCCATCGTATAACGATCTAGCGGGAATCGAGACATTTGTAAAGATGACGGGACGGGAGGAGATTATAAAGCCGTGTTAAATATCGTGTTGTACTAGATCCCGCTTAGTCTACGATTGATTCGTTTTCTAGACAGGGATTATGGAAAAATGCGAAGCAGTTGGGCGATATTTTCGACTCCTTTCAGGTCGAGCTAAGCATAAAACACTGCTTGCACTATGCTCCCAACGATTTAATCCTTTTTAAGACCTAGATTTATTTCCTAAACAAGAACTTTCTTATCAACCTGCCTTGTTAGCTTGTTCAGTAAAGCTCGTCCCCCGTCCTCCAAATTTATGGTAAAACTTGATCCGGGGTAGCGGCATGAGTGTGCATGTATGTTTACAAACAATATAACACAATTGTCGAAGACGTCATAACTCAATGAACTCTTAATATGGGCTATAGTCTACGTAAGGTTACTGAATCGCATCGCAGTGCTTACGAGCTTTTCTTACGAACTTTTGCAATAGGATCTCAAAGACTCCACCCACAATCGCCCGGCGTAAGACATCTAGCGCTTCCAGGCAGTACAAGTCAGAAGTCTATAACCGCGAGATATAAAAAGCAATCCATGGATATTTGGATTCATTTTCACTAGCTATAGCGCCTCCGGAATAATTACGTGTTCTTGCATGTAACCAACACCGATGGATCCATGGTTGAGGGCTACCGAAATATACCGTCTCGTAAACCAATAGGAGATAGGGGATACCTATTAGCTATAGAGTTGTGTTTATGGGCTAGGTTAGCATAAAGTTGTATCTGAAAGTTTTCCATGAGAATCTACCATCGTAGACAGCTAGGAAAGCTTCCGGTCTGCCTTGGTGATATCCGCCGCCTTTTTAGCCACGGCATATACCAAGCTTTGAATGTCGCCCTGGACGTGCAGTAGGAGAATATTGGCGTCGATAACCCTTGGATTCTCCAATCCAGTTCCCTTTGACCGAGATTCCATCTTACCTCGGCATCTTAGAGCATGTTCTGATCGGATGTCACTGTGTCCCTGGGATCTGTCCTCCTTGATGAAGTTTTCATGACCCAGTTTAACTCCACCATCCTTAAGCTTTGCAGCAAAAGGATCAGCGTTGACGATCTTTTTCGTATTTTTAAAGCCGCTCGCTAAGGCTTCAAGGGCTATGGGGTGTGATTGTCCCCTTGGCATCAAAAATTGATGGCGGGATGCCCGGCCACACCCTGGATATTAATGTGGATAGATCCAGGAGAGACGGGATGCTGCAAATCCAGCACAGCTCTCACGTAATTACATGGATCAAGATGCGTATATGTGTCGACACGCTTTGAGGTACCTGTAATTTGCCCTTTCTAAAGAATAGATGACTATTAGGGTAGTATGATTTGAGTTAAGTAGCATATAAGGCAACAGTTTCTTCTGATCTTTTACGCTTGGGGGCACTTGGACTAAGCTCAGAAGTTTATATTGCCTATCTGTATAACAACTAGTCTGAAACGTGATCGGAAACTTATTGTACTGGCATGCTCGTATCTTGAGCTCCAGAGATGATCCATTCACCCTCCTTCCTGACCAGGGTGAAAATGTTCACGCCCTTGTTGACCGTCTGGCCGTTTATGTCGATCACAAATGGTGTCCACGCAAAGGCGAAGTCTCCACAGATTCGCATCTCGACGTCAAACAGGAGTTCGCGAATCTCTGATGGTGACTTGTCAATGATTCCTTTAAGTCTCACCAGCAGTTCAGGCCATGTCGAAGTGAACAGCATATTGTCTTTTCTTCTAGAGTTTGTGATACCACTACCCGTCACAAAAACGGACGGTATTTTGTCCCAGTTGCCCTCTGTCATATTATCCAACAAGTAATCGATTGGTTTCATAACCTCAGGGTTGACTGTTTGTAGGATAGGAGATTGCTCCGGGCCCTCAGGAAGCTGGGTATCTGCAACTCCAGAGATCTTCCAACCATCTGCAGTCTTATGCAGCCCAAAAGCGTTGATTCCACGGGTGATCTCTTTGTTGTCGAAAACTACTTGATAGCCGGCCCAGACAGCCGCGAGATCCTCGTGAATCCAGACCTCTGGACCTGGTTCTGCAAGTCGTTCTTCAAATTTACTCGCAAGGTCGCCAAAGGTTTTAGTCACTTTCTCTTCAATTCTAGGAACGAGATCCTTGAAGCGACCGACCCAGAATTCGTCTGGGTGAGATAAAACGCACCACCCGTCTAGCAAAACATGTTCAAGAGCTTCACTGAAGGGGGGTTGCCTCGATGAGATTGAGTTCAAGAACTTCTGAACTGTGGCCAGGACTGCTTCCTTTTCGTCGACCATCTTGTAAGTGGCGTGGCAGGCTTGATAGATGAGCTCCTGGTCGACTCAGATGAAAAGCTAGAGAAGATGTCTTGGATTCAAACAAAGGTCAGTCGAAATCCTAATTGTCCAGGATATACAGAGTGAAGCAATGAACGTAAGCAAGATTAAACCCGCATCATCCGACTATGTCACCAGGCGACTTTAGCGCAGTGACAACGCGGCTATAGCCTCTCATAGATACCACACGAAAACCTAGAAACAATGTATGGGCACAAAGGGGCATCCGAATTCTATGACCATAATACGGGGTACAAGCTGCAGTAATATTATAGCGTGCAGCCTGTTAGCAACACCACTAGAGCGTATCGCACACAAAGACATCGCAACTTGAGCCCGTGAACTTTGCATATCCCTTTTATGTCCTCGACAGTGGGGTGTAATGCCTAGGGCTTATTGCGCTAGTTACCGCTCAAATCCTCAACCCACCCTTCACTCCACTGACTTACTGGAACCAAATAACTAGATTGTTGATCCGTCGTAAGCAGACAGGTTGTCAGCAACACAAGATATGCCGCATAGACATGACATGTATCAACATGCACCTAGAGAATCTAAGCTGTGTTGGTTATAGCTAGAAGGAGTTTTGACGAATTCTGGTTCAGGTATTCGGCCAAGCGCCGAGGCGTACATTAGTTGGACATGCGTACACAGCCGTATATACCCTTGAGCTAGAGCAAATGGCTCGTGGAACGAACATCTTTGCTTGAGCAAGGCCAATAGATAGGAGTCAATCTAGCTCCTTTTTGAACTCTGAGGGGTAGCTCTTTTTTTTTTAGCATATTGGCTACGAATACAGGAATCCGTAACCCAATGTCAATTCTGCATTTCAAGTTTAGAGTGACGAACATTCCCAACCTAAGACGCTTTCATACTTTCTATGGACTCACGAGGTCCTAACCACAGCTCTGTGTACTATTGTCAACTCCCCATACAGTAATGCCCATGTACATTGGTTCAATCTGGGAACAGGATTTGCTTCTCAAGACTATCCCACATATTAACATAGGTACCGTATCATTAAAAACTGGTTCGAAGACCATCCGGCCCGCTCTTATCGCCGGCATCTAAAAATCCAGCAAAACGTCCAGCAGGATCATACTTCCTGCGCAGAGCCATAACTTTTTCACCAATTCCTTCGCTCCAATGCTTTGTCTCGCGCCTCTGAAAGTCAAAGTCTGATACCAAGGAACCAACACTGTGCGGCTTGAAGCTATTGATGGTTTTGTCTACCCACTGAATGTGCTCTTCATCGTCTTCCGCATTTGGCCAACCGCAGTAGAGAGAGACGTAGTGTTTAGTCTGCAGAGAAAATGCAGGGTCACCTTTAACTGGCCGTTGCGAACTCGTAATGGGCTGGTAGAGTATTGTGGTTGTTTTCCCTGGAATAGTGCGTCCTGGTTCAGCGAGTAATGCGCCCACGTCGGCATCGTTGGAGAGCCAAACAGAGTCTACGCAGTACCTGTAATTATCAGGGAGCGTGGCAGTTTGGAAAGCATATTCTGCCTTGAAAGTTGTCGGGACGGCAATCTCCTCAATCAGAGCTCCGGCAGGTTGGTCAGCCTTTAGCGACTGCAAAGCCTGCTTGGCCTCCTCAACACTTCCCTTGAGACTGATGAAGAGTGCAGCTATGACCGGTGCCGGGCTCCCAGGAGGGTAAAGGACAAAGCTCGCGAGCTCAGTGTCAGTGTCAAAGTCGTCGCAGATCTTGAGCAATAGTCAGAGAGCAACAGGCTGAGTATCGATGATATTTTTTTGAGCGTTGACGTTTACCTTTGTAACCCAGTTCATAACGGTCGGTATCTCGGTGACAGGCCACGCAAGCAGAGTGCGATATACGGCGGTAAACGGTCTAGTTTGCAAAGAAAAGCTCGTGATGATGCCCGGAAATCCTGCCAACAAAGCTTAGCAGCAAATAATAGATGGTGAGGCGATATGAATACCTGGACCACCACCTCGTGCAAGCCAGAAGAGCTCCTCGTTTTCGACGGCGCTACAGTGAATCTCGTTTCCATCTTCTGTCACAACATCAATAGCCACCATCTGCTCAATGCTGTGTCCCCAATTCTAGCTGCAGATGAGATAGGGAAGTCTTAATGGGCGCTTCGGGTATCTATCAGATCCCTTACCTTTGCATTCCACCCTTGGCCACCCTATCATCGCCATGTTAGCTCTACCAGCATCATACTTCATATCGATCGAGCGCCTATAGATCGCTTACTCCCAGCAGAAACCCTCCCATAGCTACATCTCCACAATGTCCTGTGGAGAAAAATCGGCCTCGAGCATTAAGAAACTCCATCAACTCTGCGCTCGTCGTGCTTGGTGAGCATGATACAACCTTGCTCTTCTCGTCATATTCGATGAATTTGAAGTCACCTAGATCGACGAGGATAGCATCGTCGCGCACGCTCCAGACTGCCCAGCTGTGACCGCCACTGCGAACTGAGACTCTACATCCTTCTTCGTTTGCAAGCTGAACTGCAGCCTTGATGTGCTCAACGCTTGAGGCATTGACAATCGCACGAGGAATTCGAGAACTCTCTCGCCGATGGTTGAATACTCGGCGCCAGACAGCGTCGTTAAAACTCTTTGGTTCAGTTGTTTCCCTGCGCAAGATGGGGAGTTTGGAGGTGGCCATGGCGTGTAACCAGAGCTATCTAGCCCTGAGGTCAAATTGGTCTTTTTCACGTATCTTTTTGGTCTCTTTTAGGAAGATTAAGAGTTAGGTATGCATGGAATTAGACTTGATCTTATATTGTCTGGCCAGCGACGTCATGCTGATGTTGGCAGAACCTAGCAATACCTTCAGTATGCCTAGCCGAACGTACGCCAAACGTTTACTGTGAGTTGGAAAGTTTACTGGTGTCGAGCTTGCGGACCTAAGCATTGAGACTGTTTGGCTTAGTGATTATAGTCTATAATTACAGTCCAGTAAGGGACCGCACACAACCTGACTGGCGTTTTTAGCTTATTAGTGCCAAGTCCAGAAGCTTTGGTTGGACTCTAAAAGTAGAATTGACGGGTGCTGAACTAACGTGGTATTATGATTGCTCAGCAACTTCTAATACAACTATGGCTCGCAGGATATCATGCAATCCACTTCTAATGTTCGATCAATGCTACACGGCTGCATGTTCAGAAGGATCAGGCAGCCACTTTCAAGGTGACTCAAGTGGAGGTTACCCCGGAATCTGCATGGAAAATCCAGCCACTAATAAGGCTCTCAGGGCATGAAACTTTCCGTTTTTGGTTCACAGGGTCCGGGCGGAGACAACTAGCCGGCGCATGCGGTATTAAGATGCCCTGATGTTAGATCCCGAAAAGAAGATAGCCTATTCAAAGACGGTCTACATCATATTTGTAGCCCATTTTCTGATAATGAAAACGTTTAACAAGTCCGGAGCTCTGGAATCCGCCAAGATTCGATATCCAGAGCTGGCTTTACCTGGTTGCATTGTGATTAGTTTTGTAATTCGCAGTGAAGCTACGTCTGTACACCTAAACTACCTACTTAGGCGGACAAAGCTGAGTACGAGTAGCATCTTTCTTAGGAGAACAATGATAGACAGACTATTAAAATGAAGAAATTGAGACGAAAACAGAACAGGTCCAGAACTACATATATAGTTTCGCGAGCAGGTAAAATGCTGATAGGATCAGATTTGCTCATCACTTTTCAGAGCCTTGTGTTCATTAGAACCAAAGTTTACTCCAGATACAACTATGTAGACTATTCACTTTATTTCGTGCCAGTGTAACTATATCCAGATGAGTGCCCAATAATAATCGTAGATGCCCACCACAGGTCATACCGCAGAGCTTCATTCTCCAAACCGGATTTAATGGCACAACGCCAAGATTTAATACCGGCTCCAATGACAATCATCAGTGTACGGGTTCTAAAGCTTAGTCCCTCTAATGTAACATTCCGCGAGAAGGATCATGTCCCCGCAATGCCACCAGGAATAAAGAAAAGGAGCGCTCCTAGCATCGGGGTTTATGGACTTAAGTGATTTAAGGCTTAATCTGCAGGAATACTGCATTCAACTCCATGATGTACAATTCTTATTTAGACGAGTTTCATCCACACCTCTGCATCTGTCATTTTCCCCTTACAACTTTCACCGGCACAGTTCAACTCGTCTTTTGAGCCAAAAACTATCTCCAATACCAACCAAAACGTACACTCGTCCAACATCCACCATGAATACTGAACATGATGCCGCCATTCTCCCTCAGCCGGGTGGCCCATTGTCTGTGGGCAAGCGTCGCACCCCCGAGCCCGGGCCAAATGAAGTACTTATTGAAGTCAAGGCCGTCGCCTTGAACCCCTGCGATTATTACCAGCGAGACCATGGTATGCCTCCGGTGCCAATCTATCCTGCGGTCCTCGGATCCGACATTGCTGGTGTTGTCGTCAAGCTGGGCTCAAATGTCACTACGGTCCCTGGTCCTGGAAGCCGAGTCACTGCCTTTGCCTCGTCTTTCTACCAGAACGGCTCCCCGGACCACGGAGCTTTCCAGAAATTCACTTTGGCACAATCTGAAGCTGTCACTCCCCTTCCAGATGATCTCTCATTTGAGGAAGGCGCCGTCTTCCCCATGGCCGTTGCGACGGCCCTGACGGCCTGGACCACGATTGGCATTCCGCTCGACACCAAATACACCCCTGAAGACAAACAGGCTGTCCTGATCTGGGGTGCATCCAGCAGTGTCGGCACGCTTGCCATCCAATCAGCCAGGGCTCTCGGCTTTACTGTCTACGCCACAGCAAGTCCCAGCCACCACGATCTTGTCAAGAAGCTCGGCGCGGATGCGGTCTTTGACTACAAGGACAGCGATGTCGTCTCTCAGATCATCAGCACCGTAAAGAAAGATGGGGTGCAGTTGCACACGGCTCATTGCGTGGTGAGTGGAGCTCTGCAGCCCACATTGGACATCCTCAAGGAGACCAAGGGCGATGCCACCGCCAAGGTGGTACACTCGCCTGTTCTCCCCAAAGGTCACCCGACCCTTGATAACACGCAGATCATTTTCAACTTTCCACCCATGGACGAGACTGTAAGGAGCAAGCACTTCTATGAGGTGTTCCATGGGTGGCTGAACTCTGGTCTCAAGTCTGGAGAAATTGTCCCCAGCCCCAATATCCAGATTGAAGGTGGTGGTCTGGACGGAGTGCATGCAGCACTGGACAAACTCAAGCGTGGAGTCAGTGGAACAAAGATTGTCATACCAATCTAGTAGAACGTCTCTTGCTAATGTCTTTGTTCCGGATCGATTATCTCATGGATGCGAAATGTCATGCCAATGGATGAGCTTCGCTGTCATTAGTCTCGGATAGTCAGCTAGAACAAGATAGAGCCAATAAGATGAGACTTCAACAACAGCAACGATATATCTCATTACAGGATGTTTACGTCGTCAAATCATCGAGCTCAACCCCTTAAATATTTTGACATCTCTTCCCTCTACAGGTTATGTAGGCTACTGCGATGGACCAGGACGGCCGTCATTGGCGCCTTACCTTGCAATAGCTCATATTAGCAAGCCCATTGGAAGACTAAACAAGTTCATATCATAATTCGTACAGCCGATGAAGTATTATTTATCGTCTAATGCTCCAGAGCTCAAAAATCCATTCGATTCGCTCATCAACTGGGAGAATGATCTCGCTGTATGAGACTAAACCAGTTTAGGAAAGTTTAGCGCACCTCCGCCAAAACAGGATCACATACCGAATTGGGAAAGTGAAGCATCTTCAGCTTCGTCTGGTCAGTCTAATTGTATGGAACGGTAGGCATCACTGGGTATATAAACACTTGCGATATACTCAATCGAAACAGATGACTCTACAACTTTTGTCCATCAAGAAATTATCCCACAGAAGACATCATGATTGTCTACTTGCTCTCAGTAGCTCTGCTGCTGCTCATTCTCGAACCTCTATTTACGTATTATTGGGACTCTAAAAAACTTCGCCGTTTCCCCAATGCTAGTCTCTTATCTGGAATATCCGACATAGGCTACATACTTAAGAGATACCGCGGGTTTCGCTCAAAAGAGATTCACGAAAACCACCAGGAGCATCCAGTTGTCCGTGTTGGCCCCAATACGCTTTCATTCTCCACGCCTGATGCCATCAGGGCTATATACGGACACAACACCCCATGCCTCAAAGGCGGTACCTATGTGACAGCAGCTGGTACGCATCCAAGCTTGCTCGACGTCGTGGATAAGCAAGAACATGCTCGTAAGCGCAGGATCTTATCGCATGCCTTTGCTACCCGGAATCTCGAACAGTGGGAGTTCAAAGTCACGGACAAAGTTCAAAAACTCGTCGCACAATTTGACCTTCTATGCCACGACAAAGAAGAAGCGGTTGTTGATTTCCGAATGTGGAGCAACCTCTTCACTATTGAGGCCATTGCTGACATTGCACTCAGCCATCATCTTGGCTGTCTTAGTCAAGGAAGTGATCTTGTTACAATAAACACTCAAGATGGTGAGAAAGCGGTGAATTATATCGACTGCCTTCACTCCGGAAGACGGGCAACGTCAATGTTGATTTGGTCAACGAAATGGTTCTTGTCTTGGCGATTTGTGTTGAAAAAACTTCCGGGTTTCTTCCAGACCCAGTGGCACAAAGGCCAAGGCTTTGATGAGATGGTACGGTATCTCGTTCAACAGCGCCTTCGACGACATGAAAACGGAGAGCAGTTGGAGGATTTTGTGGGATGTCTCTTTCAAGATAAACATGGAGACGCTCGAAACCTGGAGATTGCCGAGATTGAAGCCGAGGTGGCGACATTGTGTAAGTCATCTCCTATGATGGCGGCATCGGTTCGTTCTGTTTTGCTAACTCATTACTAGTGGATGCAGGGTCCGATACGACTGCGATTTCTCTGACCCACGCCATGTATTTCTTAATGAAGAATCCATCAGCATTATCTCGACTCCGCGAAGAATTGCGGGTTGCACTGGATGGTAGCCAAGAAATCGCTAAATATGCTACCGTGAAGAATCTACCGTATCTACATGCCTGCATCAACGAGTCGTTAAGGCTGTTGCCACCCGTTGCTTTTGGCTTAAACCGCATGACACCACCTGAAGGGCTCGTGATTGATGACACTTGGATCCCCGGAAACACTCTTGTGGGCGTACCGGCATACACGGCGCATAGAAGTCGGCTATTCTCAAACAGCGAGCAATATCAGCCGGAAAGATGGTTGGAAGACAGCATCAAAGAGACACAGGGGACATTTATCCCTTTTAGTACGGGGGCGAGAGGCTGCATTGGCCGAAACATCAGCTACATTGAGCAAACTGTGCTCTTGGCTACTCTTGTTCAGCGCTACGATCTCAGTCTTGTGGATCCCGAGGGAAAGTTGGATCACGAGGAAGCATTCAATCTTTGGCCTGGGCCACTGCCATTGAAGATTAGACGTAGAGAGAATTGTTAAGCTGCCTTGGCGTTACACATGTAGGTTGAATGCAAATTACCAATATTGATGGGCCTGATTGCCTTGTAAAAATAAACATAAATTAGATTATACATTATGCGATATCTGTGATTCAAGCTCCCTCTGCAACTCCATGACACGAGTCCGAGTGTGGAACCCTAATTCTTTCTCAATCTTGTCTAGAAGCGCCCAGATCTTTACCTTTAAAGATAACGATGGAGCATATTTCGCCGCTTTGTCATCTGTTAGCTCTATTCTTTCGCTCACCAGGAGTTTTGGCTTACCGTAGTACAACGGATTGACTGCAACAACTAATACGCCATCTCGTACACCTGGCGAGAAGGAGATTGATGCTATGCCCCGGGAATGATGATGTAACTGCTTTATACAACTTTCGTGATCATATCGATCTTCCAGTGAATTTGAATCTTGGGGCTGGATAGACTCTTCCAGTAGCAAAATCTTTGCCATGTGGAAATAAAGCAAGCCCGCCGCTTCATAAAGTAAGTGTTAGCAGAGGTAACGCATTTTTAAAGAAGTTGAAACTAACCAGCAGACTGGGCGCAAAACCACAGCTTGGAAAGACCATCTTCAGATACCTCACCAGATGACAGGCCGCGTGATGTTGATGGAAGATCGTCCCACCACCTGTCTATCTCTGTGCCAATTTCTCGAAGATTCTCATGACCATCCTTTGGAATTATGCTGTCAGACGGCGCAAACCGCAGCTCAATGACTTTTGCAAGTAACCAAAGGATCTGGTTACCAATAGCATCTTCTTCCAAATTGTTACCAGTCATGGCATTTGGCCATTCGCTAGTTGCAACCAGTGTAGGGCAATAGTTGATGAGAGCCATTGCAACATCATGCCTTGCATAGATCCAGAAGCTCGCTTTGTCAAGATCCGTAGTGATGGAAGACAAGCAATGAGATCGAAGAAGAGAGCTTACGCCCTCGAGATGCTTTCTGTAATCGGGACCTGGAATCGCCAGCAGCTCGTAACTGCAGAGAAGAATGGTTGCGACGAAAACCTCATCGTACCTTGCATCAAGCTGGTTCAAGTCATGAATGAGTAATCTCAAACTCTGTCCATAAAAGCGACCGGCTACCGGCTCCCAAACCGAGTGCTCTCCGACCAGGCTCATCTGTTTCGCAGACAAGGCACAGATGGAATACATGAGAAGCGCAGATGACGCTGCACGTCGAGTGACTTGTCGCCGATAGTTGGACGCATGGTCAAGGACGTCCATCCAAGCGCCAATACCAGATTGGTATTTGAGTACAAGATCCATGACCTCTTCTGTCATTATCGGCAGTTGTGGTTCGATTGACGGCAGAGCTGCCTCTGGATCTGGCAACTGTGCATACTGTATTTGACGAAATACATCATACGTAGACTCTGGGGTTGAAGGCAAAATGGGCAACGGTGTGTCTGAATCATTGCTTTGACGCTGTCTCGTGCCCCTTGGTCTTGTTGACCGCCTGTCGTGGACAATGAATTCAGGAGGATTGCATTCTAGGTTTCTGCTTCGACAACGGCCACACACTGGCTTGGATTCGTCACACTTGACGCGGCGATTGCGGCAATTGGTACTGATTCGTGAGTCTGGGTGTTCATCTGTCATGGATGAGAGCTTACCATCCTGAGTGCACGTTAGTCAGGCTACTGTGTAATACAGCACAAGTCGATACGCACCTATTCTGCGCCGTTTTGGGGCCATGAGTTCTGCAAGGCTTCAGTGCTGTAAACGTTACAATGGAATGTTCATTTTTCGTCCAATAGATTCATTCACTCAAGTAAGGATTTTGATCAAAGTGGATGGAGATGATAATTGACCGTTTCGCTCCAGACCTTGTTCTATGCTGACATGGAAGTATGGTCTGGGGAATGCGGGGATGATGCTAGTCCTCACTCTCATAATAAGATTCTCTCCACTGTAGATTGAAAGCCTAGGCTGGGGTAGTGTCTAAACGCCACATGCGCAGAAGATATATGAACCGTGGACAGTCCATTCTCATAGGACGGAAGAGTCCATTCCCTGAAATGATGCTAACCAAGGCGGTTATAACAACATAGACTTTCATGAATCGGGGTAGTTCTATTGAAATAGTCGCTTCTTGAACGACAGACTAATGCGTGCAATGGAGATCTCCCTGCGGTTAACATGCCGCTTCGGGTTTCTGACTGAATCAATGGCCGCTAAACATTCCGCAACCAGCCTAGCTGGCTGTTAACCCGTCACTAAAGGCACTATTAACTCAGTGTAGATGCAGAGCTGCATACTGCCATTTGATGCTAAACCTTCCATGTGCAATAATGAGTTTGAAGTTAGATCCAGTATGACTTGTTAAGCACAAAGCTCTGATATGCATGGGCTTTAAAGGATAATTGCAGTCAATACAATACGTTTAATACGCTTGATACAATACAGTTATACAGAAGGCTAGTGAAATACAAGTGAAGAGAGCGGTTGTAATCAAGGTGGCAAGCCCGCTATGTACAAAACTCGACAATGTCTCTGAACGTCTCTTCCTCCTTCTCCATCCAAGGAAAATGACCGCATTCATCATAAATAATCAGCTTTGATCCCGGCATCCCTTTGTGAGTTGCATCCCCTTGTGTTGGCGTACACACCGGATCCGCTCGGCAAAAGATCATGAGCGTTTTTGCTGTCACCTTGCTAAGTTCCGGTTCTTGATAATGGACATTTCGATCTGACCCATGTAGCAACTGATAATTCCACAAAGAAACCGATTGGATATTGCTCAACTCTGTGGACCGAGTAGAAGCATCAGGGTCGTAGAAATACACGGGAAGAAACGATCGAATGACTTGAGCGAATCCCTCATCGGAAAGATCTTCCCACGAAGCTGTCCAGGCCTTAAGTGCAGCGTGCATTTTTGGGTTCTTGGACTTTTCAACAATTGCTTCTTTCATCGATTTACCATCATTGAATCCTTCCAGAGTGTGATTCAAAAGAATTAGACGGTCCACCTTTTCGGGATACCTAATGGCATACCACAGGGCGATTGTACCACCTCCCGAATGCCCCAGTAAGCGCGGAATCTTTTCCAGGCCCAGCTCTTGGCGGAGGTATTCTATGTCGTCTGCGAGATGCCAACAGGACATTTCAGATGGATCTGGGCGTGTGGATTTTCCATTTGCCCTAAATTCGAGGTAGATGAGGGTAAAAGTCTGCTCGAGTGGTGTGAGAGTCTCTTGGAGATACTTTGAAGAGAGCCCCCAAGCAGGCGGCGAAATGATCATGAGAGGCCCATTGCCGCGCTTGAAGTACTGTAGCGTGGAGCCCGTTGTAGTCTTGAATACAACATCTGCCATGATTGAAAAGGGGGATTGGTGAGCTGCTGTTAAATTGGGGGGTATATGTGTCGCTGGCTAAAACATGTAAGAATCTTTGTCGCTGTCGCCTATGCAAGATGATTGCAATTCCTCACAGTTGGTCTGCGGCCACGATAAATACCAAAGTCGACTCTGTCCCTAGAGGTTAATGCGATCCATGTCCGTCGCAAGACTGAGTGCTTTGCTGCCTGCGAACCCAATCTCAACACTTTCATTGGTGGGAGGATCTCTCTCTCGTTGGCTCAACAGTTTCCACCTAGGTAGTCCAGTTGTTGTATTCCTATATGGGAATCCCAACATAGCATAGCTAACATGGGTTGTTCGAAGGATCTTGTTGAGGGTGACAATACTCTACTAGGCTGCTTCACTGCAACTACGCAATTATTACAAAGCCCCAATGTTGGGTCGGGCATCGGCCCCGCCATCGGAGCGAAGGCCGACTCGATCCATACAGCATCTTTGCTTCGGCCTTTGGACGGACTCCTTGTGCTGCGATTGACAAAGACCAAATATGAAGCGCGCCATGCAGTCAAGAATCTAAAATCAAGGCAATTTCATCGAATAATTGATTGTACACTCCTCATAAAATCTTCATTATCATTACTCAGTTATCTAGCGTATCAAATTCGCACAAGGAGCATGTCCTTCAGGCATAAGCTGCCTCGCTATTAGAAGTAAAATGCAACAAGCATGACCACAGCAACTGCCTTGATGCTTGTCATTGCGCCCGAAAACATTCCAGGCGCCGCGTTTCCAGGAACGGTAGGGATTGAGTTCGTTGGCAGGCCTGCCGAGGCGGTGGTGCTGGATTCAGAGCCTCCAGGCGAGCCTCCAGAACCGGGCGCAGAGGTCTCCTGAGAGCCGGGCGTAGAAGTCTCCTGAGAACCAGGGGAGCCAGACTCTCCAGGAGAGGCCGGAGAAGTTTCAGAGAGGGGAACGGTGTTGCCGTTGACAACGATTGAAGATCCCGAGGTGGGCAATGATAGGGTGCTGCCACCGACAGTAATTGCTGGTCCTCCGGGGCTCAAAGTTGAAGAGCCAAAGACGATTTGAGACTGAGAGTTCTCGGTAAAGGGAGGAATCTCGCTTGAAGCTGGAGGCGTGCTTCCAGGGCCTTCAGTAGTAGTAGTACCGCCGGCGTTGTTGTTGTCGTTGTTTCCGCCAGGAGGTGAACCATTGCCTCCTCCATTGCCACCATTGTTACCTCCACTGCCGCCTCCGTTAGAACCTCCGTTGCCTCCGCTACCGCCTCCGTTGTTACCACCGCCATTACCGCCTCCGTTGCTGCCGCCTCCGTTGCTACCACCTCCATTACCACCACCGTTGTTACCACCTCCATTGCCACCGTTGTTTCCACCGCCGTTACCACCGCCGTTACCACCGCCATTGTTTCCGCCTCCGTTGCCGCCGCCTGGAGTACCAGAGGGGCTAGAAGGGCTGGAAGGAGTGACACTGTTACCGCCACCGTTGCCCGGTCCATTCGAAGAGCTCGCGGGAGGAGGGTTACCACCTGCGGGCGAGCTTGATGAAGGAGGAGGGCTGCTGACACCTCCGCCGGGCTGGGATGAACTCGAAGCCGGAGGTGGAGGTGGTGGTGGTGGTGGTGGAGGAGGAGGAGGTGCGCTGGTAGATGTAGGACCCGAGGGAGGAGGGTTGCCAGCATCAGATGTGGAAGGCGGCGGCGGAGGAGGAGGAGGAGGAGTTGAACTCGTCGTCTTCGGGGGAGGCGGCGGCGGTGTTGAGCTTGGCCCAGCAGCGCTGGTGCTACGAGAGCTGGGAGGCGTGGTCGTAGGGGGAGGAGGAGGCGGAGTAGTTGTAGGGACCAAGGCCGTGACAGAGCTGAGAGCCGAGGGAGGGTCGTAGAATCCTTGGAAGGCATCGGAGATGCAAGACTTCCAGGCCGGATCCAAGCTTCGGATTTGATCAGGAATCACAATGGTGGGGTGGCAAGGATCAGCTATAAGTAAAGGCAAGGTCAGCAATTTTCTTTGATAGTACGTGCAGAGTGGAAATCATCAAACGTACGAGAACTATTGATGGCATTGGAGGGATTGCCAGGGATATAGGTGTAGCCAGCAATGGTGGAGCAGTTCCTCTTCAGATCATCCGTGTTAAGTGCAGCAGACCCAACAGGAGAATAAAAGGATGGGGTGCTCAAGCTTTCCAACGTAGTGGTGCCGGTGATGGTTCCAACCGTTACGGGGGTTCCAGTCACAAGAGAAAAGACCATGGTTGACAGTTCGCCGGGAGCAAATCCAACGGTCGTGTTGAACCGGGGTTCTCCAACATTGCCGCAGTAGTCATAGGCAGACAAGGCTGAGAATCCGATGTAGACGGAAGGTGACTCGCTGTGACGGTGTCAGAAACGTTCAATACATGAGGATAAAGGGCAGATACTTACAAGACGATGCCAGCAGATGTGAATGAGGTAGCCAGGGGCGTCGTGCCAGTAGCTGAATCATGTTAGTTATTGGTCAATCCTTTGAAATAGGCAACATACGATCAGCCCAGTAGAACACCTCTACCGTAGAGGCAGCAATCGTGCAGCTGTAACACTAGAAGACTATCAGCATCACTCATATTGGTGCACGACAAGTAGACTTACACATGGCGGCTCCGCGGATCCATACCACACGTTGCTCTGAGGCAGAATAAAGTTTTCGGTGACTGTGGCTGTCTCAACGGTGTTGACAACAGTTGTCACCACCTCTGTAGTGGTGCCAGTCACTTCTGTGAAAGTGGTGACACCAGTTCCGATGGTCCTCGTGAGAGTGCGTGTCGGAGGGTTGGTTGTGGACAACCAGTTGTTTACCGAGATCAGACATTGGCACTGCAGTGCTGGATCTGTCGAGAGGCCTTCATACTCTTGGAGAACAATGGCAGGAAAGCTGCTGGTGGCGCCGCAGGTGACATTCGCAGGCTGAGTTGGAGTACTCGGCCCCCCGGTGGCTGTCGGAGGATCTGTAATTGTGTTTGTTCCATTGGATACAGCAACTGTAGACAGGAATAGAAATAAGCATCAGTCCACCCAAACGATGAGCAAGTGAGTGTCATAACTTACATGGTGACGCCCGCACTGCACCGCCCAAGGCGAGCAGAGCAAGAGCTCCTGTGAATCCAGCCATTATTCGACCCGTAACACAAGCAAGTTGAGCTCAGCGTGAGGATAACGAGAAGGAAAAGTTTTGTCCGACGGCATGTGCGTGCCTGGGGATATAAGCGGGCTCGCTCTACACCACTAGCTACATCACATAACCCGCAAGGCTCGCAACAACGGTAGCCCAACCACGATCATCACGTCGCTTGCCTCAACCCCTGGAAGCGCGGCAGTCAACCGAGTACGGCCTACGTGTGAAGGGTACCTGAAAATAGTCTGCTGTCATGCTGTTGCCTCCGGCTTAGAAAGCGCGTAAGGCGTCTAGCCAAGACGCCCATCTGTGGCTGCTAATACTAATCACAGTTTTCCTTGATTACAACAACAGTCTGGAGGAGCTTCGGAGCTCTGAATGGGCCCCCAACTGACGAAAACATACAAGACTTGCTCAGAAGTGGTGCCAGCCTCCCCAAGTGCTTACGGTCTAGCACAGCTCCACGCTATAAAGCCGGGGGTTGAACCCAATCATGCGGCGAGCATCAAGCCACAATGATCAGCCCTACAACGTTGTCAGTTCTTTGAAGGGCATCGCGTAACTGACAAGACAAGTCAGACGCAGTTGGCTAGGACGGCGTTGTTGCTAAAGAGAGACAAGTTTGACAAACGCTACCGCTGCTTGTGGGCATAATTTACTCCAGTTAGAGGGATGATCCCAATATACCCTGGCCTCACCTTGGTGGGCCACACGCCGTCGCGAGCTATTCGTCTGGCGAGCGGAATCTTGCCCCATTGAAGCTATTCACAAATGATAAGAAAACTGGATACGACAGACACAGCCAGACAAGCAACGCCACACCGTCGGGTACGGGCCGTTTTGCTTGACTGCCGTCAGCACTTGTGCCTCACAAGAGGTGGCAAGCTGTGAATCCTCTGCGACGCTGGCAACGTGTTAGCCACAGTTATTGCCGCTCGGCGTTTGAGAAGAGAAGGCAATTCGGTTAAAAACAGCTCCCCGTCGGGACAGATTCGTAATTCAAGGGCTTTCCGGCTCATTGGGACGCCAAGGGCCGTTATTCCCTTGGTGCTCTTTGTGGGTCGCCATGCAACGCTCGAC
>LVVK01000014.1:115061-136785 GCA_002022785.1 Trichoderma guizhouense
AAAAAGCCGGATCAACTAGGAATAGCTCAATATTGGACAACAACAAGGCTATCATGGGTGAGCAATGGTTCATTCGACAGCTAGCCGAGGTGCATTGCATAACACATGATGTGGATTCATAGTGTTCCTAAAATCTTACCGTCGGTGTCGGTGGGCTCGTCAAGGCGAATCTCTGAGCGCGGGTTGTGGGAAAAGACCAACCCCATGCTTGTTGACTCTTTTCTTCCGCGAGATTCGCAAATGACGGCTTTCTTTCACCTGCAGAACTGTCAACTCGTACTGGTTGGGACCGCGTCTAGGGGGGAATCTCATTAACCGGCCCTCCGTATACTACTAGTAACTGCAACCAACATTGCTCCACTTGCGGTGCAGGATTCTCCAGGGCGAGTACCATTAGGATGTGGCAGATTTGAAGCATTCACACATCTCCGGAAGATGCCTGCGCGGCTGCAGCATTTGCTGCTCTGGGCGCTGTTGATGCCAAATGCCCTCGCCTCAGCTTTGGACCTTGGGCTGATACGGCGAGCCGACGACCCCATTCCGTCTCCCGTGTCTGTATCGCCGAGTCAATTCTTGTGAGTTTTCTTGCGATGTCGACAGCTTCAAACGACTCACGTGTTTTAGCGAGGGCGTAGATGGTCCTTGGTCAACGTTTGAGTTGCGCGTGGGAACTCCGGCTCAGAATATTCGCATATTGCCCGGCACTTCGTCAACACAGACGCTTGTGGTGCTGCCAGAGGGATGCCAGATTATCAATGTGACCGATTGCGCCAACAGCAGAGGCGACTTGTTTAATACGACTGCTTCCAGTACTTGGAAGGAAATTGGTCTGTTTAGTCTAGGCTTTGAGAATGCTCTTGGCTTTACTGACAATGGCGAATTCGGGCACGATAGCGGTATGACTCTTTCATGCTCATTGTGTGTTATCATACTAACTTATTTCACAGTTGGACTTGGATATCTCGGCAGCGGTGGCCCGGTTGTCAACAACTCAGTCATTGCGGGTGTCGCCGGCACAGAATTTTATCTGGGAGTGCTTGCGCTGAATCCGCGCCCTACTAACTTTACGGACCAGAATGATCCGCAGCAGAGCTTTCTGCAGCTCCTCAAGAATCAGTCCTCCATTCCGTCTTTGTCGTACAGCTACAACGTCGGAGCTCCATACCGACTCAACAAGGCTCTGGGCAGCTTAATCTTAGGCGGCTACGATACGTCTGCGTATCAAGATACCAATTCTTCGTATGACTTTTTCAGTGACCAGTCGCGCGATCTGACGATTGGCGTTCAGTCCATATCTACAAATGCCAGCGCAGATAATACGGTGCTTCAGTCTGAGCAGATTTCCATGTTTATCGACTCGTCTGTTGCCGAAATCTACCTTCCAGTGGACGCCTGCCACGCTTTTGAAAAGGCGTTTGGCCTGAAATACAACTCTACGCTTGAAATGTACCTGGTGAGCGATTCGCTACACAGCAAACTTGTCGACGAGAACCCCTCAGTCACATTTACGATAACGACTGCCATTACGGGCGGCTCAACCTTTAACATTACTTTTCCCTACGCCAGCTTCGACCTACAGGCTAAACCTCCACTGGTGAAGACGGCATCTCGATATTTTCCTTTGAAGCAGGCAGCCAACGACACCCAGTATGTCTTGGGACGCACGTTTTTGCAAGAGGCCTACCTGATTGTGGACTATGAACGAGGCAACTTTTCACTTCACCCTCGAGTATGGAATGCCAGTGCTGAGTCGAATATTGTGACTATATTGCCTCCCGGAGTCAAAGAGAGCAAGCCTAATACTGAGAGCAGCAAAAGTCTCAGCGGCGGTGCCATTGCGGGCATTGTCATTGGTGTCTGTATCGTCATTGCGGCTGTTGCTCTTGCTATCCTGCGATACATGGTGGTTTCTCGTCGGAAGAAGGCAAAGCCAGAGGAGTCTACAGAAATGGATGCTCTGGCCAGGACAGTGCCAGAAACCACTTCAACCGTCTCACCTGAGCCGCCCAAGTCTGCGACTTTGAGCCCTGGAACCTTACGAGAGCTCGAAGGCGACGATTCGACGAAACCAACGCCGGAGATTGAAGGCAGCACAGCAGCAAGAAGGAGCCCGATGAGCGAGCTAGAGTCGTCAGGCACTCCCATGGCAGAGCTGGCCTCTCCGGTGCCAATTTCGGAACTGTTGTCGAATGAGATTTTCGAAATGCCTGGAAGCGAAGTTCCGGAGCTTCAAGGAAGTCGAGTGGCGCCCGTCTTGGTACTTACCGATTCCGAGTCAAGCGAGTTTAGTTTTGAAGTTGAGCCGGGAGTGATAGGAGTCATTCAGCAGACGGAAGAAGACAGACAGCACAATACCGGAGAAGACCATAGAGCACAGGAAGGGGCACAGGAGGGACATGAAGATGCCGCAACGAGCGCTCAGGAGACCCAGGAAGCGACTGGGAGTAAAGGACAGACTGACGAGAGTGGAAATGATAAAGGAAACCAACACACCGAAGGAGAGAGTGGACGAGAAGACCCTAAGAAGTAATTTTTAATTCACCAGCAGCTTTATACCACATAGAAGTCTCTACATAGTATTCATTCACTTGACATGATGCACGAATATACAGGTTGACGCACAAATCCACGTTCTATGGAGCCGAGACATCAAACTAAGGCAGTCTAACTTGACGTTCCCGCTCGTGTGGGTAACAAGCAGGCCATCTTGATGGTAACCAGGTCATTGGAACGCCCAAATCTCTTGCATATCAATCTGGGGTAGTAATCCGCCCGCTAGAAATCCTCCGAGGGGACCATGGCAGGGGCTAAACGGATACGGGGACCTTCTCATAGGGGAAGTCGGGAGTATCTATTTTTGGAACCAACATCACGGCCTGCAGTAGAGTTTGGATTACGTACGTGGAGGTAAAGGTATAAAGCTGACCTAGCTTGCATTTAACAGGTGTCGTCTATATACAGCTCTGATGGCAACGGACGAAAGCGTCTTGTGTAAAAAAGTCATTCATAACTACCGACCAGCTTTTATGGTATCAATCTGATATGAGTTGTTGATAATTCCTCCGCAGCCCGAATCCCGAATACGCGTAGCAAGCCGGCTTACACGCTCTTGGGAGTCCCTGCGTTGGGGAAAGCAAACTTGGCCGTGCGATCGAGACGCACAGAGTATCCCGTAACGTTGGGATCCTCGCCCAAGAACGCCAATGGGAAGCCCAGGTCAAACGGCTTAACGCTCTCGAGGTACTTGATTTGCTCAGGTGTGAGCTTGATGCTCAGCGCCTTGATGTTGTCGTTGAGGTGCTCAATCTTGCGTCCGCCAACGATGGGGAAGACGTTGCCGGCCTTGTGTAGCACATATGCCAGCGCAATAGTGGTGACGGACTCGATTCCGTGTTCCGAGGCGACCTTGGCGAGAGCCTCACTAATCTTTTCCTCATCGGCGGTCTGTGTAGGGGCCCCTGTGAGACCACGCAGAGTCTCGCCGTTCTTCTTGCGTTCCTCCAGAGCCTTCTTCGTCTGGAACTTGCCGCCGCCGAGGACGTCCCAAGGAGCCAAGGCCATGTTGAATTGCCGAGCCATCGGGATAATCTCCCGCTCGAAGTCCCGGACCATGATGTTCCAACGTCCCTGGTAGATGCTGAAAGGAGTCTTGCCATAGGCTTGTGCGTAAACATTCGCCGCACTTACGACCCAAGCTGGCATATCTGAGGCTCCTAGATAGAGGACCTTGCCAGACTCGACTTGCTGGTGGAGAGAATCCATGAGCTCCTTGATGGAAGTGGTGTGGTCCCACCAGTGAATATACAGAATGTCAATGTAATCTGTCTGCAGTTTCTTAAGAGATTCTCGAACACTCAAGTGAAGACTCTTGCGGTGGTTGCCCTGGAAATTGGGAGCCTTTCCCTTTCCTAGCTCATGGCTTCGAAAGTCTGAGGTGTATTTGGTCGCAATCACAAGCTGGTCCCGGATGCCCCTCTTTGCCGCCCACTCTCCGATCCAAGCTTCAGACTGCTCGTTCTGATAGTTGTTGGCGGTGTCGATAAAGTTGCCGCCGGCATCGTAAAAGGCGTCTAGCAGCTTAAAGGAGCTCTCCTTGTCCATGGATCCCATCCAGTCGGACCAGCTATCGCCAATGGACATGGCGCCTAGAGCCAGAGGCGATACTCGAATACCGGCAGAAGGGGCGAGTACCCTATACCGGCCCAGCTCGCTCGCGGGCTCTTCCGAGAGGGCAAAGAGTGAGGCGGCCATGGTGTTGGACTATAGTAAAATTGACGGTAGTAGTTGCTAGTCCTGTTTATTCGAAAAGTGTCTGTACAGAAAGGATCGTTTTCACAATGTTTCGAATTGAACAAGTTGCGAATATTCTCAATCCTTTAACTACCCCTCCTAGGCCTCTGTGACGCCATTATATATCTCATGGCGTTGATTAGCACATCAACCAAGTCTATCTTTATCTCCGGGATTTTTCAACAACCCTCCATCCAAGTCGGAATTAGGGCGGACATAGTGCTTCGATCGACTATGAAGCTGCCTATTGCTTAGAAACAGGCAATAAGTGATGATTCAATGTTCCTAGATTGAGGGGTCAACTTCTTCTTCTGCATGAGTGGGGTCGAAATAAGTCCGATCTTGTCGTCGTCGGCGAAGATCGAGACTGTCCCCGATACGCCCGGTGGCTTCTCACGAGGCTTGCTAATTCTCTTCTAAGCAATCAAACGGCACATGAAACGGATAAAAGGCAGAGGATGGTATCGCTGGATTATAAATTCACATTCTCGCTTTGCTGCGCCCAAACGCCTTGTCCCTCTACAACCAAACTAATGCCCGCAATGGGTATATCTCCAATGTGCACAGCACCAACTATGTAAATACATGTACGAGGAAATGTTGATCTGATCAATTTCCGGGCCGGCCCATCGATGAATCCTGCCAATCCGGCTTTTATGCCGAGCAGGGCTCGTTGACCTTGCAGTTCTCGGGGAGCTCCTCGACGAGGTTGATGGTGAGCTCTCCGTGATTGACGTCGTCGTCGCCCTTGGCATAGTGCAACGGTACGCTTCCGCAGATGGCGCATCCAAATGTCTGAAGCTCCTTGAAGACGCTCTTGAGCGTAGCGCCGGTGACGTCGCCCTCCGAGTTTTGGATATAGGCACAGAGCGTGCTCGTGAACTTGCCGTTGTAGTTGAGGGAATCGAGCTCGATACATGCCACGTCGTCGCCGTTGTCGTATTTCCGGTTGTCGTCGAGCTTGTTGAAGACGTCTTGGAGGTGTGACAGACGGCCACCGCTAATGTAGGCAATGCCGCAGAGGACGTCTCCGTGGCAGTTGATTCCAAGGCCGGCGACGCCCTGGGCAACTACAGCGGCCGCGGCGATGAAGCTGTTGGAACGCATCGTAACTAGACTATATCGAGTTAATCCTGCTCTCTGAATGCCATTGGAAAGGAGCGGCATCACATACATAGACGTTGTCTTGGCACAAAACACAGAGGGATGCGGAAGTTGGGCGTCGACGGAGGATATGCTTGGCGGAAGAAGCTGGGCGCTGATGTAATGAGAGATCTGATCGGGTTATATACAGATACTCGGTGGAGTCTCTCAACGAGCAATGCAAAAACGAACAAATGCAGGGCATTGGGTTGTCGAGACCTAATCTCTGCTTGAGTCTGCTGAGATCAGCACTAGGCACATCGTCGCCAACGGCTTGGGCCTTCAGCTGGCCGCCTTAGCCGAAACAATCGTCTTTTCCTACGGACTCCTACGGACATTGTATGGGGAACAGGTCAAGTGCGTGTCTGTAATTGGGCGGTGTTTGTCATGCTGGTCTCCTGGAGGCTAAAAACAGTCATCCTGTCCTAGCTTCACGATGGTAACAATGCAGGTACAGCTGCCCAGCCACAATGGCCTCTGCGCATCCCGAGTCTTGAACGGGTATAACGCTTCCGAGCAGTGCCTCAATTACCAAACCGCTCCGATCCGAACCAACAACATGTAGTTAATATGTCTGCTCTTGATTCCCCAGTCCGCCAGAACCGACAAAGGATGTGATTCGACTTGTAAGTTGGCGCTCGCGCATCCTTTGCTTCATGGCTCGCTTTGGATAAAGGTCGACATGCACTGGGAGCTCAGAATGCAAGTGGCCAGAGCTAGCGGAGATTACAAGCAGGCTTTGTCATTGAGCCAAAACAGTTCCTTTGGCGCCGGATGTAGTTGAAGCCGGCTAAGAACGTTATTTTTGGTTGGGCGACTAAATTTAGAACCCATGAATAAGGCGGACCAACGATTAACAATGCGTGCAAGGATCAACTGATGGCAGGATTAGAATTGCAAATAGTCACAGGGTTGCACTTTGACAATATTATGTCTTTCTCTTCCGTACCTGGCTGCATGTAGCCAACAGGATTCAGGATTGGACCTTGGAAGTGCATCTCCTAATAGAATTTTACATCAAGCGGCATGCCAACCGCATCTCATCCGCGCAGCTCATCGCCTGCGCGACGATTTTAGATCCTGGCTTAAGGATACCGAATGCCGAGACACACAGAGGGGCAAGGATAGCTTCGCAACTATAGCTCTTCTTCGACACGAGGAGTTCTATACCATAACAAAGAAACGAAAAGACTGATACAGTTCTCTTTAACACCAGAAAACAGTGACGGATCGTTCAGAATAAAGTAACAGTCAGTTCTTCCTGTAACAGTGAAGGTATTGCTGATGTACAGAACACGGACCAATACCGATGTAACGCGATTGTCTCCAGACCAACTACTTATTTGAAATGTTTAAACATGCTAGCGATATGCATAACTACGTACTAGGGATGGATAAATTTACTACAGAACATCGCAACCACACTGTAAAGAGTGTTGGTCCTGAAGGTGGCACGAAGCCGAGAGAAGAAGGGGCATATACATGTTTTCTTCCTCGACTTCCTCCTTTACATGCTTATCCCGTTTGTGAAATGATGGAAAGGCATAGTTATAGTTATATAGTTAATATTGGGTATGGAATAAAAGTACCTATGTACACATCTACAGCCAAGAGTTGCAGCGGCAAAGCAACTCGGTCGGCCGCAATCCAGCCCAAAGATATCGCATCCATCTCCTCCTACGCCCACCAGCTGCCCACCCAACTTCACCCAACACTCAACTTCCACCATCCCAGCAGGGACAATCTCACCTTCATCCTCAGCTTTCACCTCAACACCTGCATCGACTCTACGGGGCTTCCCGCCCCGGAATAGTCATTGACGGGGCATTTCCTCATCATCGCGTGCGCTGCTGCTGCTAGCAGACAAGTCCAAGTACGCGCCAAAAATGCGCTTCTCAACGTCTGCATCTTTCTGGCCCACGTCCTGCTGCTTGCGCAACTGTCGACGATAAAAGAGACGCTTGCACCACTTCCATGCCTCAACCCCAGCAAAGAAGAGTCCGGCAGCGATAAACACGATACCCCATTCCCAACTAATGCCCTTGTGTTTAAAGACCTTGGTGTTGATAACAGGAATATAGAGAACGGGAAAGAGTGTCACAAAGCCGAGCATGACCGCCCAAAAAAGGAACTGATTGCGCCAGACATCGTGAATCCATTGGGTAAGGTACTTGTCAGAGCCAGGCTGCATACGGAAGAAGGATCGTCGTTTGTCAACCATCTCCCAGGCCAGAAAGAGAGCAAACCACGTGAGGCAAGCAAACGTGGTTGCACGAGCGCGGAATACCGTCTCGCAGCTATCATTATAGCCGTCGTTGCAGCCAAGTCCAAGCTCTCCGTCACCCCAAGCATACACGCGGAGTACAAAAGAACTGAGGCAGAGCGCCGCGATCCATAAACCATAAACAACCATGTCGACATAAAACTCGAGCGTAAAGATGCCACTCTTTAAGGACTGGGGAGGACGGTCAAGAATGCCCGGCACCGCACGCTCGAAACCCAAACCCATATCAGGCAGACCCGAAGTAGCCATGATGATCCACACGATTTCCACAGGTGTCAGAGGAAATACTGAGAGACCCGAGCTATCCTTGAAGGCAAGGCCGACAAGAAGGGTGACGGCCTGTGCAATGTTTTCCGCCAAAACGTGAAGAACAAATTTTTGGATGTTGTCAAAGATGCGGCGGCCTTCTTCGATCGCGGCAACAATGGAGGCAAAGTTGTCGTCGGTGAGGACAATGTCAGAAGCATCCTTGGCAACGTCGGAGCCAGACTGGCCCATTGCGATACCAACGTCTGAGCGTCGAAGCGAGGGAGAGTCATTAACACCATCTCCAGTCTATCTAGCGTAAGTCACGTTGCAAAAGAAACTTCAATTTTTGGGAAACTTACCATGGCGCAAAACTTCTTGCGGCGATGAAGGGCCTCAACCATCCGGACCTTTGTGCTTGGGGCGCATCGAGCTACCACGAGCGGCAGGACAGGTAGTTGGTCGACTTGCTCATCCGAGAGGGCATCAAACTGAGCAGCCGTCATGATCATAGCTCTTGCAATATCCACGGAGACCATGTCCATACGTGAGGGCAGGATGCCAACCTCACGCGCAATGGCCTTGGCGGTCTCAGGGTGATCACCAGTCAACATGTGAACCGTGATGCCCGCCTTGTGACATTCTTGCACAGCAGTGGCAGACTCTGGACGGGGAGGATCGTAGAGGCCGATTAGGCCCCGGAACACAAGGTCACGCTCAACAGAAGCACGGTTAACCTCGTCTCCCTTCTTCAGCTCGATATGATACGGCTTGGATGCTAGAGCAAGGACTCGAAGTCCCATGCCGGCGAAAGCCTCCATGTTTTGGAGAATCTCCTGCTGAAACTCTTCAGTGAGAGGAACAGCGTCGTTTGAATCATTGGGGCAGTACGTGCTGCACGACCCAATAACACGCTCCACCGCGCCCTTGGTGAATGCGAATAGTTTGCCAGAGCTATTGTTCTTCATGATGACAGACATGCGCTTGACATCGGAGTCGAAAGGCAGCTCAGCAACCTCACTGTATTGGTGTTCATCTTGGCCCACCAGGCGAAGGCGATTCCAGTCAAACCGAGAAGCAAAAACCTGAATGGCAATCTCAGTGGGATCACCTCGAGCACGCCATTCACCATCTTTCTGAACCACAGTCGCGAGGTTGGCAAGAGATGCAACGCGCAAAAAGTCGGTAAGAGCACTAGTGCTCTGGGAGAGGAGCTCTTTGACAGAAGCAATGGTGCCGCAAGCCTCGCCACCTTGGCCAAAGTTGATCTCGCGAGGCTGCCGTGGATCGTAACGGATATCACCAGCGGTTGGATCCATTGGCGATGACGAGTTCTCAATGGTATAAGTCCCTTTACCAGGCATCCACGCACCTCGAGCAACCATCTTGCCCTGGGTTAAAGTGCCGGTCTTGTCAGAACAAATGTCGGTGACTGCGCCCAAGGCTTCAAGGGACCTCAGATTTCGAACAATGACGTTTCGCTGGACCATTCTCTTGGTACCCGCAGCCATAGTGATGGTTAAAACAACCACCAAACTCGCCGGAATCATGGACAAGCCCGTGGCAACGGCATAAATGATGACTTCCTGCCTAGAATCGAACTCGTTGGCAGCGAGGACGATGATGGCACAGACGACGGCAACACCAAAGAGAAGGATTGCCAGCTTGGAGAGCTTCTTCTGAAGCGGCGTACCAACATTGACGCCGAGGAAACGGCCAATTGCATCGGTCAAGGTCAGTGTATAGGCCTCGAGATATCGATGAGGCCTGGCGGAACCATCAGGCTTGCGCTTAACGGGACGGACTCTGCTATCCTTCTTCTGAAGGGCAGAGGCAATGGCGCCAATTTCTGTAAAGGTACCGGTTGCGAAGACGACTCCCTTGGCACGACCCTTGGTGACGGTGGAGGAGCTATAAGCGACGTTGAGGCGGTCACCAGGGCCAGTTGCATCATCAAAGACGGCGTCTTCATTTTTACGAACCGGCAGAGACTCGCCCGTGAGGAGGGCCTCGTCAGTCTCAAAGTTGACTGCCTCGATCAGTCTAGGGGTGTTAGCACAGTAGCCCAAGTTATGTACCTACAGCCATGACACTCACCGGAGGTCAGCGGGAATCGTATCGCCAGTCTTGATCTCGACTAGGTCGCCGGGGACAATCTGGTCAGAGGGCACAATCTTGGAATCGCCATCCCGAACCACGGTTGCGGTTGGAGACGAGAGAGAGCGCAGAGAATCCATTGTTTTCTCGGCCGAGTATTCCTGGAAGAAGCCGACGACGACATTGAGAAGGATGACGAACGTGATGACGCCGCCCTCGATGTAGGACTTGATTCCGAAGGAGACGGCCATGGCGAGAATCAGGACCAACGTCATGGCATTGGCGATCTGTGCAATGATAATCTTGATGGGCTGTGCACCCTCAGCTTCACCGAGGTCATTTTTGCCGTATTTTTGAAGCCGTGTGTTGGCCTCTGCCTCAGATAGTCCATCCGAGATGTTTGCGTCGAGCTCGTCAACAACTTGTTGGATGGAGAGCGCATGTGCAGGCTTGCTCATGGGCTCATTGCTCTGGCCCGAGGTATGGGCCACAGCTTGTCTATCATTAGCAGACACACCCATCCTCAGCTAAACAACCTTGAATGATGGTAACTGAGCAATCGGATCTCGAGAATATTAAAAAATGAACCTAGGGGAGTGAACAAGCCAGGAGGCTGAAGGAAGAAGTAACTGGAGTCAATTGACACCTGAGATGGGTTACGCATGTCTTATCTTAAACACCACGCATATTCCTTGGCCACAAGTGAGATTTCTTCAACATGGGGGCTATATTCCCAGTTTCCACATATTATCCAACTGTTATCAACTTCATCGTCCATTGTGATAGGTTGCTGTCGTGCCCAGACACCGTATTTGTAATAGCCTTCAAGTCGCGTCTGCGTTTTCACACTTAATTATCGCCAAGATGTTCTTGGCTTCTCGGCGAAAACTTAGAGGATTCTCATCACTACGGGGAATGGACGTCTGCCGGGGGCATTGAATCCACTGTGGCTAATTGAAATCCCCCATGCTCTGACCGGTGCGAGATTCCCCAGTATTGCATCCGACTTGTTTCTTGGCGTTGGGATACCCGGTTGTTTGAGTGTCTGCTCTCTCCGCCATTATCCGCCACTTTCTTCTAGCATCTTGTACTATCGCCACTGTCCTCTACTATCCGCTGTGATGGCCATCTCGCTAGTATCTGCTCCTATCGCCGTATTCTTTCAGTATCTGCTACTATTGGCATATTTTTCTCACACCTGGTATCTAAATTCGAGCTGAAAAGTCAATGAACCATTCAAGAGCTGCACCATCCGGCTGACTACGGGTACTAAGTGCTGTCTGCACTGCACAAACGGCCCCCCGTCAAATGGAATCCAGAAGACATCTACACAGACATTAACAATGCTTTCTGCTCTGCATATGTGTAATGAAGATGACAATAAAAAACTTCAAACCACAGACACCCTGTAATGCTGGGCAGAATCACCCCTGCAGGTTGGTACAGTGCGCATTGGCATCGCTTGACACTGTTGGTTTCATCAGGATCAACTTCAGCTGAGGCTGTTTGGCATTGGCCTTGCATATACCCAATCATTTAATTCATCTTCACCAACCCTCATTATCAACATCACGTCGCCGCGTGATGAAGTTCAAACTCACAAATTGGCTTCGAGAAAAGTTCCGCAAACGACGCAGGCTTCACCGTGAGGAAGACGAACCAGAGGACAGCCAAATTGAAGATGATCTGACCAATCCGCCTCGCCTCCCTCTTACTCGACCAAATGTCCTGACCCCATCGCCATCTACTGAAGCCTTAGCCTTGACCAGCTCTCCTCTTTTTGGGAAGCTTCCCAGAGAGCTGCGATACGATATCCTTCTCAGAGCCTTTGGAGGCAGCCTGTTGCACATGGACTTGTCATATGTGCACCCTGTTGCTCCTATAGAACCCGGACGCATCCTCTTTTCCCATACAGGTATTAATACTAATGACCAACTTGAAGTAAACTGGGATACCACAGTGCCTAAATCCTGGCAATGGTGGAGTTCTGTGTGCCATCGTGTCATGCCCAACTACGAAAAGACATGGAGTTTTATACGCATGTCGCACCCTGAAATCCCAAGACCCGGGGACGACCGTTGTCGTTATGGGGATGCGCATTTCTGTCAAAGTTGGCCTGGGGCATATCCATCCAAGTGCAAAATTGGCATCATGGGGTGGCTTTTGTCCTGTCGACAGGCGTAAGTTAATGGCCGACTCTCATCATATCTATCTCTGACCGGAGCACGCAGCTACGTGGAAGGGATAGACGTGCTTTATAGAACAAACACCATTCACATGTCCGGTCAAACACTCATTCTAAATCTCCCTCAACTGCTACTACCCCAGCGACTCTCTACCATTACATCCCTTGAGATTGTCTGCCCCCTCCAGCTACACGGAGACGAAGTTGGAGCAATCCCAGAAGTTGGCCCTCTAAAGGATTATCTCTCTGTATTTGCCTCGACCTTACCAAATCTCAGTCGGTTATACCTGGCCCTCAAAGCAAAAGGCTCCACCGCTCGGCCAGTGCACATGCAGAGCGTATTTGAGGTTCTCGACACCTTCGTCCTCGAGACAAATCTGAAAGAGTTTACCGTGTCGCATTCACATACAGTATTCACGCCACTTTACAACGCTGTTCGGAATGAAGTTGCCGCTCAACACCGCCACCCATACAAGACAATCCCAGAGATATGGCGCAATGCTGATGGTAGTTATATCCTACCAACATGGGGACCCAACACCGAACCCTTTTACAAGCAGGTTGAGACCTCATGGCCGAAGCCGCCTCGGGTGGGTTATCGTACTGTTGGGGCGGATGTAGTAGGTGACGGCTATTGGCTGGTAGAAGGAGAAGTCGATAATTACACTCCATGCCGTTTTTCTACTCTACATTTATAGGAAAAGCTTCACAACCCCTTGGTTGACGCCAAAGGGTGTCGTTTCAGAACAACTCGAGAGCTACTGCGGCGATAACAGCTCGCGGAGATTGAAGCGGCCATCTCGTTAATTAATGATATTTGTCCATTATAATTTACTACTTCTACCGATTATACGTATATAGTCATTATACTGCGTCTAGTAACAGATATGTGCTGTCCAATCTATATCAACAAAGGAAATGGCCTCGTGCGGCTCGGGTATCTCCTGACCCCATTTTATACCAAATGTCCAATCTGCCGGCTCGCTCAAAGAAAACGCCATCAAAACGTCCAGTTATGCAAAGAAAAACAAAGGAACCAACTGATGCAACCTAGTCCTTGGCGTATAAATGATGCTGCCAATCCAACCCATGAACAACCCCACGATTCGAAAACATATGAAACAAAAAACAAAGATTATACAAGTGATTCGCTCGGTCAAAGGCCACCGCCCTCTCGCAAGCTTTGGGACAAAGAGCCATTGTCGATGGTTGCAGCCGCTGCCGCTGCTCTGGATGAGGCGCCTTTCCGTTGTTGTGATGCCCAGTACTCTTGGAAACCAGGAATCGCACCGGGCTGGTTAATACCAGGGGCCCTAGGAGGTGGTTTTGGCGGTGCTTTCTCCACCGCCCTCGGCAGGCTTTGACTGACGGCACCTGCTCCTCCCCATGGTCGCCACCCAACCCATTTGCCCAAGCCTCCGGCGCCGTTGCGAGATGTTTGCGAGGACGAACCCGACATGTCCGACGTCGGTGTGGAGCTTCTCTGGGGTATTTGAAAGCCGGCAAAGTTATCGCGCAAGGCGGCATCGCTACGCTTCGAGTATTTGGTCGACATTGTCGGCTGGGCAATGACACCGGTGACGACGGCATCAGCTCCGCCGAGCGGGCGGAGGGTCAATTGGCTTGGTCGGATCTGGAGCGTGTGAATATCGAGACCACCCGATAGCGACATGATTGATTCATGAGACGCTACACGGCGCAGCCCAGATCTAGGCGGTAGTATCGGTATGGCGGCGGCATTGGTAGTTTCGTCGGCATCTTCTTCCGCCGACTCGTCTTTAGGAGCGTCTTGTTCGGCCGCAGTGGCAGGCGGACTAGTATGTGCATCCTCGTCCTCTTCGTGGATGACGCCGCTGCTAAATCTGAAAGGGTTTGGTGTTTGGATTCCGGCGGTACCGGGCTCAATGTCAATGATTGAGAGAGACTGGAAGCTGCAGGACGAGGCTGCAGAAGCACGCTTCCTATGTGAAGCGCGCCATGTAGGAGACATGGGGTCATAGCTTGTAGTGGGCGACATGAGAGAGCCTGTCTCAGCTTCACTATGATCGAAAAAGCGGGGAGAAGTCGGAAGGGAGGAGGACATTTCCGATGGGGTGGAAAATTCGTGCCATGCTGAGGAGCTGGCCTTGATAGGTGTTGTTTCGCCGGTGTGGGAGAGAACTGGGCGAGTGGGAGAGGACACCAGGCGTCGCTGGAACTCGGGGCCTGGAGAGGATGACCTGCTGGAGATTGCCGCTGGAGGTGTAAAAATGCCGGGCAACAAGCCCTGGCGCTTCTTCTTGGGCTTCCTGGTCTCTTGCTTGGCAACGTGGTAGTGGTGGTGAATGTGAAACTCTTGCGGCGGTCTCGAGTTTTCAAACAGGGAAGGTTCCAGTTCAGCCTTGAGAGTCGAGGCAGGGCTGAAGCCGTCGGTAAGGGGTTGGTGAAACATGAGCTGCTCTCGCAACACTTGTATCTCATCGTTGGAGCTGATGAGCATTTCCCTTAGCTCGGCTATGCCCAGCTGCAGGTTGGCATTGTCCTGTAGCAGGTCCCGCACAAAGTGGCCGACGATTTTGTTCCCCTGTCGGTGTTCGGTGATTGATTTTGAAGCCGCGGCGCCCTTGAGCCGCACGGCGGCACCATCCAGATGCTTCTCCACCTCACGCTGGCGCTCAACCTTTTCCATCATTTCATCGTGGCGTTGTCGCTCCAGAATGGCCTCCTTCTCCATGCGCACGAGCTGATCCTGCATGTCGAGGATCTCCCGCTGTGCCTCTTTAAATCGCTGCGCATGAGTGCGAGCTTCCTCCTTGGTAGCTTTCAACTCCCCCGTGAGTTTGTCCTGCTCTTCTTCCAGAATCTTGAGGTGCTGGTCAGCCTCGGCGGCACGGGCGGCGGCGCTCTCGAGGCGGCGGATGGCTTGTTGCGACGAGAGAAGGCTTGCTTCGAGGCTTTTGATCTTGGCGTCGGAGTCAAAGATTGTGGTGTTGAGTAGCTCGAGCTGCTCGATGAGCTCGTTGTTCTCCTCGACCTTGGCGGCATTGTTGGCCTCCAGCTCCTGCTTGTCCAGCTGCAGGCGATCTATGCGGCCGTTGAGTCGCTGCCTATCCAGTTCTGCGTCGGCCATGTAGGCTTCGTGCCTAGCAAGTAGGGCCTGTAAGGCAAATGTCAGTGGAGATTCAGTCTGCCGGGAGCACAGCATGGTCGTTGGTCTGGGAAAGCATTTTGGAGGCACAGGATGCGTACACGACTAGAGGGTTCAATCGAGACTTGACTGCCGTGTCCGCACAGGAATGCAGTTTGAACGCGAGGTGAAAGGGATGACCGTACTCATTTGGCGGCGCGTACAGACAATGGGATGAAGAGAGGAATGAAGGGAATGAAAGAAGCCCAACCAAGCAAAAGCTCTGCAAAACTCAGCTGCAAAGCCATGCCAAGCGCGGCACCCGCAGACATATGCACGTCCACACACACACATACCTTGCCTAACTGGGCAGCTGTATGCACATCCTTCTCAACAGCTTCGAGAATGGAGCAGTTCTTCTTGAGGTGAACGCAGTCTGCGCTGCCGCAGCAGCACTGCAGAGGCGGCGAGCCGGACTCGTGCTGCGCGTGGTCGAGCACCTCCATGTCGCCGAGCGAGAGTCGCATGAGTAAAGATGATTAAATTAATAGTAGGTGACGTAGATGTCGGTGGCCGCAGTGCACGCAAGAAGCGCCGCTCGGTCGAGGCGTCGAAACGATGGCGATGCTTCAGCGTCATTCATGGTCTTTGGCGGTTGGCCCGGAAGACGGTTGGTGAGAGGTGAGGATTAACGATGGCGAAGAATAGGGTCCGACATCGATCAGGCACAGGCACAGGTATACGAGTAGTAGGAATAAAATAAAATGAAACCCCGCAGGCAAGACAGAGGCGATTATTAGAGGCAGCCTTGTCGAAAGGAGATTTGACTCAGGTGAGAGAGGGAGTAGCGGTACTCGATAGGAGCGGGATCGTAGCGGAATGTAGGCGCAGAGTGGCGATGCAGCGAGTACTGCGACTTTGAGGGGCTTCGAGCAGGGTGTCGGAACGGATGGAGGAGCAAAACAAGGCTCGAGGCGATCGGAATGGATCAATGAGTGGTTGATGGTTCCAGGACGAGAGTTTGCGGCGCGTGCCTGCAGAAGGATGGCTGGTGGTGTGAAGCTCCAGACCGGCTGCAATTAGTAGACACCGCTTCCAGACACCGCGAGCCTCGAGTACTGGCTACCCGTCGGTGGATGCAGCATAACTGTCTGTGGTCGTACCGAGTACGGAGCAGAGGCGCGTCGCCTCCCTGTTCCTGAAATTAGTGGCTGGCCCGGGCGCTGCACCTGCAGTAGCTCGCTGTAGCTCTGCTGTAGCTTTGCTGTAGCGGCCAAGTCCCCTACAGTACAGCTCGCCTACGGTATTGGACCCAGTCCAGTGCATCCGGAAGCAGCAGAATTTTTCACAGCTGCATCTACCTCTTGTAGTGGTTTAGCCTCATCAGCCGCACAAAAGTACTATCAATCGATCTCATGTTTTAGAGAGATTGAGTTATGGTTGGTGTTAACATTCTGCTTGGCTCGTTTCACAACTTTATGCGGCGTCATCACGGGAAACCCCCGTTCTCGCGTGGCTAGTGTCGGGACAGGGCAGGGCTGTCAAAGCGATCGAACTGCGGTGTGCCTGTCCTGTCCTGTCCTGTCGTCGGGAGCGCGTAATGGATGGGGCAGCGTTGTATCCATTGCCAGCACAGCAGGCCCGCCGGTTTGCTGGCAGGTTTTGTCATGCCAAGGTGAGCGGGCCGGGATTATGCACTTGGTCTGACGTGTGCTCGGTGTCGTCTCGTGTGAGCGTTCATACGTGTGAGCGTTCATACGGCATCCCGTGGCTGTGGGAGCAAGCGAGTGATGCCGCGAGACGGGAGGCGGGAACGGTCCGTAAGACTCCATAGTTGTGTTCAGTTGATCAAAAGAAATGAAGAAAGTGTTTAATGTTGAGCAAAGAAGTTGTTCTTATGAGAATATATGAATAGGCCCATGTCTCCTGTCATCTGTTTGTTCTTCACTTACACCGCAAGTGGAGCTCATGACTCGAACATGGCATTTCATTATACAGTACATCACATATTGTGCATGTACAAGTCATAACAGTTCAAAATAGGAATAACATCACATGTGCATACAGCATCACATCAACACCAATATCAGCATCATCTTGATCACCATCTCCTGAAATCAGAAATCCGTCCATCTCCAGGGTAGCCCACCCACCGGCCAAACGTAGGCCCGCCCACAGCAATGACGGCACCACAATCTCTCCGCGTGAATCCATTGCGTCATCCAGCCAATCAATTCCCACATGTTGCAAAGCAAAGCTCGACTCTCACCAGCTTCACATGCGGCCTCACTCCCAAATCGGCTTACCAAGCTTCAAGCTCGGAGCTCAAATGCAAGAGCTAGCCTGTCCCTTTTACACCTGCCAATTCTCCTCACATGATGTCTCCTCCAGTTTCTCATTCTCCGTGGTATCTCCGGATCTCACCTGCTCGCGTCATCCATCTCTCCGTTGACTTGAGCTTCTATTAAACCTCCAGGCATGCTCTCGTTACCCCGCAACCCCCACCTCCGTCATCTACTCCCAAACCGTCGTCTTTTGTCCTTTGCAATACCGTCTCGCCAGTTTTCATTCACCAATCGCATCATGGCTCAAGAGTACAAGCTCAAGGGCGTGACCTCGCTGTCACTCAAGCCCGGTCAGAAGCAGGAGGTGGAAGTTGAGGGCATCCAAGACGCCAAAGTCCTTCTTGTCGGCCTTCAGTCTGGTGGAAAGGCAGAGGTACAGGCCATTGGTGCCAAGTGTACCCATTATGGTGCTCCGTTGTCCAAAGGCGTTTTGTCCACCACAGGACGCATCACTTGTCCCTGGCATGGAGGTAATTCTGACCATGGACCTGTCTGGAGACGGCATGCTAACAAGGAACAGCTTGTTTCAACGCAAAAACTGGCGACGTAGAAGACTCGCCTGCCTTGGATGCTCTTCCCGTCTTTCCTCTCACCCAGCATGATGGAGCATTCTACATTACCGCCGAGGAAGCCGCCATTAAAGGCTCCAGGAGAAAACCCAACTTCCAGTGCAGCGTCGCCAGTGACTCTCAAGAGAGGGTCGTCGTTGTCGGTGGCGGCTCTGGCGCTCTCGGCGTTGTCGAAGGATTGCGTGAAAAGGGCTACAGAGGCCATCTCACCGTCATCTCAAAGGAGGGCTACCTCCCCATTGACAGACCCAAGTTGAGCAAGGCCTTAATCACAGACGCCTCTAAGCTGGCATGGCGAGACAAGAGCTGGTTCGATAGCGGCGCCGTTGAGTGGGTTGATGGCGAAGTCAACAGTGTCGACTTTTCTGGCAAGCAAGTTACAACTGCAAGCGGAAGCAAGATTGCTTACAGCAAGCTGGTTCTCGCGACTGGAGCAACTCCCAGGCTCCTGCCCCTTCAAGGCTTCAAGGAACTCGGCAACATCTTTACACTGCGCACTGTTCACGACGCCAAGAAGATTGTCGATGCCATTGGAGACAAGGGCAAGAAGATTGTCATCATCGGCTCCTCGTTTATTGGCATGGAAATTGCCAATGCCACTGGCGGCGACAACTCGGTGACCGTTGTGGGCATGGAAAAGGTTCCCCTGGAGCGTGTTCTTGGCGAGCAGGTCGGCGCCGGCATCCAGAAAGCCCTGGAGGGCAAGGGCATCAAGTTTTACTTGAGCGCTGGCGTCGACAAGGCCGAGCCGTCCAGCTCGGATTCCTCCAAGGTGGGTGCCGTCTATCTCAAGGACGGTACCAAGCTCGATGCGGATCTCGTCATCCTGGGAGTCGGCGTGGCCCCCGAGACGAGCTACCTCAAAAACAACAGCGCAGTCCAACTGCAAAAGGATGGATCCCTTCAGACCGATGCTCACTTTGCGGTTGCTGGACTCTCAGATGTCTACGCTATCGGAGACATTGCCTCGTACCCTTACCAAGGCCCTGGAGGCAATGGGGCTCTCGTCCGAATTGAGCACTGGAACGTCGCTCAAAACGCTGGCCGTGCCGTTGCCTCACACATTGTGAACCCAGCTACACCCAGCGACCCTTTTATCCCAGTCTTTTGGTCGGCCCTTGGCGCCCAGCTGCGATACAGCGGCAACACCATTGCGTCTGGATGGGACGACGTCATCTTGGATGGAGACGCCGCCGCAGGAAAGTTTGTCGCCTACTACACAAAGGGCGAGACTGTCGTGGCGGTTGCGTCCCAAGGCCGCGACCCGACCGTGATGCAAGTGTCTGAGTTGTTGAGGCTTGGAAAGGCGCCGACAAAGAGTCAGCTGAAAGACGGCGTGGATGTTTTTAGCATTGACGTGGTGAACTAGTTGCGATTAGACAGTACATAGTATGACGACAATGAACTGGACAACCATACTGTTTCCAACTAATGTGAATGTGTGTGATTTACCTACTCACAGCCTTTTGTTTGTCTTCACAGAGTTGGTGCAGTCCAGCTATCAACTCGACCATCATAGTGTGTCTATTCAGCAAGTGGTAGCCGAGGTTATGCAAGCTTTTACATTCCATGGACGATGTTGCGTGCAAAAGATTGTCTCATGTTGTCTCCCTGATCAATCAGGTGGCTTGAGCTATCGGGTACCGAATAGTATCGTTTCAAATGAAAACATCTTCCCATGATGTTGTAGACGTGGTTTAAATCTCCAACTTGTAGTAACTTGATGCTATATGGGTCTTATCCAGGGGTATCTATCTCCTATTCCATGTGCATACACGTATTGAGATACATTGGAGGAAATTATGTGATGAGACATCTTTATCGCCTATGCACTGAAACCGATCGTCTCTTCTTTATAGTAACAAAATCCTATTTCTCTACGTCCTACTCTTCCTGATCATCTTTGCCTCATCGTAAGTTTACATATTCATATGCGTGTCTTGAGAGCAGCTAGCCTTGCCTCAATTGGTTATATCGACAGCATCTCAGTACGCGGTATCACTTGTGAGAGAACATGATTGGACAATAATCAAGCGTTACAGAGTGTCTGAAGATGGAAGCTGTCTTGGTTTCACGTGGACAAGTTGAGCGATCTCATTCCACAGGGTGCACCCTGCAGATCAAGTTGCCTGTGGCGCACGATAGGTCGCCTTATCTGTTCTTGAAGCAGCTGATCTATTTGGTGAAACAAGAAAATTGCGTTTACTGGAATGGGGAATTCGTCATCTCGGCGGTGTATCACCCAAAGGGAGTCATGTCGACTGAAGCCGTAGCGACGGTGACAGCCTTACCTGCCTACACGTATATATCCTCAGCACCTCTGCTGGAGGCTTCATTACTACTACAAACACCATCGATCAAAACCGTGAATAACCACAACTCCATACCGTAATATTCAAGCAGTCGACCTATAACACTGGCATCATGCAGTTCAAATCTCTCGTTCTAGCCGCCGTCCTATCGTTGACCCACGTGCAAGCCTTGACGGCAAAAGACGTAACCAACAGCCTCTCTAACATTACCACCCTTGCCGCCGACACGTTGGACCTGGTCAAGGGTCTTAATACTGAGAATGTGGAGGCAGATGGATTAGTATATCTCCCCATCTATCCAGCCGTACAGCCATGTACATGTGCCCTGTGAGCTAACTCGTTCATTAGCAAGCGTTCAAGAACTTCCGCCAAATTGTCCACGATGCCAATGAGACTACAACAATGATATCCGCTTCAACTTCAGGCAACTCTACCTTTGCCAAGGATGACCAGAAAGACATTTGCGACACCTTTACTGGCGTGAGTCCCCATTTCCATCGCGTTACGAGCGTCGAAACTAAAGAATTACAGTTTGTCAAGACCCAGCAAGATCTCCTACAGGCGCTCGTCAGTCAAAAAGGCCTCTTAGGCCCCATACCGCTTAGCATGCCCATTGCTGCCATCTTGCGCTTCCTGGAGACGTATGTCGACAGGCTCTCTTTGGCAGTCATCGGGACAGTGCCGACCTGCGCGGAAGAGTCTAAGATGGAATTGAAGGGGCTGGATAAGAATTTTAACGAGACTTTGGATGCGTACCCGATTAAACTGCATCTTCCTGAATCGAATGGCACCTCGCTTGAAGCTTTTCTTGAAGCTTACCTTGAAGGCCAATAAAGCGCCGTATAAAGGGTATTTGGGTCAGATAATGTAATCTCATAATCCGACTTTGGGTCGATAGTATCTTTAATTAGCCTGTATACCGAAGAACAACTTGATGTCGTCACGGATTATGCAGTCTTTCGATGTGATAATATTTGTCTCACGTTTCCTCCCTGATCAGCCTCGTAGCTGTGATGGACCCTGACATTACTCCGCTGCGCAGATCCCCGCATATTGGTATGGATGAGATGAACTAGTGAAGGGGATATTCCATAGAGGGAATGTCAATCTAGTATGCACACAATTTAGATGGAGAAAATAAATATGG
>LVVK01000014.1:143122-215747 GCA_002022785.1 Trichoderma guizhouense
AGACAAACGATGGAGGGCAACACTCTGAAAGGTGAAAAGGTTGGGGGACGAAAAGGTGCAAGGGGCGTTGCAGTGATGAAAAAGTGAACGCAAAGTCAGATGGATGACCAAAAGGTGAGTTGGAGGGTGGGCATCAGGCACCAAGAAAGCATATTGGAAATCAGCTGGCAGGAAAAAAGAATCACCCGGCGCGGTACGCGTAGGAAACGCGGGTTTGATGCAACGCGTGAAGTTGTATGACGTATTGAATCTTTAGTTTCGTCTGATCTTTGTCAAATATCCAAGTATGCATTGGATATAGGTAGGTCATGGCATCATTCACGATCAAGAGTCAGGGGCCAGGTAATGATTTCTTGCTATTGGATGGGATGAAGCCCTCGTACATATCTACTCTCATGTTTCCGCAGGCCAGATTATTGTATAAAATTACATATATAGATGTATTTGACCTTGACTCGATGTCAACTCATCAAAGGTATTGCATGGGATATTGCAACGCTGTTGTTGTGCTCATCTATGTAGTTGAAGGCTCACAGATAAAGCGAATGGAGTGACATACTATATCTGCAATATGGCGCTTGACCATCCCCGAAGAAAGCCACACGCCTCGTTTTCGTCTCCTTTATTTTCTGACAAGCTCATCAACAAATGCAAAGCTGAACACTTGGAATAGCATCGTCAAGCCCAATTACAAAATGATATCCATGGATTTTTTCTGAATTCAGGGTAGCACGGAGTACATGCATTTGGCGTTGCGGTTGTGGTACAATCGGCGACGTACCATGCATGGGGCGGTACGTACTGTGGATCACCAAAATTGAGTGCACCAATGGCGAAATTGCTGCCAGCGAAGAGGCAACGCCATTGGCCAGCTGTCAGCTGTCAAAAAAATCGGGGGTGTTATTTTGCAGAAGGGCTAGTACTAATCCAGCACCAGCGGGAAGCGGACAGCAGGTACGTACCTGCTGTACGTACAGCAGCTTGAGCAGGTACATGGCCTCGATGTAATGGACGGCCGTTTGTCTGGCATTATTGCATTGCACTGCAAATGTAGCTCGTAAAGTCGAAGATAAATCAACTTCAGAGACATGATTTCTATTTCGCATTGGAAAACTGGCGCTGGTTGTTCGAGTGATGGCTGAGCCCAGTGATGTCTGCCAATGGTGCTCTTTTGCAACCTACCTTATCCCGAGACTAATTCATAGAAGTCAAACCGCGGGCAAGATGATGAACACACCACCCCCCGTCTTGGACAATAAAGCTGACCCCTATATGGTGAATTTAGATGGCCTCTTTTCACCACGACAAGCACGACCGAACGAGGTGACTCCGAGTACTTGCAGCCTGAGCAGCACATTTTGCTTGCCTCCCACGAAGGCTTCCACAAACACTTTCACGCATCTTCTATTCGTACCAACTACCGAAGAATCTACCAAACAGTGACACATCCCGCTTGCTTCTCTCCCCAAGTCATTCCGTGGCTAAGAAATACACGTTCAGAGCCTAGAGCACCCGTTTCATTCTGCCATCCAATCCAATCTATGGACGTTTTTTTGGGTTGCGTAGATTCGCCTTGCTATGCCACAATTGCCACCCACTTGGCTCTGTCTAAAGAGGGGGGAGGTGCAGAGGACAATTCTTTCTTCCATAATTGGCCAATATGTCGAGACAATCATACTAGAGTCATTGCTTCTGAATTGTGCACGAGGATCCCAAATTGGCTGATTGCCGCTGAATGCAAAATGGAATTAACTTTGACAGTGACCCCTTTCGATGAGTCATCAGGGCCACTCTGAACGACAACGACACTTCTCCTGAGAGCGCATTCCCGCGCAGAATCTCAGCACATCACATGGGCAGAAAGATTGACATACAGCATCAATGGTGAGAATTTCCTTATCAAGACAGTTGAACCCATAAATAAGGGAGAAAGTGCCTAACAGGAGCTGAGTGGCATTGGTCTGGAACGGGGGTTGACAGCCTCATAATCCTGCCAGCTGGCCGGACAACTAGCACTAGAAACGAGTAATGATAACGACTGAAACCGTGGGCACCACTGTATCGTTTTACACTGTAGAGGAATTCACGTCATCCGTAATTCACCTTTCTGACCTGGGCTTTTGCAAGGGTGGCGCAGCAGAATGCGTTATGGCGGCCAATCCCCCTGAAAGATATGCCATATTGTAGCGAGCAACTGGCGAGATATCAAGCCAATTCTACGGTTACAGACAAGAAATTTACGTGGATGCTAAGAAGATGATGGTTATTATGTACGCAGAATAGAACAATGTGATACGTCAATGTTCTTGTAGCGAGAATCAAGAATACTGAGGTGCATGCCTCCGCAGAATGCCCTGATATCACTTGGAACTCACTTTGAAATCACCCAACAGGATAACTGATGCAATGTGGCAGTGCTTATTGCAGTCCATTCACCTGGCCAGCAGGCCTAGGTGCGCACGCCTTGAAGAATTCCCCCCAGCTGCCCACCTCTTGGGGAAATCTTCTCCTCAACAACACCATCATTTTCAGTAAGGCCCCCCATTTCCTCTGTCCCAGGCCCATTTCTTCGCAGTCTTGATCACCATAAATATCAGAATCATCATCATCCCCATCATCATCATCGTTGTCCTCATCGTGTGGCAATTTACTAATCATAGTGTACATAGTCGTGTTGTTTTACCCAATTTCTCTCTCTCTCTCTCGCACTCCCACCAGTAAGTTCAACATTCCCACCTTGTCTGAATCAACAAACAGGCATTCCCAAACTCTTCTTGTGCCTTTGTTTTCGTTGTCTTCATCCTTGTCATTATGAGTCCTCTTCTCTATTCACTTCCTTGCTGTGTCCATTTTACTAACATTCTGCTACATAGACTTGACGATTTTCACAATTTTTTTCTTCGTGAGTTTACCCACTATCCCTCAAAATACATGTACTTTCACTAACTCGACGCAACAGAACCGCAATCATGTCTGCAGTACGTTTTCCATTCTCTTCAATCGACCCTCATCCATCAACACTCATCCACCGACACTCGTCTACCAGCCTTTGTCTTCTGGTTCCAGTTTGGTGCCAGCGTTCTCGACGTACCGCTAACATATAAATAGAACCAACATCTTATCAATGCCTTCCGAGAGATGGTGGCCGCAGTTTCGGCCAACGCCGGCGCGGGGCGTGGTGGTGCCTCTGCCACCACCCCCAACAACCATCGTATGCCCACTGTCCTTTTCATTACTGGAACCAAAGCTGATGTTGTTGAATTAGAATCTGGTTCTGGAGGATTGGGCCGAGGAGGCCAAGGACAAGGACAAGGACAAGGAGGAGTTCGAGGTGGCCGTGGTATGTTTCTTCATGTCTCTTTTTGCATATACTTTCAACAAACTGACACTCGTGCATAGTCCAAGATGCACGAGGCCGAGGCCGTGGCCGTGGAGGCTTTCGCCTCCGAGGATTTGTCGGCCGGGGAGAGGGTGGCGTCCTCTCCCGGCGCCAACGTGACGTCTTCCAGGAGGGGGGTTGGCTGGCCCTCATGGCCCTCGAGCACCAGCAGCAGCAGCGCCAAGCCCGGCGCCAGCAACACCACCAGCAGCAACAACAACAACAACAGCAGCAGCAGCAGGCCCAGGCCCAGCCTCAGCCTCAGCCGCAGCCTCAGCCTCAGCCTCAGGCCCAGCCCCAGCCCCAGCCTCAGCAGCAGCAGCCTCAGGCACAGGCACAGGCACAGACTCAGGCTCAGGCACAGACCCAGCCCCAGGGCCAGACCACCAACTGGTGGTGAAATTTTTTTCAGTTTGTTTTTTAAAGTTGTTTTGAAAGTTGTTTTTAAAGTTTGTTTTAAGGTTGTTTTTTACGTTGTTTTTAAAGTTGTGTTTCAAGTTGTTTGTGATGGAGGAATTGAATGATGCAAGATGCCGAAAGATGCCTGAAGCCAACGTGAATGATCTCTACCCTCACTTCCATCTATTGTCAAGATCTCGGACAGTTCATGTCAACGCCTGGTTTCACACTATTGGCGCCGACTTTTCGCCAGCATCGACTGAAGCCTCTCCAGCGAGCCATGGACGTTGATTGAAGCAACTTCCAAAGACTACATGTACAGGTAGGTATTCAGTAGACGAGAACTGTCACACCATCACATGTTCCTCCAGATCAATTACAGACATGGAGAGTTTGGAGTCTTCCGTCAAAGTGAGCGTCACCACGCCGTCGTGGGTTCATCTGTCAACTTCACTTGTTCCTCATCGCAAGAGTGATCAACAAGCATTTGATGTGTTCTTCTTCTATCAGTCATTCATCATAGCGCCTTGGGACTTCAACTCGGCTGCCCGGCAGCTGTGGAGGACAGTTGTAAACCCTACACTATCCATCCTATGGGAGCAGTGATCCATTGGGACGGGAGAACGGAGTGCTTTGCGACGGAATTCGCACAGATTCGGGCTCTTTTCATCTTCAATGGAGGCAAGAAGTAGTTTGGGGAGAGAAAGAGTCCCTGTAAAGCGTCCTTTTACTAGTCTAAAAGAAGGCTGAACTTGACCAGTAAAATGTCTTATGGTGGTGAAAAACTGGTGACTGTGAGTGAATGGAAATAGACATAGTACATGCAAGTAGAAGTAGTATATGAAGCTACATGGGGATGGACTTATTTCCACTCAAATAAAACGACAATATCCTCGGTCGACACACCAGAGCCGTCTATTTGTATATCTAGCTCTTCATGCTGCTTGACCTGTGCCTGTGCCTGTGCTTGTGCCTTTGCCTGTGCTTGTGCCTGTGCTTGTGCCTTTGCCTGTGCTTGTGCCTGTGCTTGTGCCTGTGCTTGTGCCTTTGCCTTTGCCTATGCCTTGGCCAGCCGCTGCTCATGGGCCTCGAGGGCAGGACGGTCACCCGTAGAAAAAAGGCCGAACTCCGCGAAAGGGTGCCCTCGGCACTACGGCCGGCAAAACCTCAGAGGCGGAAGCCTCCATCACGACCACGGCCTCGTTGGGCGCCCTGGACTATGGCAAAATTGTTAGTTTATAGACGTCGAAAGGGCCATAAAGAAACATACCACGGCCAGTCCGTACTCCTTCTCCTCGTCCTCGTCCTCGGCCTCGTCCTTGGCCTCCTCGGCCAATACTGCCAGAACCAGATCCCATGCCCATAACATCAGCTTTGCTTCCAGCAATAAGAAGTGGCAGTGAACATACGTGGTTGTTGGGGTGGGGGTGAGAGGTAGTGGCACTACTAAATTCGGATCTTAGCTTGAACTCGGCCTGTCGATGTCCCTCCCCCTGCCCCTGCTCATCGGCCACGAGGGCCGGCCGACTGGCATTCTGAAAGATGGCATATTGACGGCGAATCCTCAGAGACGGAAGCTTCCACGGCCACGGCTTTGGGCATCTCGAATTGTCCCAAAGAATAAATGACAGTAGAGGCAGTAGATGGAGGTAGATGGAAGTAGAGAAAATAGATGAAGATTGGTGGAAATAGATATGGTAGATGTACGTAGATATAGTAGACGGAAGTAGAGATAGTAGATGCAGGTAGAGGTAATAGACGGAAGTAGAGATAGTAGATGCAGGTAGAGGTAATAAACGGAAGTAGAGATAGTAGATGGGATAAGATGGAAGTAGAATGAATGATGAAAGGCATGGCGAAAAAAAAAGTATTCATTACCTTGGAAAAAGTTGCCACACGTAGGCACATCATCATCATAATCATCTTCCTTCTTCTTCTCCGGCAGCAATCTGCTGCTGTATTAAGGTTGAGGCTGAGGTCGAGGTTGAGGCTGAAGCTGAGCTTGGAGCTGATGCTCCAATTCCTGGTGTTGTTGTTGTTGCTGCTGCAGCTGATTCACGTAGAAATGCTGCATTTGTCCCATCTGAGCTTGGTCTTGGTCTTGGTCTTAGGCTTAGGCCCTTGCCGCTTGTCGTTGCTGCCTCTGCTGGAGCTGGAGCTAGTGCTAGTGCTGGTCAGCCTCTAGGACTTGTATACCTCCACCAAGGAACAGATCGTATTGATGGCGCGATAAGGCGCCGCCATCAGAGCGCCCAACAATGCCCTGGATAAACGTTCGACGACGGTCCTGGGCGTCCTGGGCGTAGCCACCTCGGTGGCTTTGTACTATATAAGTAATGTATTGTTAGTTTATGATTGTGAACGGCAAAGACAACGGGAATAAGTTTCATACCTCCTCCTCGAGCTCCACCTCGTCCTCTAGTGGTTCCTCTGCCCCCAGGGGCCAAACTGCCACGGCCAGACTCTAATCCAATAGTATTAGTATTAGCTGCCTCTTTGTTGAAACTGTAGGGCATTGTAAAGACTTACGGTTGTTTGTTGTGGTGGTGGCTGGAGAGCCTACACTTGTGCTTGTACCACAGTCAGAGCTCGTGCTCGTGCTTGTGCCAGAGCTTGTGCCAGAGCTTGTGCTTTTGCTTGCACTACCACCAGGGCTTGTGCTAGTGCCTCCGCATGATTTTTGGCAAGCTCTTCGGCGTATTGTGCTCGAGCTTCTGCCTGGCTAGAGCCATTGAGCTTGAGTCTGGGCTTGTGCTTGGGCAAGCGCTTGGGCTTGAGCTTCAATTGAGCTTGGGCTAGCTCCAAAGCATTTGCTTCGCGTTGCTGCTGTTGCCGCCGCTGTGTGTGCCTGAGGCCAGCCAAAAAGAAGCGTTGTGCCTCGACGAGAGAAAGGGCGCCGTCTCTTCCAGATGGAGGGTCTGCTGGCTTGTCGTCAGCCTTCCCAAGAAGTTGGAAATCCGCTTCTGGCCGGGGAGTTGGGTCTGTCGTTTGTTCTGACGAGGCATCTCGGAATAGGGAGAGAGAGAGGAGAAAAAAGGGTAAGATGGGTACAAAGATCATATAAGGGCTCCAGATGACTGGAGCAAAGACAGAAAGTGGTGATGTGAACGGGATTGTCGAATGCGAGACGCAAGAATTTTCTGTGATGTCGAAAAAGAGAAGAGGAAGGGACGCGCACACGACACTTCCGTTTCAAGAGTTGGACGCATACTGACAGGTCAAGTAATTCCCAAATGGGACTAACGTACGTCTTCACTGTCCTGTTCCTGGACGATATAAATGCATTGACTGATGCTATTACAGTGTTCTATTCAGGATGGTTTTACAAAATTCGACGCCGTCTGACCAACCGGCGTCCAAACGGGTCGAACGCTACATGAAATTTTGCCCAGCTTCATCAAGAAGGAGTTTCTGAATTGCATCGTCCCCAAATCATACCTGGTGCTGTGAAAATGAGAAAAAACCTCCGTAAGAAAACTACGATCGAAGTAAAGAAGAAGGTATCTACATTTTACCAGAGACCTGTACATCTAGTCCTAAACGGGATTTCGTGTCCAAGTACATACTGGCGGACAAATCAAAAAGAAGTCGCAGCGAAGAGCGCGTCTCGTCTTTCAGAGGTTTCTGAGTGCCTGTAGATTGCCTCCCAAAATTGCCAATATGCTTTGAACATCGGGGCTGCAATCGGAGAGCCAAAAACTGGCCTTGTCCGGCAGAAATATGTGCAATTTCCATGCAGTTGCACATATTGGCTGTGCTACAAATTGTTCCATGCACAATGGGCAGTTTACCGTTTGTCCCTTGCATTGCACGGCACCCGTTTGGTGTCCATCCCCTGCCAAAATTTTGACAAGCCGCCACTAAGTCGCGATGGCGTAGACCGCCGTCTAGGGGCCGGCACTAAAAAGTTGGTTCGTGCAGGTACCGCGCTTTTACGGTGGGCACTCTGTTTTCCATTTGTTGCAGTGCACAGGTAACTCTCTAGAACAGCTACGGAAGAGCAAACTCAGAGCACTACGGATAAGATCCATGGATGGAAGGCCTCGCACTTGTGGAAAATCCTCACAAAGGCAAAAAGTGTTTCAAATGTTTCAAGATGGATCACATTGCCAAAGTTTGTCGCAACCCACGAGTTCGGCGCTCCAGTATCCGTATGTTTTGCAAAACAAGTGGGATCGAACGAGTATGTTCGGCTCGTCGACAATGACGTGTCCCTCTTCTGTCAATCTTCTGTAGTAGCACTTCGCGACTTCAGCTCGACGCCTGAGATCTGTGAGGGACATGATAGATCTGCAGGCAGCAATGAGCTTCGAGTGACTTGGGTATTTGTTTCGCTTTCAAAGAGGAAATATGTCTCTCATTTGAGCGCCCTGGAACTGCTGTTTTTCTTTGTATATATAAAAAAAAAAATGATTCACGTAACCCTGTCGAAACTCACAGATTTTCATGCCAAGAAGGATGGGCGAAACAGCAAAAAACTGGCAGAACAGCCAGCGTTCGAACCCTGACGCTGCGCAACGTCGCTAGCCCGCCAATGCCGTACAGCGTCCTGCAGAGGGCAAGGCCCCATGGCGCCTCGAGAGTTTAACCACTCGGAAATTTGGCCGTTCGCAGACTGTTCCGCCAAATGTTGAGAGAGGAATAGGAATTCTTTACTTATCAAGGGCGTTGTCTACATAGGCTGACGTTGAGTACCTAAGGTACAGTCGAATGAAAGAAGCTTGAGGCTTTGGCCAGGGGACGGCGTCGTTTTTATACCTCCGCAGTATCTATGGAGGGTGTTACAGGGATACGACCCCACCAACCCACTGAGGGAGATCCGCCGGTTAAGCGTCAGCGACCCACGTACCTAAAGCTGTGAAGGCTTTCGCCTTTGGGGTTTTACTGGACGTGGTGACAACGGCGCGATTTCGTGGTGCCAATACGCCGTCTTTCGGGAAGGGGCTGATGGCCGATGAGCAACGGCAGCACTAGCACCAGCCCCAAGTCCAGAAGGAAGAAGAGTTGGATACATGGATGCAAATAGACGGTGTGAATGTGTCCACCAGGGACTTTGTTGACTGGTTTGAGCAGAAATAAGCTTAATTCCACTAATTCCAACGGCGCGCGATCTCTCTCTGCCTAGGAAGCTTAGGTAGGGCCATCTGGATCACATTGCAATCGACTTTGTTTGCTTGAACCTAACCACATTGGTCTGGGTTCGTCAGCAAAAAATGGTCATCTCGTTCGATGTCGGTCGGTGGTGTGCTCGATCTGTTGGACCACGGTTAGCTCGTTTGTCCGAATATCGAGCAGATTGAATGGGTGACAGTGATTAACCAACATATGATTGGTTCAGGATCATTACTGAGGACTGCAACAGCAGAGCGGCGCGCTTGCGACTCGGACATCGCTTTTGAAGGAACGAAGGGAAGTCATGTAGAATAGAGGAGAAATCGTTGAGCATTTCTCTCTTCTCTCCTCACCAAAAGCTCTACCTGTACTGGCAGTAAATTTGAGGCAATGATTCATGCAATCAGAGCGCGCATTGGCTTTCTGGTTACGACGCGGGTATGTACAGTACCTAGTACTCATCGAGCACCGGGTAAGTCGACAATACGTAGGTACCTAGTACTTGTCGGCTCCGCCATGATTGTGGTACGGCCTCAAACTGCTATGGCGATTCAGACCGTCCGTACCTATTCCTGTTACCTGATGTGCAGTCTCAGTGCAGAGAGAATGGCGAGGTACTTAAGATAGTAGTATACAAAGAAGAAATCTTGAAATGGACTGGGGGGCACGTAGAATGATTGACACTGCCATACTAGGCAGGATGCCACCTTTTTCCAAAACATCATCATCTGGCACAGATCAGCCTGAGCATTTTCAATCGACTCAATACTGCCTTATATTGCAATTGCATCTTCATTAACACTGAGATCTTCTATACCGGGCTTGATGCATGGTGACAACTGTGGTTTTGCAAAGTCAAAATGCCTGGCAGCGAGGAAGCACGACGTGAATATGGGTGGTCCATCTCCGTAAGTTCTCTCTACTTTCTGTTGTCTGATGGATCCTTTTCAAGAAGGCGTTTGCATATATGAAAGAGAACAAAGGGAGCAGTATTTGCCCTTTTTCTTTGTTGGCAGACCAGGCGATTTTCGTTTCTTTTTCCGAGAGCAGACACTTCACAATCTCTTGGCTATCGTGGGTGTCGGTTCTACTATCACTATTGCATTTACTATCACTGCATATATCTACTAGTACTAAATACTTCTACTACCACTAGATATCTTTACTATCGCTAGATATCTTTACTATCGCTAGATATCTTTACCATCTTCAAATGCTTCTATTGCCGTTAGAGATCTCTACTGTCTCTACTTGTATCTAACTACGTATCTAGTGTGTATGATAACTCTTGGCGGTGTCTCATTTCCATTTACTCGACGGCAGGAAACAGGTGATCTCCAGGAGCCAATTTTGCTCCTGTATCTGCTGCTGCTGCAGCTAGTGGATCTCCTGCCGCTGCTGCTGGATTTGCTGTTGCTGCCACTACTCTTCTCGGGACTCGGTGGAGGCCACAAAGCCCCAAGGCCGGCTCGGAGGATGGCTCGAAACAAAGTGTTCTTCTGTCTCCGGGAGAGAGACGACAGCATAGGGATCTGGTCTATTGCTGGGGTTAGCTTCGATGCTGGCCTGCAGCTAAAAAGAGCGTTGGGCTTACCACCACCTCCACCTCCACCAATCTGCCCTGTGAAATGTGTTAGTAAAGTCAGTCCATCTTGAGAATCACCGTCGATATGTGAACGTACCGCCACGCGAGCCATCTCCTCCATCATCTCCATCACCAGCACCGCCGAAGGATCCTCCAGTTACGCCCTGTGAAGCCGTTTGAATGAGGCGGACCATTTGGTTCACGTAACCATTGGTATTCGACATCTATTCCATTAATATTTAGTTGATATGATGTCAAAAAGTGCAAATGGTCAGCGACGAGTTAGTACATACCGCGGGAGAGAAAAAAAACGGCACAAAGGCCACGACAATGACGAAGTGTTTCTGTTTCACTGTTAGAATAGACAAGGGCAAGACAACCAAAGGGGGAAACCAACAAAAAAATGGCCCAAAGACCCGAAATGATGACAGAATTTTCCTATTCAGAGTTAGAATGTCTATTAGACACCTTGAGATGCCAGAAGCAGTACATACGTGAAGAAAAGAAAGGCCCGGAGGCGCACCAGATTGTCGAATGTGGTATCTAGCCCAAAGTCAGAGAGCAAACACACGTACAGAGCAACCTAGGGAATACTAACAAAGCTGACAAAAAAGAAACATCGTCAGGAATAAATAACTGTAGAGAAAATGATTAGCAAAAAGTCTTTCACAAAAGAATAGCGGGCAAACTTGCGTTGGGTATGATGGTGTTGAAGGAAGAAAAGACTGGCAGGTCCTCTTTCGCCACCCCTAGGCACACTCTCGGCTCCTTCTGATCTCACCACACCAGCACTGATACCATCTATATGCTTGGATCAGCATCTTGTCGATTTCGGCGCAGGTGTTGTTGTTGCCAGACGGTACTAATGTAGCTGACATGGAAATCCGTGTTGCCAAGGGCCTGTCAATTAGGTGACAATGGCAGTCACAGCCGGCTGCCGGGGGAGCAGCCGTTTGTCGTTCCTGGAGACACGGAGCGGGTTGAAATTTATCCTTGAACATTTCTTGAGAGGTACTATGTACCAAGTAGTAGCACTTCTTGGGCTTTGGAAAAGAGACAGAATCAGGCACTTTCCACTCGTTTGCTCCCAGCGAGAGCCATTCAATGCCACCTCTTTGACTTGCATTGCACCAGATAACCTTCAATCTCTTGCAGAGATCAGAATGACAGTCTGTGCCGTTTGCCTCTCGCGTCCCTGCATCCTGCCTGAGCACAATTTGGCTGTCCCTGAGTAACACCCACGACACCTGAAGGTTAGGCATTGCCGAAAGAGCTGGCTCTGGCGCTGGAAACGGGGGCCATCGTGCCCGTAGAAGACCAAGAAGGCGAAACTGTATGTCTATTTCAATCTTTGTCTGCATGCAGTATTCGATATTAATTCTGTTCGAGCAGTCCGAGAACTCCGCTGGGGGTTGTTACTCTCCCAAAGTATGACGGACGCGGCAACGGCGATGATGGGACATTGTCCCGGAGCCAACTCCGAAAAGCTTTGAACCTGGGGCTCATCGATCGACGAGAGGTCAGACGGCAGCAGAAGCGGCGTCATCAGCAGCAATGCGCCCAGCGGCGGGCCGAGTTGCTGGCCCAAAAAGCTCAGCAGGCTCAGCAGCAGCAACGGCAACGGCAGATGGACGAGCTGGGCCAGCAGCTTGGAGAGCTGTATTTGGACCAGCAGGGTGAGGAGGAGGAAGAAGAAGGGGGAGAACCGATGGAGATGTGCTTTGTTCTCTACCTCGTATGCAACTCGGATTCAAGGGGAGTGTGCGCAGCGATGGAAACGTGCAATTGCTACCAATTGTAGCATGTGTGTATGTGGAAGAGCTTGTATTGTTCTCTATCTAGCTAGCTGTCTGCGTGTATGTCTCCTCCTGGAGCGGCCGGGGTCGGGGCTGGGACCGAGGCAGTAGCAGAAGCGGACAAGTGAGTCGATGCACATCAACGTGGTCATTGGCATATTTGCATCTACTCGATCATCATTTGCAACAGCTCGCCCGCTTCAGCTGTGTCCATACGAGTAGCTATACGATGCAGCTATATATTACTTAATATTCAGCAAGATGTTCGTGAGCGGCTGATACTCATCTTAGTGGCCGCACCTGTGACGATGGGCTGGGAAGAGCTGGGCAACGCAGGAGGACGTACAAGTCTATGAAGTAATACATCTACATTTACCTACTACCTAGTAGAAATATCTCCATCTACTAGACATATCTCCATCTACTAGACATATCTCCATCTACTAGACATATCTCCATCTACTAGACATATCTCCATCTACTAGACATATCTCCATCTATTAGAGAAATATATCTCTACTATCATAACCTAGTATCGCCACTTTTACGTCTTCCTCTTCCGCTTCTTCTTGCTTTATACTTATTTCGGGACAGGTAGGGAAAAGTTCGTAAGCTCAACGTCCAACTTTCAACATCATCTAGAGGGCCGAGTAAGATTCAATAGTCGCCGTACTAGTCAAATTGGCATATGGGACGAAAGACGAAGGATTAATACATGTAGTGATAAAGTTCCCGAAACAAGCCACAGTCAATTCCTATTTTTTTTTTAAAAAAAAAAAAACAACAAAACAAAGCAAAACCGCCACCACCACCACCAGAAGGGTTGCCTGAGGCCGAAGCCTCACTCCGCCGTATCCATTGCGCCGGGGGAGGGGGGGAGTGCCGTCGCGGCGGCCTGTGCCTGGGTCTGAGCCAGGACTTCTTGCTGTTGTTGCTGCTGCTGCGGGGGCTGCTGCTGCTGGGTCTGGGCCTGGCCCACGGCCAGGACTTGTTGTTGTTGTTGTTGTTGTTGCTGCGGCTGCTGCTGCTGAGGAGGAGGAGCCTGGGCCGGACCCAGGACTTGCTGTTGCTGTTGCTGCTGCTGTTGCTGCTGCTGGTGCTGCTGCTGCTGGGCCTGGGCCTGAGTCTGAGCCTGGGCTTGCGCTTGTGCTTGGGCTTGAGCCTGGGCCTGGGCCTGGGCCCGGGCCTGCTGGCGTCCGGCCAGCTCCCGTTCTTCGGCTCGGAGGCCCTCGCGGCCACGCCGACGCAGGACCGAACGCTGGATCCTGGAGAGGGACCCATTGGGCCCCCGCCCACGCACTATGGCAAAATTGTTAGTTTGTAGACATCGAAAGGACTATGAAGAAACATACCACGACCACCTCGTACTCCTCCTCGTCCTCTTCCTCCTCCTCCTCCTCCTCCTCCTTGGCCTCCTCGGCCCACTCCACCAGAACCAGGTTCTAATTCAACAACATTAGCTTTGGTGCCAGTAATGAAAACGACAGTGGACATACGATGATTGCTGGGGGTGGTGGCAGAGGCACCACCACGCCCCGCGCCGCCGGCGTTCTCCCGGACTGTGGCGACCATCTCCCGCAGGAGATTGATCCTGAAAAGGGAGCCGTCGGCACCGTGAAATGATGTGCTCTTGGCGGTGGTGGTGGTGGTGCCTTTGCTGATAGTATCTGTAGTAGACATGTCAGTCTAATATTATGAATAAAAGAAGAATGAATGAGTTGAGAACATACTTCTCTTCCATCCCTCCCCGTCACATCCATCTAAACGTCCTCATCAACGCGTTCATCACCGCCTCCCAGCAAGCTCTCGACTGCTCCCACCATCTTGACGAATTCGTCAGCCTGGGCGAAAGGGGCTTGGTTTGAAATGGTTGATCATGGCTGCATTGTGGATGGTGATCAGAAAAAGAGAGTTTGGCGGCAAGAGATGGACGAGTTGACAGAAGAGAAGGAACATCTGAGTCGGACATTTTTTGGTGCACGTTTGGCAGGCACCTGACGCGTCACTCCAACTGCCTACGCGTAGTAACGTGACTTGGCAATTTTCGCCTTCCCCCGGCTATGTGTTCTTATTATTTGGCCGTCAGCTGGCAGAAATCTGTATGGGAAATGCAGACGGCTATCGATGGCTGTGAGTTTTGCTCTCCTCTTGGAGGAAAACATGTCTTCTTCAACAACAGCATCATTTCGTGTGAGTCCCCTTGTCTTTGCTCCCTGTTTTGACTTTCGCTTTCCCGGATATTCATCACCATCATCGACATCTACATAATTTCTAGCACTACTAAGCAGTTAACTGACAAGAAATAGTATAGTCATGCTGTTGTCAAGTTCTTTTTTTTTTAACTTTGTGTCATCATCACCACCACTACATGATCACCATCATCACCATCACCATCACCATCACCATCATCAAGGTAACCATATCTAGTTTTAAGATGGAGAGCCTCCAGCTAATAGAATAGAACCAGAATGTCGGACAACAACCAGTCCCAGCAGCTGATGAGAAATTTGTTGGCGCCAACGGCGCGTCAGAGGGCCCGCCGAGGTCGTGGCCGTGGCCGTAGAGAAGGTATTTCTCCTCATATTCCTGCCATACATATCCGTATTTCAACAATCCAACAACATAGTAATAGGCACTACTCGTTTACGTCGTTGGAGGATCAGAATCTCAGGTTATGATGGTCTTGGGAGAGACGGCGCCCTTTCTCTCGGCGAGGCGCAACGCTTCTTTTCGGCTGGCCTCAGGCACACACAGCGGCAGCAGCAGCAGCAACGGGAAGGAAATGCTTTGGAGCTAGCCCAAGCTCAAATTGAAGCTCAAGCGTGAAAGAGTTGGACGTTTGCCACTGTAGCTAGGTATCATCCTCCAGTAGTTACTAATATAACTACACATCTCTACTATCTTCTACTGTGGCTATATTCCTCTAGTACTTACTACTATAGCTATATATCTCTACTATCGTCTACTATAGCTATTCCTTTCTAGTACTTACTACTATAATAGATTTCGTCTAGTATTCGATATTGTTTGCGACGCGGGATACTGGATAGCAAATCTGGTGCTGAATAGGCGGTCCCCTAAGAAACAGTCGACAGAACGTTGTTGCGGTGAAAAAGCAGACGGTAAAGGAACTGCATGAGTATACAAGTATGGACAACTTTCGAGCACCGGCATCGTCATCCATTGCTTACGTTTGCTGCTTCTCCGAGAACCACTGTCACGATTGCACCCATACCCAGAAAAGTAAAACCTGCTGACAATTTTGTTGATATATCACCGTCGCTTTGTTCGAAACACACAGCCTGAATGGACTCTACACGTTGGCAAGGCTGGTCGGTTGACGTAGGAGTCACGGACGCATCAATAAAGGTAGGTACCTACTAAGATCAATACTAAGGTATCCTCTGGACTTCAATAGGTGTACCATTCATTTCGAGGCGTGGAAAATGGACTTCAGAATCGGTGGATGGGCATATTGTATGAACGTGCCATCTGTGTTGCTACCTTGGAGCCCAACGCTCTCTATAGTCGGACCTGAATTGCACTGCACGCCCGCAAAGCGATGCGAAAATATTTATCGTTTCATGGAACCCTGACGATGCCAATTCTTCCGTCTGTGAAATTTTCATCGCAACTTCGTACAAGCCATTAATGTTGCTCAATGTTGGTCTTCGCATGAATCTCCTGGGCCGGAGTTGGGAATGCCGTGGATGACTAATGCCGCAGCTGCACCGACGAAAGACAGCCGTTCGTCGAAATTTAGATTCATAACACCCACCACTCCATTTCGACTCCACTTTTTTTTTAATGCACGTTAACAGCCAGCTTCAGTGTCGCACAACAATTGAACTTGCTCACAATTTTGAGCCGCAAATTTATCTGAACTCATCTGTGCCGTTTATCCGAGAAAACTATCATTGCAATCTGAAAATTGGCGTCAAGTGAGTTTGGCTGGCCAATAAAGCTTCAGGCAGTGTTGCGAGCCACCAAGTGCAATGTAATCTGAACGATGGGTCATCTTCATTTGTCAACCAAACACTCATCCACACCGGCGTTGACTATAAATTGACACTTGAATATATATATGCGTTTTAATCATTCCTTTTCAGTAATTTTAGTTTTGCTGTGGTTGTGGTAGATTACAAGAGTAGAAGTCCCAAAACCACATGATCTGAGCACGATATCTAGGATGAATGCAACATCATTGGCTTTTCCCCATGTAGCTTGAACATTAATTATATGCATACCTTCCAGATTGCATCAATTAAGCCGATTAGCCTCATACTGACTCTGTTCTGATCAGCAGCTGCACAGTCAGGTACAAAGGGATAAGACCGGTGCTTCAAGGTGGCTCCGGCTTGAACGCCGAGTCGTTGCCCTTTGGCTGATGAGAAAGTGAGATAAGAGTGGCTGTGAACTACAACTCGGCTCTCACTTTGGATTCAGATAGGTATGCAGTCCAATAACTGAAGTGAAACGTTGGGGTTGAACAGCATATGCGCGAGCTCAATTAGCTCTTCACAGCACTGCTCTCTTGGGATTTCTTTTTCTCTTCTCCAACAACATCATCATTCAGTGTGAGCTCCCCCATCTCCTTCTCCCCTGCTTCGATTTCCATTTGCATTCGGGCAGCCAGCGTCATGATAAACATTGGCATCATTTGGCAATTGACTAACAATAAAGAGTATAGTCACGTTGTTGTTTTCAAGGTTTTTCTTCAAGTTGTGTCAGCACCATCAGCACCATCATCACCATCATCACCATCATCAACATCAACATCATCATCATCACAGACTGTAAGCAATCTCACCGTCTCAACCCCTTACTACCATCAGTATCATTGCACCTTGCACCTTTTCTTCTATTTCATACTCGTCTCCATTGCCATCTTGGTTATGCCTCCTCATTCTCACAACTTTGTCTCCATATCCTGCTAACAGTTTGTAATCTAGTCTATCATCTCCATTTGGGACTCTTTTGTAAGCCAAACCCAGTCATCATCAACACATCGCCGATTACCCAACTAACTCAATTGGACAGGGATCCTCATCATGTCGGCCGTACGTTTTCCCTTTGCAATTACAACTTTGTCGTTACGCGTATTTGTCCGTTGTTGTTAATACGTCAAACCTAGACAAACAACGGAGAAACAGCTGGTGATCTTACCACCACCAACAGCAGCAGCAGCAACAACAGTATGCCAATCACTTTCGATACTTTGTATTGTAGCTAACATCTTTATAGCAGACAACCATGTACCAGCAGCTAGCTCTGGCGCCGGGAGTTTGGGCCGTGGCGGTAGCAGAGGAGGACGACGACGACGACAAGGACGAAGACAAGGGCGGCCGGCACCCTGGAGAGATGGTATGTTGTCAATTGACTCTGTATTACGATGTGTAATACTCCAGACTCACGCTTTCACAGTGGATCGAAGAATTCGCGGCGGCGTCGTCACTGTCCCAACCATTGCGGGGCATCACGACAACGGGACATTGTCCTGTAAACAACTAAGAGAAGCTCTAAAGATGGGCACCGTGACCCCAGAAGAGTTGGTGATGCAAAACCAGCGGCACCAAGCCCAGCAACAGCAACAGCATCAACAAGAAGCAGCGGAAGAAGAAGGGGAGCAGCAAGAGCCAGAGATGGTAGAGCCGCAGGAACAGCTTGAAGAGCTCCAACGAGAGCAGGAAGAAGAACAAGTAGGGGGTGATCTTTAGTGTATGGGTTATTGTATACATACACATAACGAATTGGCAGGCCCTTGAGATAGAAACGATCAATAGAAGATAGATCTAATTTTGTTTTATGATAAATCCATTGCACACGCAACCAATTGTGTAGTAATTGTATCAACGATGGCGCGCTCAGCCCTCTACCTTGCGTATCCCATCATCATCAAGCTCGAGGTCCGCTTCATTATATTCATCATCGTCTGGAAGCTGCATATGCACAGTGCTCATTATCGACCCAGAAAATTGGACTTCTCCCGCAGACTTGCAATCCAGGACATGGCCGCCGCGGTCTCTCTCGTCGGAAATGAAGTGTAGATGATCTCCCGCCACACTAACTCCTTGTAAAAACTCTGGTGATCGGAACCCAATGAGGCTTCCTCGGACATCGGTAAATTCGTAGGTCGTTTGGCGCTGGTGCAGCTCTCTGAGCTTCTCGTGCTTGTATTTCTGACCATCCGCGGTTCGTACAGCGACTGACTTGAAGAGGCCGTCCAATCGAAATGACAAATAGCGATTCTTGGTCTTTGGGAACAGGGTGGTCATGATGTCGGAGAGGCCTTGCTTGCTATCGAACGCAATGCTTGTGGTGAAGGAAGGCTGAAAGCGCGTAACCATGGCGAAAGGGGCTACATCGTTACCGGTTGAAGGATCAATCGTCACAATGGAGCCATCAGACTTCATCTGGTAGACTTCGTTGTCCAGGCAAATCATCTCCCCGGCCATCCGGCGAAATGTGCCTAGCCCATGGTTGCCGTGCGTGACGAGCTCGCTATACGGGATTCCCGTTTCCCCGATGCCCTCCATGAGCGACGAGACGACGGAGTATTGGTATAGCTCGTTGTACGCCATGGTTGGATATCTCTTCTCTTCGATGCTTTGAGTAGCGGTGATGGTGAAATGAGCGAGATGACGTCTCCCCTCCGTTGGGTTCGTCGGGCTTCCACCAACAGTCCGTTAACGGCGCCACTAGATTAAGGTTTCTCGTAAGTGCCGGTGCATCATTCGTCGCCATTCGCTATCATATGCGTGCACAATTAAGCAGCCCAATCACGAGCTCTGAACTAATGCGAGGCATGTGCGATCCTCCCGTCTTGGCTACGACGCTAGCGGAACAATGCGAAGGCGGCCATCTCTTGTCTCGTGGCGCGATATTTGAACGGCGTGGCTGTTGATGCTGCAAGGTAGCGCTGATGCTTCGGATTTCGTGCATGGCGATGTGAGGGTCCTGGTCAGAATCATTAGCGAACCGGCATATTAGATCAGATCGTCGATTGGATTCATTGCAACTCACCTAGCTTGGGCACTTAATCCTGTTCCAATCTCCGGTAGAGACTTGAGAGATTGAGCCAAGTGTGATTCCAATCGTCAGTGTTTCGGATTGTAGATTTCCATGGGAAAAGACATTCTGTATTCTGGTGTTGAGAACCTTGATGGCCTGCGCATGGATCCGGACACTCTGTTTCGCCGGTGCTTATCGCGTGCTCTCCATTATCAGTAATCACTTATCGACTTCATGGGACACTAATGAACTGATTCAAGCAGTAAATGGAAGTATTCATGGGATTATTTGGTTAAAAATAGACATCTTTCGCCATTGTGATTTGCCTGTGCCTGTGCCTGTGCCCGTGCCCGGGCTTGGGCTTGTGTTTGAGCCTGCTGTTGCTGCTGCTGTTGCTGAGCTTGGTGCCGCTGGTTCTGCATCGACAACTCTTCTGGGGCCACAAGAAGAAATCATCATTAGCTAGGCACACTGAGAACAGCTGTGGAGTGTACATTGCGGCGCAGATACAGTCTACCCAGGACATGTACCCGACTCAAGCAACTCTGCGTCCTTCAGTCACCATCCATTGCATACAGCATTGTTCGACTGGTGTAATGCAATAGTCATTTTATCAGTGCAGGGATCAGGAATCAGCGCTCAATTGATTAATATTATCCGTAAACTCGTCAGCCATATCGTATAACATTAATCGAGGCTATTAGAGGACTGCCAAAAACCATCCTTGCAGTCGTGTCGAGTACCACCTCTCTTATGTGTATATGTAACTATCCTCGCCCCTTCTTACTCCAGCTATTTCCATCGCGTAATAGAAGTACGCTTTTTTATTTACAGTAAGACTGCTACCAGAGACGCTTCCTCTGATTTAGTAAATGTCGTCGCCTACGCAAAAGCGAATGGTGAACGAGGCTTAGATTGAAGAGCTCACGCTGGGTTCAAATGTAATAATACTGCTGCGATTTAGTAAGGCGATTTGTTTACGCAGGATCGAGATGAAGACATAACGTTGAGAATTTGCTAACGATGCACAAGTGAAAGTTGTTTGGAGAGATTTGGCAGGACCTTTGGGTGTAGTGAATCGAGGTTATATGGACTATTGAGCACGTGAGTGCGCGAGCACCGCCTTCTTGGCAGAACATCGTTCCTTACCTCTTTATGTGCAGTCGTCGATAAGCATTCTATGTAGTACCTTCAGGCACTCGTACCTGCAAGGCACGGAAGGCTCTCTCAGCAATCCAGATCATCGTGAATTCGTGCTACCAGTCTCTGATCATACCGGCCATCCCTTCTCGGCAGATTTCTCCAAACAACGAGTTTCCAGACATTGCTCACTATCGCCAACGGAGAATCCCACATTGACAATGCGATTAGAGAAGGGACAGCGAGAGCTTTTGCGATTCCCAGCTGCATCATTCCAATGGTATGGATCGTCTTCCAAACAATCGACGTGCACGCAGAACCGACCACAACCGGCAAACAGACGGTGGACGAGGTCAAGAAAGTGCCCAGACTGGGCTACTCTTTCCGCCTCCAGCCTTCCTCGCTACTATCAGACCGAGTATGTTTTTCTGTTCCTACTCGTCGTTTTGCTAATTACACTCTAACATCCAAGTGAATAGTTCCGAAAACTTCATATCACCGACCAAGTCCTCGCGATGCCATCCGAATGCCCTCTCCTAGCTCGACGCCGTGAGATTTAACCATATTCGAGCACCCCATCAAGCGTCAAGATACTATTTCCCTAGCGACCCCGGAAGCCTTCGTTCTTGCCATTACTACCACTCACGGGGTGGCAATTCTCAGCAGCCGCAATTCTGTCATATCAACTTCCATCTGTGGCAGGTAATTGCTATGGCTGGTTGGCGTTGGATGGGGAAACCGCGTAGGCGCGCTTGGCCGCCCTTTGCACAATCGACGTCGTTTTATTACGCGTCGCCTCGGGGAGTAAACATACATGTATCTTGGGCACATGCAGATTGAGACCCATGTGCCCTAGAAGATGTGGCCACCTGGCTGCACCACCAGACAGTATGGCCATCCCCCGTTCGCTAAAAAGTCTCGAAAACTCTTCTCTGACTGCCTCCAGACCCTTTCGGATTTTGAGAATATCCCCGTTAAACCTCGGCCGGCGAACAACGAACACCCAAGGTGGACATGGAAACGGTTGAGGGGCCGAGCGATGAGATATTCAGGCATCAGAGGCAAGAAGAGAAAACGAGAAAGTGACGACGGATGCTTTCATCCACAAAAAAACAGACTACTCAGAGGAGGCGCGATAAAACATGTCACGGAGGAGGAGATGAAGTACGACGATATAAAACCTCGCAGTTTACGTGAGATACTTTACCCTGAGCTCGAATCTCTAGGCATAGAGTTGGCAGACTGGCCAGAGACTCTCAAAGAGACTAAACGATTGCGCGGTCCACCACCACCCACGACGACGACACGACGACGACATTAATTTCACAGTTAGTAAACTAAGAGCCTGGTGATTCTTTGTTGTCATCCATGGATCGCTGAATATATCTCTACTGTTTGGGTTGCATAGTTTCATCAAAGTCTTGACAACAGTTTCAGTCAGTCACCCTAGGGGCTCCAAAGAGGCGCGAATTCTCTCACCTTGACAATTACCCCCCCTAGTCCATAGCCAACGGCTTCCTCCGCACTCTGCCAAGCCTACTGGGACTCTTCTGCGAAGACGTAGTAGAAATATGTGCCTATATAATGCAAAGGCGTCTGAATACATCAAACCTTTTTCCTATTATGTCTACCACAGACGCCCGCGACCTAAGCGAGACTAAGCGACGCAAATATTACCGCCAACTGGTGGAGGGTGTATTTCAACTTTTGCGTCTCAGATCTCAGGATTATATAGAATGTTTCGAAGCGTGGGTCTGTGGGCGCTGAGGCTTATATTACTTTGGAAGCACTACTTTAGAGCCGATGGAGTCGATAGAAAGAAGTTATGTTGAAGTTAATAAATATTGCGTACTTTTTGGATAAAGCCTAAGTTTCCAACCAATGCTATTTGGAGTGGTTGGGTTCGATGCAGGTAGTGGTGGACTGAAGGACTCCAAGCTGGTAGGAGCCCCAGCTGCTTCCTACATATACTTTTTAGGTAAGGTACCTACATGTACCTTGAGGCACTCGACCTGCAAGGCACGGAAGGATCTACCACTTCGGTTCCGTTCGATTCATTCATAATCGGCGACTTCAAGGTCATCGAAACTCGATTTGGTTCTGCCATCCATTTTCCTCCATTGCAGCGACTATCTCTCCCGACTGTACATCCCTTCATCCGCACCAAAATGGCCCAGTCACTCAATTCCAAGCGAATCGACGCCATCTTCCAGCTTCAGCTCTGTATTGCCAGGATCAACCAATGGGTACCTAGGTGTAAAGATTTTGAAGCCCAATGCCAAATCCAGCCTGATTCTAGCTGCTGATTGCAAGCCTAGCAAGCGGACGACAGAAAAACCGAGACCGAGAAGATTTTGAACATCCACGCGTTAAATTATAGGCCTGTTTTCTGGGTGAGTGTCTAGTACTATATCTATATTTCCCTAATAATTGCTACTATATCTATATCTCTCTATTAACCACTACTGTAATTATTTGTAGAATTCGGGCACTGGCTGAATAGACGTTCCCCTATCCCCATGAAATACGCTTTTGTTGAGCCGATGCAGCGGTATGCTTTCAAGCTGACTCCTGAACAAGCCACACCAATGACCAAAATCGATGTTATGCTTTTGAGCCGATGCAGCAGTATGCTTCAAGATGAATCTTGAGCAAGCCGCAGCAATGACAATGCGCACCATGCGCCTGTCGAGCCGATGCAGCGGTATGCTTTCAAGCTGAACCCCGAACAAACCGCAGCCATGACCATGCGCCGGTCGAGCCGATGCAACGGTATGCTTTTAAGCTGTATCCTGAACAAACCGATGATCATACGCCTTTGTCGAGCCGATGCAGCGGTATGCGTTCAAGCTGAATCCCGAACAAACCGCAGCAATGATCAAAATTGCCGTTACGCACCCAAATGTTCGCAACATGACATTATAAAGAACGCGCGAGATCTTCACTTACCTCAAGATCTATATCTATCTCAGGCACTATGGAGTCCAACTGGAAACCTCATTCGCTAAGACTGAGGATACTGGCTCCTTAAAGAATCACAGCATCTTGAGCAGCCCTGAAACCGCATTTCAGAGTACCTAGGTAGCTTTTGAACACCTTTGTAAGCGCTCAGTATACGCAATATATATCATTTGTGAAGGTAACCATGCAATATAGATATCACAGATATTATAAGATACTACATATACTACAGATACTATAAGATATTATGAGATACTACAGATACTACTGGGTACGAGATACTAGGATGTAGGTAGGTAGCAGTGGAGGGACATATAGAGGGCTGGCTGTCAGTTGGAGCCCCGCGGTCGTTTAAGTGCTATAAGTTCCCGTCAACAGTGAATTCAGTGCACCTGTCGACCCGAAAGCTCACCTCACCTCACACGATATCGCCGCAATAGCTCCCATTGTCCCTTTCCCCAAGCTCCGAAATCACGCCCCGGTGGCCAATGGGCCATTAATGGGCATAATGGAGAAAGCACTTCTCTGTTGTATGTGATGGATTATGGTACCAAGGCTATTACCTAGACCCTGCGCCACTGCTAAACCGAGGATGACATCCGTAAACACTGTGCACCTTTTTTCCCATGAGCATGCTGGTAGTATAAGCATAGTACCTTAAGCAAAAAGAGGTTGAGAATTACCTGGGCTACTACGTAATCCTCCTGCTTCTGTAGGCCGCAACTGCCCTATTGGCGGTTTATTATTGAAGACAATGTCGTCTGTTTGTTTGGTTGTTTCTTTTTCTTTCTTTCTACATAGCTTCCTTGAGACTAGAAGAAATGGAAATAGATTCCTATTTCTCCACAACACCCAAGCCCCATCCGCCAAGGTTCAGAGCCACGCCCCGGTGGCCAATGGGCCATTAACGGGCATGATGGAGAATCCACTTCTCTATCGTATGTGATGGATAACGGCGCCGAGGCAATCACCTATACCCTGCGCCAATGCCAAGGTGAGGAGGATATTCGCAAACGTATGCATCTTTTTTGTACGAGTATACTAACGACGTTATGGCAGCACCACTGCGGCCATCGCCATCGCCATCACCACTATGCCTCTACTGCTGCTGCCGCCCCGGCCCCTGCTACTGCTATTGCTATTGCTATTGCTATTGCTGCTGACGTACCAACCCCTACGCTAGCTAGTATTGTGGCTCAAGAATGGGAGGAGCAGGACCAAGTAGAAGGCCAGGAAGAAGACGAGGAGGAAGAAGACGAGGAGGAAGAAGACGAGGAGGAAGACGGTGGCCAATAGCAACTTCAAATTCCATGTAGGCATTGGAACTGTGAGGGTCCCCGACTTCGCTGGGAGTGGCGCTGACGACGCACCTGTCTGGCGCAAATGTTGTTTGACCTTGGCCTTGAGGCCTTTGTTGGCAGCACCACCGCGGCCTGAGGAAAATCCCAATGAAAGTGATTGCTTTCTCACAGGATGTGCGTCCTCCTAATTACGGTACAACAACTTTCAAGCCCTTTGCTCTTGGTAAAGGAAACATGCATAAACTGGCGGGAAGATCAATGGGCCGTCGGCTACCACATGACTACGATTATGACTCGGCCACTACCATCACCACCTCCACCGTCTCCACCGCCTCGACTACCACTGCTGCCGTCACTCTTGCTGTACGTATCTGGATCAGCTACGGACCGATCTGCCAATAAGGAACAAGTCGACATAGGCCGCTCGTTAACCATTTATTCTTGACCCTAGAGTGAAGCTCACAACTAAATTGGTCGCTTTCTTCTTGTAAATGCGCGATTTTTTTTTTTGTAAACAAATGAATGGTACGATCGAGGGGGCAAAATTTGTAATATCAAAACGACGACAAGTACGCAAAACAATTGTGCCTCTTCGAGTCATTTACATCAACTACTTATAAAACTAGTTAGGGCTTAGCACAATGTTATATAACAGGTAGGGCGGCTTCTAAATTAGCGTTTCTAATTAACATTTCCTAATTTAGCTGTTGCTCTGCATAGACCGATCTTAAATAGGAGCAGGTATCTGAGATCTCAGCCCTCCAAGGGGAACCTTAAAGAGGTAGTAGGTGTTTACTAGCTGCATGTTAGCAGAGTGCGCGACACCTCTAGTAGATGTCCGGGATGTCATAAATACATGTACTAGACCTCCACCATCATGATGCAACTTACTTCGATAGGATATCGCGGCGCTTCTTTACTGTTCTTTGCTGCTCGAGAACCTTGATCTTTTCCCAGGAAGAGAAAAAGAGTCATCTTCAGTCAATTTGTCATCTCATATGAACCTTCCACTATAGCTTCGTCAGCAAAGCACTAGCAACCTTTGGTACATGGCGTGTATTAGGAAGAGAACCTTGGAATGGTCGCCAAGAACTTTACTGAGCGTGGGGCCAGTTAGGATAAGCAATACAGCACGCTATACACACCTTGTCCAATAAGTCTAACAGGTTAATACATCTGTGATTAACTATAAAAGATATCAGAACCGACACTACAAATTTCATTTTTATTTAACGATTTTCCGACTACCAACTGGAAAAAGCTGCTAAAGACTAAAGATTACCCGAGTCTCTGATACATTGCTTTCCAACTGGACTCTCATCAATGGCTACTATACTATATCTCGGAGTGTCTGGGCAGATTGGAGGTGAGTTTGAACACCAGCTATACAGAATTGTTCTAACTTAGAATGCAGGAGCATTTATTACATCTTTCCGTGAAAAATATCCTGAGATTCCAATAACCTTTTATCTTCGGAGTGTTGAGTTGGATGGAGCCCTGCGCAATCTCGGAAACACCACTGTCGTCCATGGAACCTTCGACCAGCTTCATGAAATTGAGAAGCTAGCATCGTCTCATTCACTGATATTCAACTTTGCGAGCTCAATAGATCCTTCAGTAACGGATGCCATTCTTCGAGGCGTACGTACACGCAAGTCTCAGACGGGCACGATGTCAGTTGTGTATCATCTCAGTGGCGCTGGAAACTTTGTCGACAACAGCGAATCCGGGGATTATATACCAACGGACCATCCGTTTGATGACGCGAATCCAGATGATGTCCGAACCATCACTGCAGCGAATCTTCCGAATGGGCCTTGTGACGAGTTACTATTTGCAGCTGCTAATAAAGGGGAGGCAAAGGTGTATTTCGTTTGCCCCGGTGGCACTTATGGTCACAGTGAACGCCACATTGGCAGATCTATAGGATTGGCTTCAGCATTTGCCCCAGGAAGGTGGATTGACTACATGACGCAAAATATAGAATCTCTCGGCTTTGGTGTTTACGTTGGCAGTGGCACTTCGGTATTCGGGGTCGTTCATGTCGACGACATCGTCTCGCTCATGATGCTCGTATATCAAAAGATTCTCAACACTGTCAACAATTATGAACCAGAAGACGTTTATCGTTACTGGTATAATGGCATCTACAGTGAAGAGCCAAGCAAAAAGGTTGCTGCTGCACTTGCTAAGCTCCAAGCCCGACGTGGCAAAATCGCATCTTCCGAGACTAAATCTGTTGCGTACAAGGACGCAGGATCTACCGCCAGATATATTGCTGGTAACATGCTCATACAATGCAACAACTCTAAATCACTCGGCTGGGCACCTCAAGGACCAGATTTATACACTACGTTAGAACAGCTTGAATAAATCACAAGGCTGTAATTTCCCATATTGAGGTATTAATCAATAGAAACTTAATCTATCCTACAAATCTATTCTAGTAACGTTAAATATCAGATTCAAATGTCAAAATACGCGAATTTAGAGACTTTCTCGGAGCAATGACTAGGTAAAGAGGAGTTCCATTGTAAGGAGGATCAAAATTTGTGTGCACATACATGCAGTTTCAGGCAGATAGATGTACACTCAACGACTACAGAAGATCAGGGCTCAGTTTTTTTTTTCCTTTTTTTCCTTTTTTGTGATGACTCACACATTTGCTGTAAAGACTGTAGCACGAAGAATTGAATATAGGTATGGAAATAATCATCACCCCTCCTGTTACCGGCACAGGCCAGAAGTTCCACACCACAACGACTTCACATGCTACACTCAAAAGGACACCAGATGCATCATCAAAATATACATTTGCATTCATTTTATATACAGATATTATGTCTACCTTCATAGCAAACAATTCCAGCTCACACCATCCGGTGATTCGCCGAGGTACGTACCTTTCCGCGAATAGCTTCACTTCCGGACATCTAGCAGTACTGGCAAGCTCCCTCGGGGCAGTATCTATGCAACAGTTAGCGATAATACTTCGAAATAGACGTTTTAAATCCCACCCGTGACTACATGTATAGCTGCAGAGCCCCTTATAAGAGTCGGGTTCTCCTGCGAGAGGGCAGCCATTACGGCCGTCGCCTGATGGAGGAGTTCCGGCGGGTCCGAAGCTCGTGCAAGTGCAAGGTCCGACCGGGCAGTATCCGAAGCTATTGGAGAGATTAGCAGATCATTAAACAAGTGCAAAACAGATAATTTACCTGCAAGAGAAGCTGCAGAGACCAGCGAAGTTGCCAGACTGGCCAGCAGCGTTGGTTCCACCGTTGCAGTTGGTGGGGTCAGCAGGAGGGGCGCTGCTGGTGCGAGAAGCGGGAGGAGGAGAGTTGGGAGGAGGAGAGTTGGGAGGAGGAGAGTTGCTGGTGGGGTTGGCAGGAGGAGTAACTGGGGAAGAAGGGTTGGTGCCCAGAGAAGGATGAGGCTGGCAGGTGGTGACACGGAGACCGGAAACCAGGGAGGTGAGGCCATCACCGCTGAGAGGGTCGGAGGGTCCAGCAGGGAGAGTTCCGACGTAGGGGTTGAAGTTGTAGATACCGCAGGCGCAGACGTTGGTGATGTCCATCAAAGAGGTGCCGGACAGGATGTTCTGGCCGTTGCGGTTGACAACAAAGCTCTGCTTGCCGAGACCGGCAGGGACAGTGAAGATGTTGGCACCAGCAGGGGCGTTGAAGGACTGGGAGTTGCCACCAGAGGTGACGCTCAAGGTGGCGGGAGACTTGAGGAGAGTGACAACGTAGACATTGTCGTCCATGGTCTGGTAGCCGTTGGGAATACCCTCAAAGTAGTTGCCGCTGTCGTTGTTGGCGGGTCGGCCAGCGGTGGTGTCGGTAGCATCGCAGTTGAGGGTCTTCAGGTTACGGCGGTACCAGTAGACAACCTTCTCAGTTTGGATGTAGTTGGCAACGTTGGTGTCTCCATTCTTGTAGGCGGCAATGAAGGGAGTAGACAGGTCGAGGAAACCGTCGTGAGGCATGTCGTTGGTCCACTTGGAGTTGCCGTCGTCTCCGTGCTTGGAGCTCAGGGGTCCAACGTAGTGAGATTCACCATAGTCGTTCCAGGTGATGATCTCAACCATGGGGAAACCCTGCTGGAGGACTTGCTGCCATCGGTTGAACAGGAGAGCGCCACCAGGGAAGACAAAGTTCTTGCTGTAGCTGACCTCGGGGCCGTAGTGAGTAGAGAACCAGGGAGAAACGGGAGCGAGATAGGTCTTGCCGCCGAGCCAGCTCTGGTAGGAAGCATCACCCTGAGCAACAGTCACGTTGGCACCGGGGGTGGGGGCCTTGTTGTTACCGTTGCTGTCCCAGCCCATCCAGTTCAGGGCACCGTCGATGTTGGCGTTGGAAGACTGGCCGGGGTGGAAGTTGGGGACGAAGTAGACGTTGGTGCCAGCAGCAGAGCGCATGGCGTTGACATCGAGGCCATCACCGGCGAAGGAAGAAGCGAAAACACGACCGTTGACTTGGAGCTGGGCGGGCTGGTTGGCGTACTGGGCAATCAACTGACCAACCTTGGTAGCGTCGCTGCCGGGGTGGTACCAGTTGAAGTCGAAGGAGATGAAGACCTTCATGCCGTTGTTGGCGGCAGACTGGTAAGCGTAGTTGAGCTGGGTGACGGTGTAGTCGTCAGTGCCGATGTTGAGGGCAAAGGCGTCGATACCGGCAGCCTTGGCTCGCTGCATGTCGCCATCGTAGTCGGAAGCGCTTCCACGGTCACCAACAATGCCAATCTAGACATTCAATTAGCCTTGTATTGCCTCGTCAAGCCCATCTTTTTACTAACCATGAAGTGGCAAAAGACCAGGCGGTTACCGGCGGCAGCACGCTCCTCCAGAGATCGGACCTGGACGTTGGAGGTGGAAACAGCGGCGGCACTGCTCAGAGAAGACAGAGCTGCGGCGGCAGCAAGGGCGCTGAGGCCGAGTTGGCGAAGGGTGCCAGCGATCGACAACATTGTGAATGTGTCGAAGAGGTTGGCTTAAGATGTGATTGACCCGGTTGGCGTGAGGAGCTCTCTTGAAATCAAGGGCTTCAACCAAGGCCTTTATATATCTGTCTCGGCCCCCTTCCAACGATCCATGACAGCTGCGGATGAGGATCCGGTGGGGAGCGGGACTGTCAGCTCTGCTACAGTATGCCGCCAGCCCGGCTCTCAAGAATGAAGCTTCTCAGCGATAGTCAGAGCAATAGTCCACCCCCCGGAACTTGCGAGGTTGAAACATGCCATTGAGATCGGTCCGAAGCGAAGTTGAGTAGGAATTGCAAGGGTATAGACAGCCATCCCCTATGGAGGTCCCTCGACAGCTCTAGCGTGGTAACCATGAAACCCACAGCCGACCAGCCTAACCGGAAACCATATACTCGTCAACTCGGCGCCTCGCATGGCTACTGGAAACGTACAAGTTCAGGTCGTTTTTTAGATTCCGGCGCCTTGGGCTTCATCTATCGGTCAGGGCGAACCCGCTGACTTTGAGTAAACAAGAATGGAACGCTCATCTCATCGTATCATCGAATGGCTTACTCCGTACAGTCGAGATGGATCCTTGCACCACTCAGTGTGCCGAGTATACTATGAAACTCATCGCCAACTGGGGTGCTCCCTACACGCATCTGTAGTCCTTTTCCTTTTCCCACGTCCATCTTCAACATCACCAGCTCACGGGGCCGTTGTGGATCAAAGCCTGGTTGGCTGCCGGTTTCAACATCTCGCTACTACTACTCCCTATTTAGACAAGCACGACCAGAGATTTGGCAGGCGGAGGATCGCGACTCGGGTGTTCAAAATAAAACCGAGCATCCCGAGTGAGACTGGAGTTGCAGTTGTCAGCCGTACAAGCCATGTCAAGAATAGATGCAATTCGCTTCTTCTGCCAATAGAGAGTTAAGCCATCCACACAATGCGTTCCTGCCGGACTCAGCGGTGGTAATGCTACGGTAAAATGTCAGGAACAGACAAAAGTCACCGTCCAGGGACCTTAAATTAGCGAGGGGGGCCAAATCCCCATAATTTGCTCGACCTTTCTAGTTAGGTCTGGTCGATTTTGCCACCAACGGGAAACGCCAATCTAGGAACCAAGTGCCAAAGGATTCGTGAAACGGAAGAAAAGAAGAGGCAGTGGAGGACAGAAAAACCGCTACCGAGAAGATTTCGAGCACCCGCGAGTTAAATCATACGCCTACAATGTACTATATCTACATTCCCCTATTAACTACTACTAAATCTATATTTTTTTAATAACTGCTACTAAATCTACTCCGTATATTTTTCTAGTAACTGCTACGGAGTAAGTTATATCGTAAAGTCAGGGTGCTAGCAGAATATGTAGGCGTTCCCCTGCAAAAGCATTACTCGAGGAGTTCAATGTTGATTAGGTACACATATTGCTGAATGTATGTACCTATTCATTTTGCGGTCTCGCTTTTTCTGACCTCCGCTTGACAGGCAACGGAGTCCGGAGTTCAGGAGTTGAGCACGTTCCGAAGCAGTGGCACGGGATGCCGGCAAAATCGTCGCTCCTATCCCAGTCATCGGTCGTGGCCCGGATCGACGAGCTGCGAGTCCGTGAGCTCAAAGGCTATTCGAACACAGAAAATCAGCACAGCTGATCCCCCACATGTTCTAGATCCTCGGTCGCATTCAAAGCACTGGAGCTCCAGCGGCGTGGACAGCGGCGTGAACATGCGGCCATGCGGCCATTCTCACGAAAGCAACCCATGGACCCATGAGTGTGATTTGTATCTCCGTGAGATGACTCTCACGAGTGTCTCATGCTATATATTGTGATTACTTGTATGAATACGAAGAGTCGTCCTTGTGCTCCGCTTGCGTCTCCGCAACTCCAATATTCTGGGGTAATAAACCCGAATTATGAGATTGATACATTTTGCCTCACACCCAATACGGGTATGCGGCGTGTATGATGTATTCCCAAAGCGAGTTGTAAGAGCAGCTTTGAAGCGACGATCCATAACGCGCAGCCAACCATTTCAGCTCTGACGACCACGACCACTTCAACCTCAGGTGAGCCAGGTACCTTGATGGTGTGAAGAGTCAGACGCGTTCATCCTACCGGAAAATTAGCCCTTGAAGCGCGAGAGGCTGACAGCCAATGCCGCTTGCCGGGCGTTTCACATATCACTTGCTGTATCTTGTCTAGTATACGAGGCAGTCCTCAGACTATTCGGTGCCAGCTAAGATGCCGGCTTTGGTGATAATCCTCGTTCTGGATGGCGCTGCCACGTTGTATTGGAACATGCAAGCCTGCATAATAAGCTCAGGTGGCTAGCAGCTAAGCATAGGAAAATATTAGACATGCGTCTTATACATGCGGAGCGTCGGCACCTAGAATGTTTCTGCCTAAACCATCGGCCGTTCAGGAGAGAATCTAAATCAAAGATCATTCACTCTTCAGCTAAGACTATCGTATTCGATTAGTGAGACTTTAACGAGCCTTATCTTGATGCAGAAAGTCGGAAAATACTGCCCGGCAAAGCTAGAGCCCGAACAAGGGCATCAGCGCATCAACGGGCGAAATCTTTGTTTACTTTTCTTTGCAAACGACGTAATCGTATCTTATCATAGGGTAGGGGGTTCTCGCAAACGGGAAATCTTGTGATGCAAATCCCATCGTCAGCCGCTAGAGGCTGCTCCATCCATGCTTACAACGCCCTAGGCATTCCCGCAACGGCACGATTCGGCAGTTCGATGCTGGTCAAAATACAACATACTCATTATGCTTAAGTAGAAATCCTTGATCATGAATGTTCGTGAAAAGTCATAGCTTCTGTAACCGCAGAGCCTTTGCTAGACTTGGTTCTCTCCGGATACATGTTAGACACTGCTCCTCTCGACAGAGCAGAGACTTACGCGCGCGCGATGAAACGACGCGCCTACAAAAGTGCGTTTACATATTATTTTTCAGGTCTTGCCATGGTCATACGTGCAGATTTCCAAAGACAGAAGGACCTTAATTCGCATCCATGGCTGCCATCAGCAAAATAAGCCGTGTATTCGTTCGGCAATCCAAAACTCGTCGCGGTTTGCACCTCTTCTAGGTCATGCCATGAGACACATAAGCAGGATTGGCCAATCAGTGCAAATCGGATACGTCCACGAGTGTCTTTTCGCTCAAGCTCCGGAATGGCCTATGGAGATCCTTTTTCCGTGCCTAGTTTAGCCCCCTTAATATGGGATAATCGTTCGCTCAGCCCCCTGCAGCATCGCAAGCGCGCTCACATAGAGGGCATGAGGGCGTCAGCAGAAGCAGCCGTTTTTGCACTAGGGAAGCGATTACTATTCGTCCAGGATTTTGCACCTCGGCGTTTAAAACTCCTCGCGAGTCAATATCGCTTGTAGAGCGCTCGCATAAACCCGATCAATTGTCAACATCTCCCTCCATGTGGAATCCGGAATAGTGCTCGGCGTGTTATCAGACGCCTTCCTTCGACGCCCTACAGTAAAAGGCAACTCGGAAAAGAAAAAGAAAACGCCTTTGCCCCTCCATTTCCCCTTTCCGAAGACTTTTCCACTGCAGTTCCCCCCTCCCCTGTCACCGGGACGATTGTCTCTCATTGGGTGTGAAAGTCCGGATACAGACATCAGAAACCATGCTCGATTTGTTCAAGTCTTTGTTGCCGAAGAAAGAACGGCAGTGGTGCGGCGTCTGTCTCTTCGAGCTCAATCCGACGGCTAAATCACTCTCATCCGACATAGGCGGCCGGTATGAGTACGCGTTTGCAGAGAGCGATGACCATGAGTTTAGCTTTGCAGATTTAATCAAGTCCTCCAAGCGCGGCTGTGATCGGTGCAAGGCTCTCGCCTCGGCATTTGAAAGCTTTGGAGTCGCTGACTTCGAAGTGGCAAGGTGGGAGCCGCACCTAAACTCACCGGGGAGTCCACTTTTGGAGCTTTCAAGTGCCGATGGCACCAGCCAAGTCTTTGAGATTTGTAGTAGCGAGGCGCCGTTGGACAGGCCCGTGTTTTTTGCAGATGATCCCTCACCGCACGTCGTGCTATGCAAAGGCTACAAGCTCTCACGCACAACCGGAGACAACGAGACTCTCGATCAGGCAGCAAAGTGGCTAACGGAGTGTCGGACTTCTCACGGCGAATGTCGAGTCAGCGATGCGGAGTTTGTGCCTAATCGGTTGCTCTATCTAGGAGATAGCCGGACAGACAGTAATATCCTCGAGCTCGTCGAGAAGCCGGCTCCTGTACCCTACGCCGCCCTGAGCCATAGGTGGACAAAAGAAACGCCGGCCAAGTCCCTCTTGACGTCCAACTTTCTCGATCGGAAGCAGAATGGCATGCCTATAGCATATCTGCCTCGGATGATGCAGGATGTCGTACTTGTGCTACGTCGATTAGGCATTGAGTACATATGGATTGATTGCTTATGCATCATTCAGGATGACAAAGACGACTGGAAACGAGAGGCAGCGCTGATGGCCTCCATCTATACAAACGCTGAACTTACTGTGGCGGCTTCGTGGTGCGACCAGCCCGATCAAAGTCTCTTTCGAGATCACAGCATGCCTCAGGAAATCTCTGTAGATGTCGCCCAAATAGATGGTCAATATATCTTTATACGTCGTAGGAAGCATCATTTTACCTGGCTCGGCATCGAATCCAGCGCTGATACCATGGCCGCCGAGAATCCAGACTTTGAATGGCCGCTCTTGAACCGAGGTTGGGTGTATCAGGAGCAGCTTTTGTCACGCCGGATGCTTCACTTTACGCAAAACGAGCTCATCTGGGAATGCTTTGAGGAAACTCGATGCGAATGCGGCTGGTATGACAACAATACGCGCATTTTCGGCGCTCGAGACTGGTATAAGCGATCTCCTGCATCGAAAGCATGGTCCCAGGTAATTAAAGGCTATGCTAAGCGTCCTCTTACGGTCACCACCGATAGACTTCCAGCTTTAGCAGGGATTGGTAAAGCGATTGCATCAGCAAAAGATTACGATGCAGCAGAGTATCTCTGTGGATTCTGGGAGAAGGAACTTGAAGAGACGTTCTTCTGGTATCTTAGCGAGCCTCCTCGCCACCCACGGCCTGATATGCGTATGCCAACATGGTCATGGGCATCCGTGTCTGGAGACATCGAGTGCTGGCAAGTCTCTCTGGAAGGTATTGAGTTCTTGGGAAGCGATGTCCAGTACTCTGGCGATCCTCTTTTAGGCGATGTGGTGAGCGGGATGTTGTCCCTCTCCGGACACGTTGCTTCCGGCGTTATATACCACGGTCAAGAGTGGAAAAATATCTTGGAGTCACAGAAAGATGCCTCGGGTACGTCCAGCATTTTGACCGATAGTAGAGCTGCGGAAGATTATGGGTTGCAAATTGGAGGGCAGTTTGCCACTTTTAACCCGGACTACAAGTTAGACATACCCGGGAAAGGATTTGTCCCCTCTGGCTCACAAGTTCTGTGTCTACTCTTTGGTCGAACAACCTCTTCCGAATGGGACGAGTCGGAGGAGAGCGCTGAGACAATTACGACGCACCTCCTCATCTTGCGCTGTGTTGATGGGACACCTCTCCGATACGAAAGGATTGGAGTAAACGCGACGTGTTTCGAACTGGAAGTGTTTATGAGTCAATCTGAGAGGCAGCAACTGACCCTAGTGTAAGGACAGATTGGCATATGCATATCAAGAGTGACTTTGAGGCTGAAACCGTGCCGAGCCCCGAGTGTTTACATATACAATGCAGTGAAACCGTAGAGGGACCCTTAACAGATAGTCTGCCTAAAATGATTAGATGTTTCCCTGCAGGAAGTTGAACAAGGCCTGAGGCGAAGCAGACCCCGCCAAGCGGAGGACAGAAAACCCGAGACCTAAAAGATTTTACACACCCGCGCGTTAAACTATACGCCTGTTTATTTAAGTATCTACTATTATATCTATGTTTCTGTAGTATCTACTATTGTATCTATATTTCTGTAGTATCTGCTATTCTATTTATATTTCTGTAGTATCCGCTATTATATCTATATTTCTGTAGTAACTGCTACCTTATTTATATCTTTATAGTAACTGCTATTATAGTTATAGTAAAACTCGGGTGGCTGAATAGGGTTCCTTTACAAAAGCACCACTTGATGAGCTGACTAGGTGCTTATACTGCTGGCTGTATGCACTTATTTATTTTGCGGTCTCGCTTTTTCTGACCTCCCCGCGGTCGACTTTCCAGTCCTAGTGGGCTATTATAATCACAAGATGGAGTTCCTGCTCGGAATGTTGTGTTGCTGTTAAACTTCCTTGAAGGTGTTATCGCCGCTTGACAAGGGCTTTGAGAGGGAAAGACTATGAACATGTGTTGTTATGATCATTAAACTGGGGACACGAGATGCTGTGAAGCAACTTTGGGGCTCTGCTTGGCAAATCCATATCTTTAGGCGGCAGGATACTGACTCTCTTACGGCTACGTGTACCGGAGAAGGACATTAGTGATCTATAGGCAACAACAGAAAGCCCATCAGACTGCCCTTGGAACTCCGTTTCCTGCGATGCGACTCTTACAACTTCATTCCTCGAGATGCAAATGTCTTGTATAAAAGCCATAGTAAAACCTGTTGCAATGATTTCAGAGAGAAGACACTGCTTGTTAGAAGAGTACCCGCCCCGAACTATCTCGTTCATCTCAATCACTCAATTTGATAGACAAACATGGAGCCTTTGTCGCCAAAAGTCCAACGTAGCACGGAAACCGTGTACGATATTGCATCCGACCTTGTCAAGAAGCTCAAGGAGGCTGGTCAGACTCTTGGAGTGGCCGAATCTTTGACCGCCGGCGGCGTCATGGCAGCAATTACTTCTGTGTCGGGTGCTAGCACCGTGTTTCGAGGAGGAGTTGTCTCGTATGCGACGCCTCTCAAGGAAAAGCTCTTGGGTGTCGACGGCGGCCTCATTGCGCTTGAAGGTGTCATCCACGCGGATGTCGCGAAGCAAATGGCAGAAGGAGCTCGCCGAATCACCAACATAGACGGCGACGAGACAACGTGGGGGATCGGCACGACAGGTGTTGCTGGTCCTGGGACTCAGGACAACAAACCGGTCGGCATGGTGTACATTGGAATCGCTGGACCATCTGGGACTCGTGCTTGGGGACCGTTCAACTTTCCAGGAGCGAGAGAGCAAATCCGCGAAGCAACGATTATTGAAGCGTTGCATCGGCTGCGGGAATCGGTCAGCGCAATCCCACACGATTAGTCAAGATGTGTACGGGTTTGCCCTGTAGGGAGGATGCCCTGGGTCTGAGGATGATTGGCTGCCTTATCAAGTGTACCTTATTACCATAGCATGAATACAACCACAAGGGTATCAGCACGAGATCAGTGCCCAAGCCAACCTCATCCCGCAAAGTGACCTGCGTCTGGTTCCGCAGATGGCGGCTGGGCGGTCATCCTTTGGGTAGGATCAGGCGTTTTGGCATTCCGCCTTGCTGCAGTGAACAAAAATCTCTCCGTCTTTGTGGCTGCATCTTCCATCCATCCCCGACGGACTATTAAATGATCTGTCCCTCGTAGCACAAGCGCTAAAATGGCTGTCTTATCGTATTTGCAGATGCTTTGGGCAAAGACACAGCAGAACTCTTGTTTGCATGGACGCACAAAGCTACTCCACAAGGCGAACAGCTCCGAGTCAGGCGTCAGCACTTCCAAGCAGAGCAATGGCAATTCTAGGGAAGAATACTGTAATGAGACTAGCATGTGGCCTGATTTTTTATGCTCTAGATTAAGAACCGAAGAAACGAAACAAAAAAAAAACTCTGTAAACTCCGGGGTCAGCACTTGTGTTGTGCCTCCACGTGGGTAAGCCGGTTAAGATTCGGGGGCTTGGATGAAGCTGTAGATGTTTGGGCGCCACTCAAAAGGTACCCGAGGAGCTGGGCGGACGGTATGACGTCGCGACCAAAAGAGGCAATATCACGAAAGAAGAAGGGATCTTAGAATTGAAGCTTTTTGTTTCTATTTTTTTTTTTTCGTTTATTCAAGCGGTGTAGATAACTTGTGTTGATGAAGCTGTTGGACGTGACTTGGAAGGATTCGGCCAAGCAACGGTGATGCATGTTGGTCGACTTTGTACGACGTTGAGTAAAATTGCGTTTTCTTCGCATCTCTCGTGTCTATTCCTAGAAATGCTTTGTAAAGCGGTGCGGCATCAAGCAAGCAAGACAAAACAAAACAATGCAAATAGCTCCCCATGCCAGCTTACTGCCAGAGCTGTAGCTGTATGCAGCTAGAACGCACTTGTGGCTGTTTGTCAAATGAGATTGGCGTCGTTGTCTCCATCACAGGTGATTTATTCATAGTCCAAGGTCTCGACGACTTAGTAAGTGCCCTGTTCCTAATAATAGGACCAGCTGTGATGTGGCTGACAGCAATTAGCTTATTGAAAAGACGGAACTAGCCCAAGCCGGTGGCGGCGCAGGGTCAAGCTAGCTCCTTTATGGTGCTGACAGCCCCAAGCCCAGGCGTGTTGGTCAGTCTTGCTAACGTCCTAAAATTGGGATGGTTCTGTAAAACACCCAATCACGATTCAACCCAGCGCAGCTAGAGGTTCGGAAGATGGCGATGTTAGTGCTGAGGCGGGTGGATTTGGTAATGCCCAAGATGACCAACTGACTAGCACCTTGCTCGGTTAGGATAGCAACCGAGAGGCTGTACTGGACAAACTGCAAATTTAGCCACGATGTTGGTTTGGAACGCAGGAGAGAGCTTGGATCGAAACTATGTATAAGTAGGAAGTGTAGTTCCGTTGAAGCATCACACTTTCTCATCATCACAACAAACAACCATCACAACAACACAACTACTCTCTCACACCTTTACTCACACTTCTCTCTTCGACAACTACTTCCATTGAAGTATTAATTACTCACTACAATCTCTTCTCCGCATTTTCTCTTCACCCCACAAACTTCAAAATGTACGCTTCCAGCATCTTCACCATCTTGGCCGCTGCCGTCGCCAGCGTGTCTGCTGTTCCCACTCCTACTGAGGGCAACATGCTTCCTTCTCGCACTTTCCTCACTGGTGTGACCCACTCCGTCGTTGTTGGACGCGGTGGACTTCACTTCGACCCTGAGAACGTTGTTGCTCAGATCGGTGACACTGTTGAGTGGCACTTCACTGCTGCCAACCACTCCCTGGCTCAGTCCGACTTTGCTCATCCTTGCAATCCCCTTGCTGATGGCACTGGCTTCTTTGCTGGCTTCAACTTTGTCACTGCCGAGGGCCAGAACCCCAACGTCTACCAGATCACCGTCGTCGACAACTCCCCCGTCTGGTACTACTGCCCTCAGCCCAAAGGCGAGCACTGCGTGAACGGAATGTTGGGAGTCATTAACCAAAATTTCGATGGGGATAAGACTCTTTCGAACCAGAAGAACATTGCGAAGTCAGCTACGTTAGTAATTCCTCCCACTATCCAAGGTGGCAAGGTTGGCGGCTTCCAGAGGGTCAACCCCAACCCCCTGAGCGGTTTTTAAGCTAGCTCCTCGATTCCCCTGCAGCGGTGTCTGAGTTAGTTTATTTACACTCTATTTCATCCATCATATACCATGGCATTTGTCTTTCATTTTCTTTATGGGGAGTACAATTCGGGTTCGGTTTACGGGGCGGGTTTGCAAGCGACGGAGATATCACATCAAGTTATATAGACTAGACTTTCCCTGACCACAATACATATTGGTTCATAAATCTTCTGATGATCTCAAAGCATCTTACTTACAATGCATGTGACTTATTTGAACGCTTTCATCTCCTGACGTCCTGTAGAAAACATCAAACACCAATCCCAAACGCGGGGGACAGAGCCGGAATCCGGCCCCACATAACCGGAGGTTAGACTTCGGCAAAACCCAAAATGTTCCTATGACATCATTTGCCTCAGATACGCTGATGCGCGACGAGGCAAGCAACGCATTTCCGCCAATGTCGCGTTCCAAGAGCTCGCCGAACTGTTGCACGACTGATCTGTTTATCAATTCCAGCCGCTGGAAGCAGCTGGGGCCAAGTCAATTGACGAGCCTCAAAATCGTCCGACCAAATTAGCTTTTTAAGCTTATCTATGTCTTCGTCTGTGAGGAGCTTCTTCCGGCCGCGAGTCTCTTCGAATTCGTTGTGAAATGTCCTATCGGACGACGACTTGAGTATCTCATAGCCACGAGATTTGCTGACTTGGCAGCATTGGAAGATATCCTGATAGCTGAAGTCGTAGCCATATCGCTGCTTTTGCGCCTGCGCGAACGCAATTGCGCCCTTAACCCGCGCCTTCCTTGGAGTATCGATATGATGGTAGGTAACCTCTGTTTGACGAGCCATTGTTATTGACTGATGGAAGAATGCCAAATAGACCTGAAAAGGGCTGATTGTGCTGATTAAAATACCTAGTAGAAATCGTCATGATGTCATTGAGATTGGTCTCGCAAGGGTTAAGTTGGTCGTCCGGAATGACGGCGTTGTGTGCCGATCGTTTCCAAATTCCCTGTTTTCCGATACCCGCTTGCCGAGATTCTGTGTTCTGCCCTTTTCTGCCTGTACGCGTCCCGATGATCAAATATGAGAATCTCTAAAGCAAAACAATGTACTCCGTAGTTGTGGTGACTATAGACTCCAACAAGCTATAGGAGCCTCAAATATTTGTCTAGGTGGCGGCGGTCGGATAACTCGATTCTCATTACAAGCTGACCTTGGTACATCCGGTGTCATTGCATGCATCCGCTTCCCTTTGCCGATTTATTTTATTTCCGTCAACACCATAACAGCTATTTATCTCTTCCTTTGGCTACAAGAAACATGGACATCATTGTCGACTTTTGAAGGAGACAGAAACGGACAGACCCTCCCTTCACGCGATATTGTCATCTCGAGACCTAAAGTATCCTCTGTACCGGCATTAATTCTTATGCGGCCAATGGACGAACCGCACAATGTAGGTTCAATTTGCACATGAAGACTGTTCTCTTGGTTCGTTGCTCTTTTTTCTGTGGCAGCTATGTTAGATGGCGCTGCCCCTGCCCCCCATGACAGCTGGCGAAGAGTGAATCTCGTGTCCACCCAATACAAATGTCTTAATGCTTTTCTGCTCTTCATAAGTTGAGCTTCTGAAGGCTGGGTTATAGCCTTGCTCTGACCTAGCTATTGCAGTTTTACTGACCCTCTTGATAATAAATATAACCTCTATAAGTTGAGCTTAATACTAACACCAGTACTGGTGCCATAATACTCTAGCTCGCAAGAGCCTTATCTCTTGTTAAATTTTACTTAGCGACACTAATAATCTTTTTTTAAGCTTAGATTCCTAAGCTTAAGGTTAGTAATACTAGATAAATGTGTTGTATAAAAGAGTGTTTTTTTATTTTCTGCCTTAATGCTTTTTTATATAGTAATACCCTGAGCTTATAATAGTCCTAATGTCTCGTGAGTCCACTACGAAATAACTTGAGGCTGTGAAGTGGTACTGCATACTAAAGTGGTTCGAGTGGTTTGTCGGAGCCAATTTGACATTCACTTGGCCATTTTGTTGAGTAAGATTGCTAGCTGATATCTGAAGATGTGTGTTTGGGCTTGGTGCTTAATGAATATTTGGAGTTGTGTATAAAAAATGAAGGATACTGCACATATTATGCAAAAACACACCACTAATCAAAACATGTGAACCTGTGAAACTTTGCATTGTTCATTTTACATGAGAGTCTTCTGCATCGAGTAACATCGCTTAGTAAATATTCATCACCTATAGGCCATCATTCGTCATTTCCGACATCCCCAGCCCTGTGCCTGCATTGATACGTTACCTTGCTAAAGCAAATGCTACTCAAGATTGACACGTCCTCTGGCTGATAGGTTATTACTCAAGACAGCTATCATTGCAATAGCAAATCAATACCCTATTCAAACAAACGTGAATATGCAGTGTGACGCTTCTGAAAAGGTTATTTTTAATCATACGCTCTTGTTCGTGATGTCTGTATCCTTCGGGTTATTCCCCGGCGTCATTCTTTACCTATTCGGATTATACAAATGATAGGATTCGAACCATTGTCTTCAGGCTAATCTTTGCTCCGTACATCAGGCAATCAACCGGCATAGCTAGTATGTATTCGTATTTCCGTTTGACATAACCTTGTTTGCAATCGGCTCATCGAATGATGTGGAGATTAATCACGGCATTTGACTTGACGAGAAATATTCCGTAGGATAATAGATCCCTGGATAGGGTAGTATTGTCAATGCACATCTGACCCGGAACTGCGATTCAATTTAGCCATAAACACCGATCGGACACCTCCCCGCATTGTTGATCGGATTGTCGATCCCCCATCCAAGCCCCTCATTCCATTGGGAATGTGCCATTGGCGGACATCGTATGAGCTTCAGACATTCCGCAAGTATAAAAAGTGACGAAAAGAAGAATTGGGCTTCCAAGCTGGTCTTTGTAGAGTAGCCTAGTAAATGCAGCCAATTGATTCAATATGCTGCTCAAGCAGTGGAAGGCCGCAGCTTTGCTGGCGATTTCGGTCGCCTCTCATGTTGACGCCGGTTTTTTGAACTTTGAAGGGCTAGCTAAGCGAAGCAATGATGGCACGGCAACAAAACCTGCGAATAAAGATCAATTCATTGAGTCTTTGATCTCAAAGATGACAGTGAGCGATCTGGGTGAGTCTTAGATGGTGGAAAAACGATCATGGCATTGCATAATAACGATATGGTAGTCTTGCAGCTGCATCTCATGTTTGGAGATGACATTGTTGGAAAAGATTCCCATAATGAACTTTACGGTAATTTCCAAATTGTCTCCTAGTGGATTCACAACTGATGAACCATAGAGCAAACAATGCATCTAAGTCCGACATCCCCCATCGGCGTGATGCATGATTGGTTTGTTCACTTCCATCAAACCGCGGTCGCCAAATCTTACAATGGACCAGGTACCCCATGAACAAGTCATTCTTCAACACTGTTCAAAAGCTCCAATTGGACAAATCGCACATCAAAATCCCCATGATGCTTGTTGAAGAATGTCTTCATGGCGTGGGATCGTTTAAGCAATCACTATTTCCGCAGAATATTGCAATGGCGGCTTCATTTGACACCGACATCGTGTACCGTGTTGGACGGGCCATAGGAACAGAAGCAAGGTCGATTGGAATACACGGTTGTTTCTCACCAGTCCTCGATCTCGCCCATGATCCTCGCTGGGGAAGAGTTCAAGGTTCGTAAGCCAGGCACCAGCGACTTCTCAGCGTTGACTCACCATCGTGTAGAGGGATTTGGAGAAGATAAAGTTCTCACGTCGCATATCGGAGTTGCTTACTCTTCTGGCTTATCCAAGAACAAGTCGTGGTCAGATCCCGATGCAGTCTATCCAATCATGAAGGTATGATTCACAATGACTATGTTATAACTCTCACTAAGACGAATTAGCACTTTGCTGCACATGGCGCCGCGCAAGCTGGTCACAATACAGCCCCATTCACAGGCCTTGGAACCCGGCAAATCATGGAAGATCTCCTGGTCCCTTTCAAAGCCAATTACGAGCTAGGAGGAGCCAGAGGAGCAATGATGTATGGACCTTTACTTATATATCGAGACATGGCTAATATCGCCTAGGGCATACAACGAAATTGATGGAATCCCTGCAGCGGTCCACCCGATGTTGTACCAGGCTCTAGAAGACTGGAATTTTGACGGCTTTACTCTGGCAGATGATACTTGCATGAGAAACATTCTCACACAGCACAAGGTGGCAAATTCCCAAGCAGATGCAATGCAGCAATGGTTTAATGCTGGCGGCATGATTGACTTTTATGATTGGGATCTGGACTCCTACCTAACTGCAAGTTCATACCGCATCACATGGGTTGACATATTACTAACCATCAACAGATCACCAAAGATCTTGTAGCCAATGGAACTGTGCCTCTCAAGACGCTCCAATCGCACGTTCGAAAGATATTGGGCCTCAAATGGGACCTCGGCCTTTTTAAGAATGCCTACATTCCTGAAAACATTGATCCGCTTGCCATCGTGGCCAGCCATCAGGACGTTGCACTCGAAGCAGCACACAAGAGCATAGTATTGCTCAAGAATGACAACGGCACACTTCCATTGAGCGCATCATCAAACACCAAAATCGCACTAATTGGCCCGTTTGCCGACACAATCAACTTGGGAGATTATTCTGGCGCTCTCGGACAGTATCCTGCCAAATATGCAGACACCCTCCGTCAAGGCATGTTGGGCCATGTGAAGAAGACCAGTCACTCTAGGGTGCAAATTACATCCAGCTGGGGCACCAACAGCTGGGAGTACAACAACCAATATGTGGTCCCAGGCTATCTTTTGTCATCAAACGGGAAGACCGGTGGCCTCAAGGCGACGTATTATGGTGAGACAAACTTCACCCACCCGAAAGCAACAAGATCGGAGGTTCCGGCCCAAGACTGGGGTCTATACCCACCACCAGGGCTTTCTTCCAACAACTTTAGTGCTGTATGGGAAGGTCAATTCGAATCGCCTACTGAACTGGATGTGAACGGATGGATTGGACTCGCGATTGGGCCAAACAGCACATCGAAGCTCTACGTTGACGGTAAATTGATTGCATCCAAGGGCTACGGCCCCTCAGGAAACGTTATTGGAACCATTGAAGGCTACGGCTGGACGCAACAGAATCACTCTATCCCGCCTCAAGATGGCGTAGAGTTTACGTTCAAGAAGGGCGCCAAGCATCAAGTTCGCATTGAGTTCCAGTCATGGAACAACTACAAGAAGACGGCAAATGTCAACTCAGTCAACTCACAGCTCATTTTCTGGTGGAATTTAGTATCACCCAACGGCGATGCCCTCGACCAAGCAGTCTCAGTCGCCAAAGACAGCGACGTCATTGTCCTCGCCGTGGGAGCTGCCTGGAATAGTGACGGCGAAAGCGGCGATCGCGGAACGCTGGACCTTGCACCCAGTCAAGATGCGCTAGCCAAGAAGATTTACGCACTTGGGAAGCCGGTAATCTTGGTGCTTGAGGGTGGAAGGCCATTTGCCATCCCTGATCATTACGAGCAGTCATCTGCCGTGTTGAGCACATTCTTTGGTGGACAGGCTGGAGGACAAGCAATTGCTGATGTACTCTTTGGGGCCTTCAATCCCGGAGGTCGTGTGCCAATCTCTGTACCGTATTCGGTTGGCCAGATCCCAGCTTATTACAACTATAAGCCGTCTGCTCGGGCAGCGCAATACCTCGACATTCCATCCGATCCCACATATCCATTTGGATATGGCTTATCTTACACCACCTTTTCGACTACTTCTCCCACTGCATCCGTAAAGGGTTCAGGCTCAAAGAGATCCAACATCGATGCTCGAGCTAATGGCCAGAGTTTTGGCGGTGGTGATTGGATCACATTCTCAACAACCGTTCAGAACACTGGGTCTGTTTCTGGTAGCTATGTCGCCCAAATCTACTTACTAGGCCGTGTGTCAACGGTCACTCAGCCAGTCAAACAGCTTGTGGGCTTCCAACGGGTGTATCTGAATGCTGGTGAGAAGAGGACCGTCTCCATTGAGCTAGAGGTTGACAGATATTTGATGATTCTGAACCGAGCGAATAAGTGGGAGCTGGAAAAGGGATCTTATACATTTGCTCTGCTGGAGAATGGCGGCACAAACGCCGACACTAGTAAGAGTGTCATACTGCAGTGCGTTGGTTAAAAGTGTACCTAAGTTAGCTGGCCAGTTGTTATATATCTGTCTTGAAATAGCCAAAAGAGCGTTGAATCATGTAAACTGGGCTGAACTTCTGTAAAATGTGAGAATTAACGCAGGGGAGACTCAAACCATAAGAGAAGAGTGATCATGAAACATGATACGGGATGTGCCAGCAATGCCCGGCTTTCGGTCCCGTTAATTCTACGACTTTAGCTAATTCCTCCGTGTCTGTTGCTGTCAAATCACGGTCTTCAGGGGCATTTTATGTAGATCTTTCTGCAAAAACACTACCTTGATCCTCTTCAGGCGGTATCATTTCAGTTATTCGTAAGCTGAACACCTTGAAACAGCGGCAAACAGATTCTTGTCACAGGCACCGCGGAGTCCGTGGTGGATCGCTGGAGACGTTACCTTCCTAATAAGGCAATTGGCATTAACAAGTGTAAGCCCTATCCCTCCAGTAAAGACACCACTGGAAACACTAATATTGACTGAGGTGCACGGTATTCTAGCTTCAATTCAAAAGGCTCAATGTCAGAATATGACTGCCAAGAAGATATCAGCACGCGCATCTTGATGATGGTATTCATAACTAGAAAATATTGCACTTGTAATGTCTCTCTTATATCGAGCATAGAGATGTAACCTTTGAGCCGTTGGACAGACGCAAGACAAGTCGCATTTACAATACGATGCAATTTTTCCGTGATCGTCAGTCGCATCTGCCATAGGGCCGATTTCACTCGACCATTTCCTTGCCATTCCGTCTTCCGCCATGGAACAACTCGCAGTCCAACAGCGACGACTTTATTGCGCGTTTCATTCTAACAACACGGCTGCCTTTTAGCGTCAGGTCCGCACTTATACGAGCAAAGATCGACAACTCAAGTTGCTAAGCTTGTAGCACCCGCACTTTAAGAATCTCCGGATCTGCATTTCCATCCTTTATTTGGCATATCGTAGCTGTGGATTGTGAATTTGAGATGGCACCTGCCAAGTAGCGTTAATTCGTCGAGCAACAACACTGAGACCCTGAAAAGGTTGAGAACAATGGAAATTTATATAACCTCGTATACATCCCATCGACATGTTTGTTCATCATACTCCATTAGACAACATCCCTTCTAGGATTGTATATATCACATTCTTTTTGCCGCTCTTATAGGCATTCCCAAGTTGTACATACATACTTCATTCCATTCTTTGATCTTCAACTTCAACTTTCGTTACAAAATGTTTGTTCGCAACGCAGTCGCTATTACTGGCCTTTTGGCTTCCCTTTCCAACGCACTGCCTGCCAAGCGTGCTGTTGACGCTGGCAACGCCCGCCTGGTCATCTACTGGGGTGCTGAAGATGACAGCACAACTCTCAGCGACGTCTGCTCAGATGACTCTTACGGCATTGTGAACCTGGCCTTCCTTAACAGGTTCTTTGCTGCCGGTGGCTGGCCCGAAATCAGCATGAGCGGCTTGGATAACTCATCCGATGCTCAGCAGAGCGCTGGCGCGACTGGGCTCAAGGATGGCAGTGGCATTGTAGATGCCATCAAGCAGTGCCAGTCTGCCGGAAAGCTGGTTATTCTCAGCCTTGGTGGTGCTGATGCTGATGTCACTCTCCAATCGGATTCTGATGGAGAGAAGATTGCCGATACTCTCTGGAACCTGTTTGGTGGCGGTACTGAGAACGCTGAGCTTCGTCCTTTTGGCGATGTCAAGCTCGATGGCTTTGACTTGGGTATGTAATCTGAACCGATGTAGTAAGGGAAGGGTAACATGGCTAACATTATTTAGACAACGAATCCGGGGACTCTACCGGCTACTTGGCCATGACCCAACGCTTCAGATCCAACTTCCAGTCGGACACCAGCAAGACTTACTACCTCACGGCAGCACCTCAGTGCCCATTCCCTGATGCTTCGGAGCCTCTTGATGTTTGCAAGGAGCTCGACTACGTCTGGGTTCAGTTCTACAACAACGGCGACTGCAACATTGCGCAGTCTGACTTTAAAAACTCTGTTCAAACATGGAGCAGCGGCATTGGCAGTGCTACCCTGTTTATCGGGGCTTTAGCTAGCGGGGCTGATGGAGACCAGGGTTACGTTGATGCCGACACTTTGGTCAGCTCTCTTCAAGATGTGAAGAACATGAACCTGCCCAACTATGGTGGCGCTATGCTTTGGGAGGCTCAGCTGGCCGTAAAGAATGGAAATTTCCAAAAGCAGATTGCAGCCGGTTTGTAATTGCTATTCTGTATATAGGCTATAGACAACCGAGAGTATCAAACGTGTGGTTAAAGATACTGGTACATGATATCATTTTTAGTTTCTTCAATGCTCATGATATGGTGATTTGACACCAATTTTTCTTGCAATAATTAGACATATTTGCCACTCACATCCTGGCGACTAACTATTATCTCACGATGTAAGCAGTATATAATAGAATAGTTACGTTATTCTAGGAACAATCTTTATTACTATCCTCTACTAATATCCTTATCTAACCCCTCCCATTTTCTGGTACCTGGTATCACGCAAGTACACGTAGAGGCATAAACGCTAGAGAGCTATCCTTAGTGTTAAATGGATCAATGGTAAAAAATTTTATGTCTTAATACATTCACGCACGTGTGGTATATCTCGTTGTCAAACCATGGTTCACATTATCAGGAGACTTGCATAATAAGTTATAGGTGGTCAATTATTCATTACGTTTATATCATGTACAAATAGAACGTTAATCTGGGGATCCAATCTTGGAAAGGGAATTCCTATTCCATCTGTAAACTAATCTAGGACATCAGGATGGCCATGCCAAAAGTAAAGGCAGCAACAATGCCAAGGGAAACCTGGACAGAGCCTGCACCGGAAGTGCAAGTGTTGGATCGCTTGTAGCCGTTACCACCGCCAGAGTTGCTGGTGACAGTGCAAGAGGTGGTAGCTGCAGCGGCAGCAGAGGTCGTTGGGGAGCTGGTTGAATCGGCGACAAGTGAGCCACCAAAGACAGAGGCAGGGTTTGAAGCGCTCTTAACGTTCTTGGCGGCACTCTGGTAAGCTGCAAGAGTATTGCCGGAACTGGGACCATTGACCACTCCGCTCATTCCCGATTTGCAGTGTGAGAATGTGTTTTGCGCGCAGTAGAAGAAGATGGGGTCGGTGGAGTTGACCTTGACTTGGAAGCTCTCGTCCTATGAAAGACCATTAGCTGAGAGCCCAACGCATACAGACACAGAGACAGGTGAATGCAGAGTATCTTGAATCAGATAGATGTTGGGAAACACGGCAATGTCTTGAAAATATATGGGATTCAACGTACCGCCTCCCCACTGCCAGAAACAGGCATGAAGCCGGAGAAGAAGCCACCCGTCTTGGCCGGAGCACAAGGGGTGTCAAAGTCGCCCATCACAACGGAATGGTTAATGGCGTGGAAGTGAAAGTCGAGAATATCTCCGACCTTTGCGGTCACACTGTCGGGGGAAAAGGCCAAAGCATTGTTTTGTCCAACATCGATTCGGATGGTGTCTGCATTGGCGTGGGAAGCCAGCGCCACGACAGCGGCAGTAGCGAGAGTTGTAGCACGCATTGTAGCTGTGAAGGAGTGGAATTGAGAATATCAAACAATTCAAATCTGGAATATGCTGCCGCTTTGATCCTTTTCTTTGCTCTTGGCTTAGACCGAGGACCTGACTATAAGATGGACGCGCTGCTAACGCCCTTTTGTACCATCATCCAGCCATGCCTTTTGATGCCGAGATTCCGAAATTCCAAATACCAAATACCATCTGATAGCAAACAAGAGGCCGCCATGCCCAATCCCATAAGCTGGGATCCAGACGCGGCACAACTCTGGGTAGGCCAAGGAACGATTTTCTTCCCGATCTGTTGACTAGCCCATCTTGCTGCTGCACATGAGCACGCGGCGAGTGGATTCAGCCTGCTTCCCAGCAACTCCACGACAAGCGTCCCAGAGGAGCCCAGAGGAGCAGTAGCCGGTGGGGATTCTTCTCCCGAGCGAATGGCTCCCACGCTGGCACGTTTTTGATGCTATATTAAGCAGCCTGCTAGGCCGCATCGGGCTGGGGGCCGGGGTTGGCTGGCCTCCTGTGGCTTTAAGTCCTCGCGAAAAACTTCCAGCCCAACCTTGTCCGCCCGCTCGGTCGGGAGCAAGAGATGGGCCGGCTTTTGCTTTGTTGGACGAGGGTCTGCGGGGGACGAGGAGGATTTGGCTGTATATTGCTTTGCGAAAGACGCGAGTACGATGAGAAATAGATGGGCTTTGAAAACAATATAGTGAGATATTTTCCTGCTAGTTCCGCCTATGTAATCCGCTAGAATGGCTAACAGCTCCATCTACATGGATCTGGTATGACACTCTGCGGGCAAGATCTCAACGCCCGTTTATTTGTCTTATAAAACCCGGTTATTGAAAGGAGGGTTTTACAGCATTTGGCCGGCGGTGTGTAGTCCGCTGGCGAGTCATGTTTGTATAGAAAATTCACTGCTGACGCAGGTATTCGGAGCATTACTTTCAATACTTTCAACGTGATCACTAGAGCAGCATCTGCATATCAATACAGGAAAGCGGTGGTTCCATTTCTACTGTCACCAACAGCGGCTAGGAGAAACTACGTAGATCGTGCATCGGCAAATGTAACAGCGTCGATTTGGCTACCGTGGTTGGGACGCGTTAGATGCTGCACATGTTCCACGGTGGTTGCGGAGCAATACGAATGCGAGACGGCCGTTGTTCTTTCGCAGAAGGCAGCGTATTCGCTCATTTATGTCAGTTACTTACATATGAGGCATGTCATAAAACCAGATATACGAGCAGGCAAGGTGTAGCTGAGACACCTCGGAATAGTTTGATTGGTTTCTGATATTTGAGCCAACAAGAGTGCCCTGCCCATGAAACTTTTCCCCACCTATTCAAATTGTTATAATACAATGATGGTTTAAAAACAATGAAAAGATATTATGGAGGCAATCACGACGAAAGTGATTCTACTCCGAGGTTATGTCTTAATGTTGCTAGTTACATGTCACCACCAGAGTTGTCTTCTCCTGGAAACCTTTCCTAAAGTTTTCAAGAGGACCCCAGTATCAAGAATTACTCAGGATTAGCTATAAATAGAGCATCACTTCTCATTGGTTCAATGTTATAAATTATACCATGTCCCGTAAGCCCGTTCTTCACCTGACTTCGGGTAATAGTGCATGCGTTATTGGTTCCAGGGGAGAAGACTAGGATGACACCATTCAAGACCAGAGTGGGGGCTAGTGGAGGTTTTTGTTAAGATGACCCTGATTATCTCCTATTGGCTCTTCGAATTATTATTTGTTTGCTCGCTGGCGTTGTTACAAAGCAATGGTTAGGTATAGAGAGACTCAAATCCAAGACAAGTGTCGGTAACATGCTCAGGAGAGAGAGCAAGAAAATCCAATGAAATACAGTTCAAGATTGATACTACATGTATTCTAAATTCTATATCTATGACTGCTGTAACTATAACTCCACTGGCCTAAGAACTACAACTCCTCCTGTCTACCGGCGTTGATGCTATGCCCGCTAGACAAGTATGCTTTTTTATACAATAATTTATTTAAAGGGGTTCGTCTCGGCACCGGCAAGGGCAGTCTTGTACAGGTTATTGTCAAGAATCTCCTGCTTACGAGCAAGGAGCTCATCAACATCCCAGTTGACCCAGACGAAGCGTCCGCCCAAGAAGCTAGCCTCGTCGGAAGCCAACCAAGCAGTAAAGTCACCGGTAAGGGAAGCCTCGGTGACGGTCAGAGACTCAATGACACCAGCTTTGTGGCCCATGTCGGTAGCAACCGCACCGGGATGGACAGAGATGAAGCGGGCGACATCCTTGGGGACATCGACGGCGATCAGCTCCATCAAGCGGGCAAGAGCAGCCTTAGTGGAACCATAAGATGTGAGACCGGGGAGATCAAACTCATACGCGGCAATGGTGTTGAGAGTAATGACAACACCGGGGGTGCTGGCGCCCTTGGCAGTACGGTGGTTAAGGTAGTTCTGGGTGACGTTGACGGTACCGAAGACGTTGATCGTGTAGCCGGACCACCACTCGTCAAGATCAGCTTCTTGAAACGGTCCAGGTTGAGCCATAAATCCCGCGTTATTCACAAGATAGTCAATGGGGGCATCGATACTGTCGAAGAGTCTCTTGATGTCGTCTCTGGAGGAAATGTCGGCTCCAAAGGGGGTGAACTTGGTGTTGGGAAACTTTTCGGAGAGCTTGGCAGCGGTGGCCTGGACACGAGCCTCGTTACGACCGACAATGATGACGTTGGCAGCGTTGCGAGCAGCGAAGGACTCGGACATGTTGATGCCCATGCCGTGGCCACCTCCGGTGATGAGGACTGTCTTGCCGCTGAAGTCGACGCGCTCGAGAGCGGCAGTCAGACCAGCGTAGCGGACAATGTGTTCCTTCATTGTGATTGTTGGTTGTGAGTTAATGTAAGTAAAGTGATAATGAGATAATGTATTGTGTGATGATAAGACTGATCCTAATGACAACGATTGTCTCTGGTCTTATATCTCTTTAAACTTGAGCCACTTGACTCTTTTCTCAACGACATCACATCATCCCTTCGTCCATTACAAAGCCTCGCAAAACAAGGCTACAAAACACAAACACCGCTTGGTAATGCCATGCCCCTCCCAATCGTATAGATCGTAAACGCAAGCCATCGATGCATTGTTATCGCAGAGATTGAGGTCAAGTTCTAGCGAAAAGGCGCATTAGTCAATTAGTCAAGGGCTAAGAATGAGGGAAAGTTTTGGCGACGCTTGGCGTGGATAGGCGAAACCAACTGCGTGAACGAGATACGTCGCAGCAAATCGAAACTGGCGAATGATGGTTTGTAAAAAATCACGATAAACACCTCTGTTAGAAACAGAAGACGTTCAAGTACAAGTTTCGATGGCCAGTTACACGGATGATGATGATGATGTACATGTAAAGAAATGAGTTGATGGATGCAACTGAAGTCGTTATGTAGACTGTAAGCACGATCTCGCCCTGAAACTTTTTGCGGCTTGGCCCGAATCTAGCGGGGCCTGGCCAATTCACTTCCAGCGCTGAAGAGCCCTGGAGGCCCCTAAAAGTGAGCCAAACGGGCAATTGGTGTCTGGCAGCTGCATTTCGGGTGCCGAATTGGAGGGGCGTTTTAGGGGTCTGCAGGGTTCTGGTGCATGCGGCTACAGCGATCGTTCTTCGGCAACCTTCGTGCAACTTCTATGGAAGCATCCATGATTAAAGCCAGATTTTATATTCCATGAGATTGCTAGCCAGATCGGGGTGAAGTATTTTACTGCATCTCTGGAATGAGGCCAATGGGTGGAGTGCTGGTTGATGCGATTGATAAAGTCTTAGCCCTGTGCTACATTCATGTTTCCTCAAATCTTATTCCATCGGCCTTCTGCAAGACCCGTTCGTACCCAGCAGCCCTGAAGCTGCAGACGGAGTTGCATTGAGTTATCATTCTTGTGTGCATCTGTTATCAAAATGTCCTTCTAATGAATAAAGTGCGAATACTGAATCATGCTTTCATTAGGAATGTTGCGGCATCCCTTGATTTACAGCTCCCATATTCCAATGTTTCTAGACGATAAATGGACTGGACCCTTGAGACCCTTGATGCATGTGCTTATGACGTAGATAGGTACCTAGCGACAGGGGCGGAAAAGCGGAAAAGCGGAAAAGAGTGGAAGCCTCCCAGCACGTGATGACGCGAGTCTCACTCATGTATCTTTGTACAGCTACCCGTGATCCAAGTTAACAAGTATCAAATTGATAGTGGCATTGTGTGAATCTGTCTTGACGAATATTCAACCCAGTCCATTGAGACATGGGAAGAGAGCCAACCAGTTCCAGTTGCCATACGTGTCGTCGTCGCCGGATCAAGTGCGACAAGAGGAAGCCGTCGTGCGGTCAGTGCCAAAAGTCTCAGCATGAGTGCCTGGGATATGAGAGGATCCTCCGAATCCAGAGCCATGGAGTCGGATCAAGCAAACAGCCTGGCCGTTCAAGCTTGGTCAAGATAGGCCAATCGGGGTCTTATCCCACCAAAGAGCTAGCCGAGAATGATGACAATTCTCAACTTCATGGCCATGATCGAGGCGGGAGATGCAGACAGAAGAAACCCCAGAAGCGGCAAATCACCGACAGTGTTTCACCAACAGCTGCAACACCACAATCACAGGATCTTGATACTCACCTACCACAACCTCTGATAAGCCAGACCATTCAACTAAGCCTGGACCCATTCATCGACAACATCGCCTTCTCCTACTTTTTCGATGCCTACAGCTGGATCAATATTCACAGCATCTTCCTTCAAGATACCCCGATGCGCCAGCATCTCACTGAGCAGAGAGACGAGCTGGGTTATGATAGCCTTCGTGCGCTGGCATACGGAATCTTTGGTCGGGATCACCAGGTCCAAAGCCTGCAACGAAAAGGCGAGCGGATCTACGGCACGGCTCTCCAGAAGTTGCAAGCAAAGCTCGTCACAGCATCCAAACCGGAGTTGGCAGCTCTCATTAAGCCCATATCCGTCATGGGATCCTATGCGGTGCGTTTGGGTGATATCTCCCATATCTCCGCATATGGAGATTATGTCATATATGCCGGGGTATAAATGACAATTTGCAAACGCTAATCATGCATTCGCACAGATTGCCGTCGACTCTGATCTCCGCTTTATTCACCATCAAGGGCTGGCTCGTATTCTGGAACATTGCGGGCCAGAATACTTCCAAGACCCTTCGATTCTACCCGTATTTGAGTCTTGTAGATTCACAATGGTGAGCTACCACGACAACCCAAACTCTCGATACTTGTACTCAACGCCAGACTGATCAATGCCCATAGCTTGCCAATGCGCTGGTTCAAAGGCAGGCCACGTTTCTCGATCAGGAGCGGTGGAGGACAGTACCATGGTCGATGTGTCCCGAGACAAAGACTGCCACAAACAAGCTTCTCGACATAATTTCCAGTCTTCCCGCCCTCTTTCAAAAGACTGACAAAGTCCTCAATGAGCGCTCTCAATGGGTCGCGGGTCATTCGGACATCATTCGCGAGGAAACTTCAAGCACAGTTTCGGATCTGCAAACGCAGCTAGAGTCCATGCTCTTGGACTTAATTGCGTGGCGCTATCACTGGTCCCTGGACAACTTCCCCACGGCGCAGAATATTCTCGATTGGGCATTGTTTCGAGTCAGCGATGAATCGTATCGACCTGGCATCTCCCATGTCCAAGGCCCAGACGTGTATGGGTTGAACCTCGGCACCACCATTGGCCTAGACATTCCCTTTGGGCCAACTAACGGTGTTCACAAAGATCTTGATGCAAATTCCAATACTTTTGCTTTGATGCAAGAGGCTGCTCTATACATAACGGCCCTGATTACCTTGGAACGACTGCAGAAAAACCTCGCCGGCGCCGCTCGTGCCGCAGACGCGATTGACTTTTATAACGCACCCTTTTTTTCTACATGCCGATGCTACTTTGACAAGACCGGACCATCACGAGTTTGTCAAATATTTCCAGAGCCAAGCGACAATATTAGCACCGCTGCGGCGTGGAACATTAATTCTGCAAGAATAGCCGAGTCTCCTATTAGATCATTAGGCGGCGACAACAGTGGAGCTTCGACCAAGCCGACAACTCAAGACTCCATCTTGGACGCCACAGGAACGATGCTTCTACCTGGAGATGGTCGCTTCTCTGCACAGCTGCGCATCTTGAATTGGCTGATTAAACATCTGCCGGAGAGTCGAGCCCATGTCCTAGGCACGCTCGCCGCAATGGGGCTGAGTCACTGCGTCCATGACGTTCGACCATCAGAGGGGAATGAGTATATTGCCGACACCGTCCGTGAAACCATGATGAAGTCGAGATTTGGAGATGCGGCGGAAGTCTTGCTGAAGAGATATCGGTGAGCTCTTCTAGCTGGCTGCACCTGTGACGGGCAGGAATGCGACTCTTAACGAATGGTGATGCCGAGTCTTGGACTTTTACAAATATCACGACGCCAGCGGACCAAGTTGCCATGATACCAGAACCTTCTGTCAATGTGGCACCGTCTTTGACTTTTTATTCGCATAGTGATGGCAAAACCTGCCTTGCATACTGTCTCATCATACCTGCCTTGAACTTTACGGAATGGATCGTTGTAATTCCACAACGATCCATCAAATTGACTTTCCCGTTGCCTATATAACAACTGGATCTCTCCGCCTTCATCCACGCCCGTGTATTCTCCCCGACAATATTATACGCGTCAGATGGATCGACACCTAAAGCTACCACGACCTTTTCACGCGCCAAGATGACATATGCACATACTCGCCATCACCGTTTGTTAGGGTGGCGTCTCGATAAAGATGATGTACAATCTGACGATGAAGAGTTTGAAGAGCTCCGTAAGTCTCTCTAATCGCCTCTGATACGAACATTCTAACTGTTTGGTCAGCCATCATGAGGGGAATGCAGCCTATTGGTACGTCATTTCATAACATGGCATGGCAGACGGGGTTTACCGACCAATCGTATTTTCGCGTCTAACCATGCTGCTAGGGAGCCGCTTCTATTACGGTGCAAATGTCTACAGGTTCTTCGACTCTTCGGGTTGTACTCGCTGCTGGTGCCGATTAGTAGGGCGCCGATGGAACCCTCGACTCACTGCGAATGAGGCAGAGAGAGCCGTCCGCGAATTGATAAGACAAGGCTTGAGGGAGGATAGCCAGGATTTATTCATGTGGTGGGCGGCTACAAACGCTCAACGTGAGATGAATCAACGTCGGGAGAATCAGCGTCGGGAGAATCAGCGTCAGGAGAATCAGCGTTAGGAGAATCAGCGTTAGGAGAATCAGCGTTAGGGGAACCAGCGTTAGGAGAACTAGCGTTAGGAGAATCAAGAGGGATTCATCTATCCTTGAGAAGCATTCTTCATCACTATTTTCTCACGGTTCAAACATTGAGAATATTGTGTGTATGGGATGACGGTGGATCGCGGGTAATTGATCGGATTCAACCCACAATGGAATGGGCCTTTTGCCCTCGAGCTACAGAAACTTGGATAAACCAATGTGGGATCGGCTTTCGGAGCTTATTCCAGCCATGCTGTGAGCACTCTGCATTACCTTTGTGACAACCATCTAGAACATGACAAAGAGGTAACAGTTTTGTTTGATTGCTCTTTTGGATGCACAATTTGACAAATGGAAGCAAAAGTAGGAGTCATTTCGTAAAAAAAGGTGGCCAGAAAGATGTTACTGGTCTCTGACCTTTGGGTGCCTATGTGGATAGGCAGATATAAACTTTCATACGGCACTTTATGCTCATGTTAAGGGTACTGGGTAATGTCCGTCTCTATAAGTAACTAGATACAGGCATGAGAGTATTAGAGACTTGATTAGAAGGTATCCAGTAGGTACTAATATACGTAATACGTCTGTGGGTATATTCTATAGTTCAAAGCAATGTTAATATCACACCCGAGGGAGTGATTGAAAAGGGGGGCTATGCACATCAAGATGCTTCAGGTACTATCTTATTACTCTCTCAAGCGGAGGACAGAAAAAGCAAGACCGGGAAGATTTTAAACATACACAAGTTAAACTATACACCTATAAAAGGAGTAGCTGCTATATCTATATTTCTTTAGTAACTACTACTATATTCATATTTCTCTAGTAGCTGCTATTATATATATATTTCTAAAACTAATACTATATCTGGATACTTTTAGTAACTGCTACTATATTTGTATAACAAAGTTCGAGTGCTGGCTAAATAGGCGTTCTACGGGTTAGTTGAGTGCAGTCTCGCTTTTTCTAATCTTCGCTTGCCTCTGTACGTCAGAAACGAGATGCTAGGTAGAGAGGATAGAATTGGCTCCGACTGTGGTGATGTCTGTGGCTCCATCTCAGCCACCGCAGCAGCAAGTTCGTGAGGATACGATCATGGCTGAAACTCTAGCCGTTCTCTAGATTCAAGCAGAACAAGGAGAAGAAGAGGAGCCACAAGTTGTGAATGCCGTCGAGTCAGAGGCGGATGAGGATCAAATGGCGTTTGAGGTTGATCTCGACAACATCTAAGTTGGTTACAGACACTGAGAAGAGAACATTTTGCAGCACGCATCTTGATGATTCGTCATCTAAAGGGAGAAAGTACTAGCAAGCTGAATGATTTTAAGTCATGGCCAGCCAAGTATCTTCCTTAGCGATCAGTCTGACGGCAGATATGTACAAGTTATGAGTTGATGAGAATTCTATAAACAATTTTATGCAGAAATATTATTGTACGTCAGAAACGCGATGCTACGTACAGTAATATTTCTGCACAAAATTATTCATAGAATTGTCATCAATGATCAGACCATGAGAGTTGACTACCATTGCGGCTAACCTTGGTTGCCGCCTTCTAGCAAACATGCAAGCGGATGACAGAAAAACCGAGGCCGAGAAGAATTCGAACACCCACTAGGTAGTTAAATCATATGCCTACAAGGGAAGTAGTTGCTATATCTACATTTCCCTAGTAACTACTACTATATCTATATTTTTTTAGTAGCTGCTATCATATTGGTATTTCTCTAGTAATTGCTGCTATACTTGATATGTATGTCTACAGCCTACCTAGGTACTGACTGCCGCAGGCCGAATGCTGCCCACTTGTCACTTGTTGTAGGCCTCCCATTGTAGCACATTGTAGGCCACCCAGAAAACTACACGGCTAGATACATGTAGGTTACTGCAGCGAGTAGCCACTATCGCCATGCCATTTGTAGCGAAGCCAATAGTAAACATTTCAGTACCCATGTTGGTTACAACATTCTCGGCAACTTGCATACACGAAGATTATCTATGTCTTGGGAAGAAGTTACTGCCCTAAATCGTACTAGGAATGACGACGATCATCACTACTGCACTAGTATGGCTTCCGAAGTTGCGGATATAAGCAGTTTGAAGGGTAGAAGCTCATCAGTGGCGATATTCATACTGAAGATTCGGGGAGTGCTTCGATCGCCGTTATGCGGGGGAGCGTGCGCAAAAAAAGGTGTATCAATGGAAAGACGGGTTGTTTATGGTGAAGACGTGAATGCAAGAAAGCGAAATGTTACTGTGAATATCTCAATTACTCTATGGCTGTAATAGGAAGAATAGATCAACAATTCTAAACTACTTGACCATATCATCTATTAAATCTCTAACATGGCAAAGGTGTTGGCATCGTATCCAACATTTAGAGCCGACCAAGTCCATTTCTTACAGAGCCGACTCCTTCACCACTCTAACTCTTTGTTGTCCGAGGAACAAGACGACTTGTTCCAATCGTAGACCCCTCCGCGTTCAACAAATGCCTCTTCATCCCAAAAGACGGCTTGCAAAGCTCGCTGTACCCCAACTTCCAAGATGGACTTTGACGGCTGCTGGCCATTTCTATCCAAAAACCGCATGTATTCATCGAGTATGAGGTAGGATTTCGCCATCAGTCGATTGGGCTCTGGGACGAGAGAGGCTTGGCTGGCATGCCGTTCACAAAAGCGATCAAATTCGTCGTCGGAAATGGTAAGATTGTGAGCGTTGCGAAGGGTCTTGTCGGAATCGTTTTCTCCAGCCACAATGAGGACTTGGAAGCATTTCCATCGAAATGGCTGAAGCACGCTGAGGTGCTCGTTCATATCCTCCAGGTGGTTGAATCGATTCACAACTGTGTTGAGCTTGAACTTGATGTTGTATTTTTGGCACCAAGAAGCAATCTCGTACAGCTTGCGAACATTGTCGCCGGATCCTCGTCCAATTTTGATGTTTGTAGCTTCGTCAAAGGAGTCACAGCTGACGGCCAGAATGTCGATATTGCGACCATATTTCTCAAGAAAAGCTTCTTTGACCAAGCTTCCATTGGTAACAATAGAGACAGATTCGAGTTGAAGAGCGTCTTTGCAGAAGTCTATCATCTCTCCCAGAAACTTTGGGTAGAGGAACGGTTCTCCGCCAGCAAAGTTGATCTTCTTCATCCCCGCTTGCTTGAGGAGGGTCAAGCCCCTCTTGGCATTCTCTGGCTTTTCAATATGAGAAGTGATTGCTGTGTGAAAGCAAAAGAGGCACTCCTTGTTACACTTGCGTGAGAAATGATAGTTGACAGACACTGGAACCTTTCCAGAGCGAACGTGCCATTTGACAGTAAAGAATATGGCAGTAACGATGATTATCAGAATGTAGATAGAGAGATCCATGTTGAAGGTGTTGGATTTGGTCGACTAAACAGTTTGGACTTCTCACAGTGGGCCTGAGGAAAATAAAGTGTAAAGGGGGAGAGAGAAATTGGCATAACAAACGGATTTTCTTCCCGCTTTTAAAGAGAGCAACGGGCACCCGTGCCCTATTGTAACACCGCTTCTTTCCCCTCCTACACAAACGGAGCATCAATCCCAGACAGCGGTGTGCTTTGACTTCAACCTCTACAAGATCATCATGGATTCCATCAAGGGAAAAGTAGTTTTTGTGCTTGGTAAGTCAAATCAACATACAACTCGCTGTGCAAGCTAACGCGTCTCGACTAGGCGCTCCTGGAGCAGGAAAGGGAACGCTCACCAAAAAGCTTGCCCGAAAGTATGGATTCAAGCATCTGTCCATAGGAGATCTTTTACGACAACTTGTGACATCACCAAATGCAGATGACACAGTTGCCGAGTACGTTCGACGCGGAGAGCTCTTGACTACGGAGATGCTCTTCCCCATCCTGACGCCACACGTTGATGCAGACGGCGTTACCATCTTGGATGGTTTCCCTAGACACCTCGACCAAGCAAAGGAATTCGAACAACAAGTACGTCTTGCACGCTCAAACTCGTCAGGTGACTGGCTACGTTTCTAACATTGCTCCAGTTTCAGCATCCTACCGTTGTTCTGTTCTTCGACTGCCCCGGAGAAATGGCCGAGGCTCGAGTGCTCCAGAGAAAGCAAGGTCGCGAAGGAGATAACGTCGAGACGTTTAGAAAGAGATATGCCGAATTTCAAGAATTGAACCCATCTCTACTTGCTTACTACGAGCAGACCGGAAAGCTCATCACTGTAAGCTTCTGAGATGGCTCAATTATTCTTTTGCTTTGAGACTAACTAGTGGTAGATTGATACTAGTGGTTACTCTAACAGTTCCTACAAAAAGCTACTGGATGCTTTGCAAGTTAGTCGGGAATGGGCATCTTTGACTGAGGAGTAACGTGCCACAGAGTACAAAATGCTGCAATGCGATGTTTAGTTGGGTTTGGTTGGCTTACTGGGACTGGAAAGGGAGCATTTTGCATCACGCATCTTGATTACTCGTTATCTTATGGGAGAAAGTACTAGCAGGCCGTAGAATCTTGAGGGGGTAGCTATTCAACACCCCAAGTTGGCTATCCAGCACCCCAGCGACTACGTGAAATTTGGGCATTGGAACCAGAAAGCCTTGTGTCCGGTACCACTGCAGGCATTTATTTAAATAGTAAATATAATATCTGGCTTTTTAAGATATCTGATACTATAGCTATATTTCTCTAGTATTTACTACTATATCTACATCATTTAGTAACTGCTATTATAGTTAGATATCTGCAGTATTTACTACTATAAGTATAGTTATCTAGTCCTCCATATTATTTGCGATGTAGGATGCTGAATAGTAAAATTGGGAGGCTGAATAGGCATTCCCATCTTGAGTCACAGCTACATAGCAAAGTTTTTCCTTGGCGATCAGTTTGATAGCACATATGGCGTAGGCTCAATCAATAATGGCTTGCGCATAGTTGTGTCGCACAAGTCAAAAAATCCTATCTTCCTATTCCCAGTGATTCCGCACCTTTCCATCTCTCATGCAGAATCTCTCCGCTGACGCTCAAAATATGCCGTCAATTTGCCCTTTGGCTGGCCTGCAGAAAATGCCCATGCATACGTCTTCATAAAGGCAGCCACCCTCTCATCCATCACCCGCATTTCATCTTGCTTCTGCTGCTCAGTCGGTTCGCCAGTCAAGGTCTTTTGTAGCTCAACTTCCCCAACTTGGTGACCAAAGTCCATGGTGTCGAGCACAATATGGAACTCGTCGTCGGCTATCCACGATTCACGCGTAGTGCAAAAGATCGCAATGGGATCGAGACCAAAGTTTTGTGCCGCAGTATCGCTGATGGCAGTGGTGCGTTTGATGTACGCCGAGATATCGTCGACATTGTTGAGCTCTTCAAATCTCGAGTTTGTGAAGGATCCGCCCTTTTTAATTTTGGCTTCCCACTGCCCGTCTCTTTTCCGGATCCAGGCTCCGGCCGACGAGAGGAGATTCGACTTATCGTAGTAAGAGTCGCGTATTGTTTGGATTGGAAGCTCCTGTAGGCTTTTGAAGTGAGGAATTCCGCCGCATCGGGTCAGTTTGGGGACTGCAAACGAGCGAAATTTCCTCTCCACCTCTAAAACGCAAGTTGGGGGGAATCGTCGAAATGCCATGGATGAGTGGCGAGAGGCTCTCCCTAAAAAGAATACCACGTAGTATGAGCAAGTAATTCTGGCAACAAATACTCCTGGAAAATTCCCATGCTTACCTCTGTTCAATCTGAGCTCTTGAGTTGGAGAACGGAGCAACAGCTGCCAGACAAAGGAAGAGGTCGAGTTTCACAACGTCAACGCAACAAACGGATATTGTGGCCCGTGCGCAGGCGAAAATAAACGGACATTGAGTCTGAAGAACAGCATCCAGATACTGAGAGATTTCGGTTTCAACGCTGAGGAAGTCGAGCTAGAAACTTCGTCTCGAGTAAAATCGTTGTATGTACGCTAAGGGGTGCCATGTTTCCAACACTTTCTGGCAGTTTAAATGAGTCAATTCACTACTCAAATGAACTAAGTCGAAGTTATCTGGAATTGTCAATACTACCTTGCGTATAGGTTGTGGACAGCTTCATCTCAGTCCGCATGAAACAACTTCAATCCAAACCACTTCATAATCTATGATAAAGAGCACCTCTGTCGCAGAAGCGAAGGAGGTTGAAATCGGTTAAAAGCGGCAAGTTAAACCCGAAAATATGCTAAGATGATCAACGAAAGGTCAGGCCATGACCCATCTCTGCCAAGAAGACGCGGGATCCTATGGCAGCTATGAGATGACCGACTTCCGGTGAGTCTCCATCTTGAATCCTGCGAATGCAGGGGCCGTCCCGCATCTGGTCGATCCTCCAGACGATCATCCTGTAGGATCGATGGATCGATCCTCCATCTTACATATCGGCCGTTGCCCTTTACTTAGTAAATGAAGCGACGAGCATCGCCACAATCTGTTGGAAGACGATCATTTCCGTTTAAATACCGTTAAACATAAGCTTAAAGGTGTGAAATCTGCCTCGGTACCTGTATTGTTCGGCATCATCGGGTCGTCTAGTTGAAGGATTGGCATGTGCCATGGCTCTAATAGCACGCTGTGGACGTCTTGACATCATATGTTTTCATAATGAAACAAAGTGCACAAACGCCAACCGCGCCCAAGTGCGTTCAAACAAGCCAAACCAATACGACGGTTACACCGCCTCACCAAAGAGGCAACTTGAAGTAACTTGTAACTTGTAATCCGAGTCTTTACACGAATGTGCCGATCATCAAAGAGTCAGTCATTCATGAGCGTCGTAGGATGAAGAAATAGGGCTCCAGTTAATCATTGTGGGCGAGTTATCCTCATAAATAGTCAAATCATTCCCTCATATCTGGAGAAATGACATTCAATCGCCAGTCCCAAGGACCAATTCCTTTAGAAGCACTTTTACACTGAAACTTTCGCTCACAATGCATCTCACCAATTCACTCGCTCAAGCCGTTCTCTGCCTCTCAGTTACGGTCTTACCTGTCGTCCACGGCGCCATCGCCATCGGTAACCAGATCAGAGAGGGCGGCACTCACTTCAACGTCGCCTGGATTGAAGGGCTAGACCCTTGTAGCTTTGATGTTGAGATAGCTCCAGAGAGCGGACGCGAGTGCAATCGCAACTTTCGACTCGATGGCACTGATTACTACCTTGTGGGCTGCACCGACCCTAACACGGGTTATGCTCAGAAGCCGCAAAGACTTCGACGCGTCAAGGACAATTCGCTCTATGGGAACTGTGCCCCAGTGAAAAAGAAGGAGATTGACTGCAAGGGCAAGACACACAACGTCGTGAAGCGCTACATCTGCGGTTAGACTACTCAGCTCCCTATAAGATAGAGCTCTCAACAAAGTGGTGAGCTCAAAAGTTCGTTGGGAGAGGGCCTCAGTCAATGGAACGAAGGGGTTATGAATATAACGGTTTTGGTTTGAGGTGGTCGAAATTGATCAATGATCTGTCATTACGATGAGAAACAGTGGTATTTTGAGAGGATGTGTGTATAATGCATATTTAAGTGACCCGGATTCTACTCTAGTACATAATACACATCATTCAAGGCTCAAATTAGTGTCCCGTTACGTTTTCGTGTGAAGAGCATGTTTGTAATCTGTTATGTAGGGCCAATCTTGTCTAAGTGTTCCATTAAACAGGCATCCTGGATACATGTCCAACTCAATTTTTGCCAATCTAGACCCCTTGAGCTTGAACCCAGGCTTGCCGGCTTCATTTATCGCAATGCACTTGGAGACCAATTCCCTGCTGGGTGGAAGAGAAAGTGGTACATGTAGCCTTCTCATCTAACAATTTCTGTAATCATGTGATTCAATATATCCTTTGAACCGCTGTTACTATAACGTAAGTGCAGCAACGGCACGCGCGTACATCTTTAACTCCCGATTCAATAGGAAGACCGTATAAGGGATTGCCTCGACTTAGCCGATCGAATATATAGCACTGACGGAGAAATACGCTGGACAGCGCCCTATTACGGATCGCGCCAAGGTCAATTACTCCGACACTCCGCGATGTAATGCGGGGAGAGTTACGCCATGGTTCGGGGAAACACCCCGGCTTTGCAGGCTAAAGGCAAGGCGAGCAGCGCCTCTTATGACCAATGTTTTGTTATAAAGTGTCAACTGAAGCAGCGAGGCTCTGTCATTCTCTTCTCTATCAAAACAAAGAGAGCACGCGATGCAAAATGGCCATCACCGCAACTCAGACCACGGTCGAAAGCGCAATTGAGCTTCCTGATTTGACGCAAGGGAGTGGCCGTGATGCTGATTCGTCCGAGACTGAACCAGCGCAAGGGCCTAACCAACGCCTCGATAAGTCGGTGTACTTGAAGATTATCAGCGCTGGCTTCTCTTTCTTCGTAGCCGGCGTCAACGATGGAAGCATCGGAGCCTTGATACCTTATATAATACGCGAATATGATATTAGCACGGCAATTGTATCGAGCGTGTGAGTGCAAATCATCGCTGCGGAACTGGTTTAGAAACAATGAATATTTTCACTGACACAAGGGGCTCAATGAATGTAGCTATGGCGCCAACTTTCTCGGCTGGCTGTTTGCAGCCTTTGCCAACACCCATCTCTGCCAATATCTCAACCTTGGCGCCATGCTTGCCCTTGGAGCCGTGTTCCAGATTGCGGCACATGCCCTGCGATCTTGGGATCCTCCGTTTGGGCTGTTTGTCGTGACGTTCTGGCTTGTGAGTGTTGGACAAGCATTCCAAGATACTCACGCAAACTCGTGGGTTGCCAGCGCTGTTCCCAAAGGTGCTCACCGCTGGCTGGCCTTTATTCATGCCATGTACATGGCGGGCTGCTTGGTTGGGCCCTTCGTTTCCACTGCCATAGCGTCTGCCGGAGACGTCTCACGGTGGTATCTGTTTTATACGTTCCCGCTAGCTCTTGGTGTTGTCAATCTTGGGTTGACTTGCGTTGCATTCCGGGATACTCTTGGGCTTCATCAAAAGACAGTTACAAGTGAGAGCAGTGGAAGAACCCTCGGTGAAACCGCTGAGAACCCCAATGAAGCTGTATCGAGGAACAAGGAGGCCACTCAACTCATCAAAAAGACTGCGAGCACGCCCAGTGTCTGGCTGCTCAGCCTCTTCTTTTTCTTCTACCTCGGCTCCGTCCTTACTGCTGGTGGTTGGGTTGTGGAATACCTGGTCAATGTTCGTCACGGTGATTTATCGCAAATGGGTTATGTCCCTGCTGGCTTCAGCGGCGGCGGTCTTCTTGGCCGATTGCTACTAGCAGAGCCAACGCACAGATTTGGAGAACGCCGGATGGTGTTTTGCTACATCGTTGCTGCGATTGGCCTCCAGTTGATATTTTGGTTGTATGATCTCCCGCCCAACCTCAAACTTCAATGTCGTGACAACCAGGCTCACAAGAAACCCTAGGGTGCCGAATATCATTGCTGCTTCGATCGCCGTTAGCTTGATCGGGTTTTTTACAGGGCCATTGTTCCCAACTGTAAGTTTTGCTTATTCTGCATGTCTCATATTAATTTCGGCACCGTCTAACTCTGAGAAAAAGGGCATCTCGCTTGGGTCAAAGCTTTTCTCGCCAGACATTCACTCCACCGCGCTACCGCTGGTGTTTGTTTTTGCCCAGATGGGAGGCTCATTGTTCCCCATCATCACAGGCGTGGTATCTGCTAATGCTGGTGTCAGAGTGCTGCAACCGATTTTGGTCGCTCTTCTTGCCACTACGGCAGTAACTTGGATGCTGGTGCCATCGCCAAAGTCAACATCCAATACTGCCCTGCATCAAGAGTGATGATGGCGATCCAATGTGATACAGGATGCTTTGTAGCAACGTTCGTCGATATTATGGCCTATGGAAATGTTGTTGGTGAGCGCGTTCATCACAATATGGCTCGCGTAAGCGCCGGTGCTGGTGCATGATGAATACAATGATGACTGTGAGAAATGCAACTGGCAGTTTTCTTGGAGTAACTCTATTGATCTCTACCAAAAAATGGTTGTGAAATGATATCCTATGACTGCTTGAATCAGTTTACCGCCCATGTTGTGACGCACAAATCAATACATGCATGTAGTGTAGCCGCTCGTCGCATTAGAGAGACGTGTATCACATTCGTACACACACAACCGCTCCCAGCTCCTAGCCATTCGTCAAATAAAATCGTCTAAGTGCGCAGTTCACTCACCATTCGTGCTCTTCTCTCTAGGCTACATGTGTCAAAATGGCATCTGAGGCCAATCGGAGTGTTGCGCAAAGGGCCTCTCTGCTCATCGAGAGAGCCGAAAACTCGACTCTCCCTTGCATGCCGCGGCAGCAACAGCACATCCCGCTTCATGCACAGTTACATTTGCGCCAAGTCCCTGACCGAGAATCACAGTCCCATCGCCTAAGCAAACACTCTTAGCGCATTGTTTGTGATGCAAGGGTTATGCATGTCTCGTAGCTTTGCGGGGCGGCTCGATCACTTCTCTCACCGCGTTCCGAGATAAGTGGATGTACAAGCAGTCCGTAAGTAACGCCATAAGAACACATGTACTCATACGAATGATTGGATGATCAGACGAGTGACTTGAGCTGACTCGAGGTCCACCAGGAGTCGCTGTATTCACTGCCCCTCGATGAAACGGGCGCAACGGAAACCCGGTAGTTGAACAAGACCAAAGCTGATCAATAAGATCAGTCACTTGTCAAGTTCCGGGATCCAGTACCCAACGTGATGCGAGCTGGACGTGGGTTGAGACTGACAATATCAACATAATAGGGCCAGACTCTTTGCATGTGGCGTTAGGAGCGACAGAATTAAAGGCGTGGTGCTTAGGCCATCTTGCGATCGTAACACAATCGGATTGTATCATCCATAACAGTAGCCTTCATCCTAGATCGGATTAAATCTTGATAGGATGATCCCTGCTCTCGCTGCTGTCCACAGCATAACGTAGTCGGTCAATCACAGAGTTACGGGACGAAATTGACAAATACTACCCCTTGCATCTGAAGTTCAGCCGTACCCGTGCTCGCAGCTTGGACCAGCCGTGTTTCATCTAGCTTCTTCTTCTTCTTACATTACTGTGCCATATAATACACGAGACGGTCAATAAGGTGAACGGGGATTGATACTTGATAACTAATATTTCAACCTCATTGATGGCTCAAGGATAAGAGAGCAGCAACATCGATACTCCTATGCGCCCATACCCGTACTCTGTACTCCGTCAATAGATAGCGATTCCCCTTAGGGTAATCCAACTGCCGCTAGTCTCATCCCAGTGAAGCACAAGTTCAAAATAGCGCGGAGGGCGATGTGACGAGGCGCGGGAAGATCGAAGAGGCGGGAAGAATGGCAGGGTTATGCTGGTCGACCGGCGGACGAATGTGAAGAGGAACCGTCTGAACTATTGACGCCGTTGAGTGATACACGATCTGCTCCCGTGGTTTTATAGTAAACGTCGGTCGAAGAGCTCAACTGTTAGCTCGGGTTTAACGAGGACTAGTATAATGGCAGACTATCCAAATGCGTATATCCGGAAACTGATCTGAATGTGCAGCTGTAATAATGTCCTTGAAGCTGAGGTCATGATTCATGGAGAGATCCACCGAACTCGATCGCCAATCTTGCAGAAGGGCGGTATTAAGCGACCAACGAATACACTGGTACACGTGAAGAAGATGTTGCTGGTGTCAAGGCGCCCATGTTTGGCCTCAAGATACTGTCAATGGTCACAGTTGTCTACGATCCGCTTCAAACGTGCATACGGACTTATTCACAAGCTCACACAGCTTGCAGGCACATGCATGCAAACGTGTAACTCACATCATCGGGCCCTCATCATTCTCGTACCGGGATCCAACGAATAGCACAGACAGGCAACGCAAGGAAATCGTTTTTGTCTCACAAAATCTGCAAGGGTTCCCGGACACGACAATGTCAATGTTGTCTCAAGGGCTATTTCCGCCCCCAACTCATGAGAAACGCAGAGACCAGGCCATTCACAGCTTCTCGGGAGCTCGGACGCCCACGTCTGTCACCCACAGCGGGAACAACGTTGGCCGGTGTGACAGGAGCAGGGTTCAAGAGACGTTGGACGAACGAGATCGGCAGCTTGTGGCTGGTTAAGCACCGGCGTTTACCATGGTTTATTCGCAGCCACTCGGAGACGAACGGTAGCAGTAATGTGATCACCACTTTCGTTTTGACTGCTTCGTCCGCTTATAATTCTCGGTTAGATTTCCACTGTATCCTTGCGTTAGAAGCGCCAGATATAGTCCAAACAAAGAGCAGGCCAAGCAAAATAGGGACGTTTATCAAGACAGCAAACTATTCGAAGCAAGTACTACTCGTACATGCAGCTGCATGAGACGAGACGAGGGTGGGAGGGTGAACCACTCCGGCCCAAAATTCTGGCCCAACACTCACCCCCTTTGTGCTCATTGCATCCAGTCTTTTGTTTCTTGTTCAGCTCCAAGCCCCCAGAAATACGGAAGACCGCATCGGCACCCCACGGCATCGACCGAGATTAAAAATCTTCCTCTCGTCCTGTTTTTTCATCTTGTTCTTGATCAGTTGCTGCCCTGGGCTTTCTCTTCTCTCGCTTCGCCCACAAATACCCGCGGCCCACAATCGACAGGCAGAGCATCGTTTGTGCTCTCTTCTTGTGGCGAGCTCTTCAAGTCTTTGCTAAAGGCTTTTCGCCACGATGGGCTCTGAGCTGGGCCTCACGGCTGACTCCAAGCCCGCGGCTAGGCTTAACGGGATCGGCATCTGGTGGATTTGCTGGACTACAGGATGGACATTGCTGCTGCTCTGGGGCATGGGCTTTCTCATCTACCAGCGCCGTATGCCAATGCTGAGGATAAGAGGGATCGGGTTGTCGCTGTCTGCCATCTCTCTGCTCCACCTCTTCTGGATATCGGTGCAATTGGGCTATGTTCTGGGGCCGTTATATCCTGGAGACACGCAATATTGGATCATGAGCACATATTTGCCTCTGGGTATTGGCCTGTTCCACGCTTCAAACACTCGCTTTCTCCACGTTGCACAACGGCAAAAACAATACATTGACCGCGCTGATGTGCTCAACGCTTCGACTGCGGCCAAGCTCAGCGACGATGGTGGTATTCTGAGCAGATTTCGAAGACTCGATCACACCACCAAGGTTGTCATTCTGGTCGGCTCTGGAATGTTCTTCCAGGTCAGTGCATCCATATTCACACATTCTCATTCGTTCGGAGGGTTTTAAACTTTTACATACCACGAGCTAACAATGGCCCACGCAGCTATTCATGGCAGTCTTCATGTTTCTCATCTCCCGCAAATGGCATAGTTCATGGGGCATCCCAGGCACCGAGGTTTCTGGCACCGAAATGGAGCAAAAGGTCCAAATGGGCCGAGGATGGGAATGGTGAGTTCGTTCTCCAAACGACATCGGCTTTAAGAGCTTCCATGAAGCTTGATAGCGTCGGCCGCTTGGGTTCTGACATAGACATCAACAGGTGGCCGTCTGTCTTGTGGCTGCTCTTCTGGGCCTGGATTGTTGCGCCATTCACGTTGTGGCGTGCACGAGATATTCGTGACACTCAAGGATGGCGCACTCAAACCATTTGGTGTGCGATATCCGGGTAAGTTTGAAATCGAGGGAATCCAGTTGCCTCTTACTGACGGAACTGCGTATATATAGGCTTCACGCAGCACCCATGTGGCTCATTGCCCTCTATGTCCCCGGGATGGAAGCGATTAATCACCAGTGGATTCCTCCTCAGTGGTATGTTCCCAGTCCCGTCTCTGTGTCGAATTGGACCGCTCATCACTGTCATAGGATTGCCCTCTCCATATGGTTAATGGAAATATTTACCGTCTTCCTCCCATGCTGGGAAGTCTTGTGCCATCAAAGCCTCTGCCAAGAGACGCTAAACACAATTGAGCAGTGGGAGAACAACAAAACAGGCCTCGGCAAGGCCATCAGATCATTCAAGTCCAAATCGACAATCATCGACTCCATCAAGACTGGATGGAGGTCGACCAACAGTTCGATCCAAACGTCTTCCGTTGAGTCGATTCTGACGCTGAGTGCTCTCGAATACGTGCTGGAGAGGAATCCCGAGCCTTTACAACAATTCTCAGCCCTGCGGGATTTTTCCGGCGAGAACATTGCGTTTTTAACAAGCGTCGGAGAGTGGAAGTTATCATTTCCCGCTGCGGTCCGCAGCCGCAGCGGCATTATGTCTGACGAGACGAAGCGGGAGCTGGTGCGAGAGCGATTCAACCGCGCGCTTCGGATCTATACTGAGTACATCAGCGCTAGCGATGCGGCATTTCCCATCAATATCTCGTCAGTACAGTTAAAGAAACTCGAGTCCATCTTCGAGGGGCCCGCGCGTTCCATGTATGGCGAGAAGCAAGCCGTCAATCCTGCAACTCCCTTCAACTACCCCGAATGGAACAAACCCGCCTCTGTCGCTTCATGCTGCGAGGCTTCCAAGTCGGTTTCTGAGAAAGACAGTGATTCGGGCGACAGCGTTCAGTATTGGGGCGATATTCCGGAAGACTTCGACCACGGCGTTTTTGACGACGCCGAGAAGAGCATAAAGTATCTGGTTTTAACAAACACCTGGCCCAAGTTTGTTCGCGATCGCCGAGATTCCATGGAATCCTTCGAGAACGCCGGGAGCACCGAAACCGGCGGCTCCATGTGCTTTCCTCGCCCAAGTAAGCAGTAGGTAATCGGGTAGACTAAATTATTCTTAATTAGTTTGAGGCGTTTTGCGGCGGAGGGAAAACGGACTTGCGGGGAATACCATCAAAACATTTTTTTCCATACTCTTCTACTTGTACATGTGATACAGCGTCATAGTTGATCTAAACGCCCGAAAACGCGATAGGAAATACTAAACATTAGTGAACGCCTTAGTAGCGTTGCATACGTGTAGAGTTCCAGGGGCCGGTAAAATAAGACCGTGGCATTATTGCTTAGTGGCGTCAGCTTTTCCAATGAGTCAGTTTTCGCCATGTCGAAAATGTCAGAAAATGTCAAACGTACGCCTTAGCGCGACATGTTTGCTGGAGACTCGGATTTGTGGAATAGATGGCTTGGAGATAGCCGACAACAAAGACTCATTTCAAGACTCTTATCTCCAACCCTTTTGAGTCTTTTTTATAAATGAGAATGTCCACCCGCCGGATTGTATCGAGCATCAAACAAATAAGAAGTCTCATACCAAACAACAACTTTCTTCCACATTCTGTTGTCTCGTGTGCTCCACATACTCAACCCACCTATCGTATTGTTAGTTGTCGAGTACTCGCATCTCACTCACTCGTTCACACCTCTCGCACCACTCACACACTCACACGCTCAATAACAACTAAAATGGCACCAATTTCACTCTCCATCCGCAAAGCCACTCCGGCTGACCTCGCACCCGTTCTCGCACTCGTGCGCTCCGCATATCGTGGTGAATCCAGTCGCGCAGGATGGACAACCGAAGCAGAACTCGTCGATGACCAGCGGATCGACGAAGAGGGACTTTTGGCAAAGATCAATGAGCCTTTTGGAGCGGTACTTGTTGCCCAGGACGAAGCCGGCGACATCTTGGCATGCTGCGAGGTTTTGAAGCAGAGCGATACCGTGGGATATTTTGGCCTCTTTGCCGTAAACCCGCTCCGCCAAGCCGGAGGAATCGGGCGCACCGTTCTCACTGCGGCGGAAGAATATGCCAAGCAGACGTGGGGTCTAACAGAGATGAAGATGACTGTCATCTGGACTCGCGAGGAGCTGATTCAGTACTATATTCGCCGAGGATACACGCTGACGGAGAAGACGGAGCCGTTTCCTTATGCTCAGCTAGTTGGCGGCAAGGCGTTGAGAGACGATTTGTATTTTTCCGTCTTGATAAAGGCTCTTTGAGAAGTGCGTAAACTCACAAGCACTTTGGGATTATGTTTGGGATGCTGAGTTAAGCATGGAGTTGGATATTTGTAGATGGCGTCTGTTTTGAAGCACGAGCATGAATTGATGATATCTGATGAACTGCCTTTAGTAAAGTCGCGTGCAAGTGGTGTTATGTGATTGCGGTGTGGATGTGAGCGTTTGTGCCAGCTCGATATATCATGATAAAAGGGAGCAGTTATTCAGCCTCCCAAATTTGTTATCTAGCATCCCACGTCCTATATGGAAGCTATACGTACTAGTTAATAATGCTAGATGCTGAAGGAAGATGGTAATAGTAGTAGATACTAGAAGAATATATATATAATAGCAGATACTAGAGGAGAGTAGCGATAGTAGCAGAGGGTAGCGAT
>LVVK01000014.1:215847-453567 GCA_002022785.1 Trichoderma guizhouense
AGTAGCAGAGGGTAGCGATAGTAGCAGAGGGTAGCGATAGTAGCAGATGGTAGTGATAGAAGGAGAAAGTAGTAATACCTATAGTAGAAAATACATGTAGTGATAGTAGCAAATAGGTCCTTGAATTCTACGAAAACGCTGGGGTGTTGAATAACGAATTTGGGGTGCTGGATAACATTTCCCCGATACAAGAGTACTGTGTCATTATATGAACCTGAGTCAAGATTGGTTCGATAATACAATAGCCAGCTCAGATCTTAGTATGAACCACCAACATGCGGCATCTCGCAACGTGGAGGCAACCTCCCATCGCTTGGAAGAAGAAAATCGAGATACATGACGGCCTTTGTTTCCACCCACTCTCTCAGATCAACGCCTTTCTGACCTGCGTCGACCGTGTGTCCATTCACACTAAGATATGAACCTTGGTGAGGAACACTAGCATTGAGTTCGACCTTCTTGGGTCTCCAGGCCTTGACAGAGACGCCATCCTCCTCAGGGCCAGATTTCGCACCAGCTAACGCAACCACCTCGGGTAGACTAACATCGACAACTTCCCCTTCGCCGTAAAAGATGAAGCATCTCACCGCACACGTTTTGCAGTACAGGAAGTGGAGCGTCTCATTGTTGCACACGTAGTCGCCTAGACTCTTGAGAGGATCTAGAGGCGATAGAAGTAAGAAGTCGTCGAAAGCGGATGCGGGACGGACATGAAGAAACCCCGATTTATGGCAAATGGTGCAATTGCACCTGTAAATGCGCTGGACTCCTCGAGATGGCGGCGGTTCTGAGTTGAGAAGCGTCGCGGGAGGGAGAGTCAGAAAGACAATGTAGCGAATGGCCCCGCAATGGCATGAGCCGGTGTAGGGTAATCGTTGAGACTGAACAGAGTCTTGATCCTGTGGTTGATGGCTCATGATGTTTTTTGGCTGGCTTGGAGAACGTCTGTGTTTTTCAGATACCGAAAGAAGTCGATCGGATACACCATGGGTTGTCTAATTGGTAGTAAAAGCAAAGGATTTTTGGGGTTGTGAGTCAATTCACGAGTTCAGCTCAGCTTCTCTAGTTGCAGCGTTATTGAATTCAGCTGCCTCGCCATAATAAGAACGGGAATCAACTACTCCGGTAACACATATTCAGTTACCCCACCAAAGACAGAAATTGTGTCCATTTTGATGGCCAGAAATATTCAACTCATCTCTCATTAAATCGAAGTCATAAATAACATTCTTTTTGAGAGGTGAGGTTTGAACAATCACCAATGCCCGACAACTTCTCAACAGCGATCGGAAAGTAACAGGGCCGCATCTCCAATTTATACCCACATCCTGATTCGTGACCGATCGCACATCGGCCGTTTGTCCAAATTGCCCCGTTTAGGCTTAGATCTTCTCCGCAGCTTGGCCTCTCCTCCAAGGAAATCATCGCCGGCGATTACTAAAAGAAATGGTCACGCCCAAGACCGATTTTTGGCCGAATCTGGATGCCCTCGCCGGATCTCGCTTTGCTTCTCTCCATCTTGTTCTCCAGCTCGCCGTCTTTGCTCGTCGCATATCGGCATAACGTCAGCTGTTCAAGTCAATCCATCAGGCCACAGCTATACCGGACGATTTCCCGTGTGGCGACCAGCTGGGCTTCTGGAACTTGATGCCTGCGGTCAAGCACCCGTGCGTCCAGTGCAAAGGTCCGCTCTCAACTCACCTCAACATGCCCCCTTTATTCGTATTTTTATAGCTGACTCGAGCGTTACCGATAGAGAAGCACGTCAAATGTGAGATTGATCCTTCCGTTTGTTTTTCTCCGGCCTGGCCATTGAGCTATAACATCTTTGCATGAGATCCATCCGCGCTTCTTACATGTAAAATGTATGAAGAGGACATGCTGCTTCTCTCGGACCGGAGGAGCAGTAGACATCTCGTACATGGGCACCTAATGTACCGTACTCCATGGAACTTTTAGAGCGGCATTGCTGACATGATGCTGCCATTGGCAACCCATCGTAGGTGACGAGGAGCGCCCCAAGTGTCGTCGGTGTCAGTTGAAACTCTTGCCATGCACACGTCCAACTAAGAAGACTGTCTTCCGCCATGGGTCCGCCGCCAGTTTTTCCAAAGAGCAGAAATGGGTCAACAGCGAGGTGAAGCACTGTATGTAGACTGAGACCATAACGGTCTTCCCCTTGAGATCAAGACTTGGCCATCTCGCTGCCTTGCCGCACTGGTATCGAGTGACCCTCGATGATTTGGTCGCTGACTGTAAATGAAAACATAGTTCGCTTCCATTCCCAGGGAGGCGGCCCCGCGGTAATTCAAGAGAGTCCTGATCCGCATAGGGAATCCGAATCGTGGACCGCGGCTACTCCGGGCGCGACCAATCAGTCCCCATATCATGCTATCTCAAGCGGTGGCCCCTCAGTTGACTCGCCTTCAAATCACTCGCCTCACCTGAGCCAGCAATCCGAAGATAAGACCCCTGATGCCGCGCCGTTTCGGACCCTTGATCCATATGACGACCGGCCGCCTACTCAGTATAGGAGCACGTCACTCGGCCCCCAAGTCCGGCCTCGTGGACAAGGGGACGTTGATCATTACTCTTCCGCGGGGCACTCTACAGCAACATACCCCACTGACGATGGTTCTGCCTCGTATGCTTTATTGTATGACCGTCATGTGCCAAGCGTGATATCATCACAAGAAGATGAGACCTTTCGAAGACGGTTTCCCTTAGAAGACACCCGGGAGGCTTGTCTTTTTCGATATTTTGTCGAAGAAATTGCGCACTGGGTAAGTTATTGAATATAATATGACGGCACGTCGACCTGGTTGTGTTGACTCCCATGGATAGTTTGACTTGTGTGACGAAGACCGCCATTTTCAACTTGCCGTTCCTCGACTTGCTCACCACCATCCACACCTCCTCAACGCGATATTCGCAGTTGCTGCCCGCCATCTCAGCCGTCTTCCCCAGTACCGGACCCCCGCCGGTATTCTCTATCACGGACAGATTATACCCAAGCTTAGCGAGCATGATGCAGTCGAGTACATGCTCAAGTGCATCCCCGCGCTTCGACACTTTCACGACATTGATGACGATGATTATCGAGATAGCATCATTGCCACAGCTGTCATTCTCCGCCAGTTGGAGGAGATCGACGAGGAGGAAGAGGACGCCTCAGCAAATGACAATGGCAATGGCCAAGGCGATGACGCCCATTTCCAATCCGGAAAACAACAAGTCAATTTCCTTCCCATCATCAATGCTGTATTGAGAAGCTCCGCGTCACAGGCATTATTCGGCCGAAGAAGTCTCATCCAAGCCGCGTACTGGATGGCTCTTCGACAGGAAATCTACCATTCCTTTACTCGAAAACAGCCACCGCAGCTATTCCCTTCGTCTGATTTATGGCATAGCGCTTCCAAGGCGAACAAGACGGTGATGCATACTGTCCAAGTGGCCAAGTGGCGTTGGGAAGATGGATCTGAACGCGAATGGAGTAAGTCGAATGATCTGTTGGGCTTCGTTGTATATCTGCGAGAGGACTAACCAATGACCTTTTTAGTGAGGCTCATGGACCAGCAAAACTACCTCGAGTACGAGATTCTGGCCAATTTCCGCCCCATCTTCAAGAGGACGGCAGATAAGGCCAAAGGGGAGATCTTTCCTACCATCTGGTACGGATCCAACCTTGAGGTTACCAGTATCCAGCAAAGCATCATGGCAAAGTCGGTGTTGGTCGCCGAGAATCCCTTTCTTAAGTACGCCTCTCTGCCGCATGTCTTTCCCTTCTCTTTATGCCGCTGGTATTAATGTTTGCTTCTTTAGGGCGCCGTCAGCGTCGCGGGCGAGTTGGAGAAGGGCCGAGAACGACGTTCGTCTGCTGTTGCTGGAGCTCTGCGGTATCGCTCTCTGCCATCCCGCCTCGCCTCCCGCGCTGTTGAATGCTGCCATTGGTATTCAGCTGTATGGCGACTTTTTCACGGACCGATATGAACGTCAAGCGCTGCGGGTTGTCGTTGAAAAGTATCGAGATGCGCGAGCCTGGCCGGTCCAGAAGCTGTTGGAGATGTTCAAGGAGTGATTCATCTTGTTGAATTGGATATTTGATCTCGAGCTGGCGAATATAATCGGCGTCTTCTATAGAGGCGGGGTCTGGGTTGTATCAGCAGTGATATTTCTGTTCGCAGCCTTGGTGCTGTTAGAGTCTAGCAAGCGTTGTCGACTTTGATATTTCGAGATGTGATGATGAAAAGAAGATGAATTGATGTTGCATTGAATTGGTGCATCTGGTCGTCTCGAGGTTACAGCGCTGCAAGGGCGCTGTAATGACAATGGAAGTCGGAGCCCGCCTGTAGGTGCAGCTGGGTTTGAACGTCACAGCGCGTCTTGGCGCTCCCCAACGCTAAATGGAGGCGCTATCAGCCGCACCGTCAATCATCCATGGATCACCTCGGGGGCTCTACCTTCAGAGCGTGACGATAAACTGTTCATGGCATTCGATGAAAAGACTGCAACGCATCAGATAATCTCATATCTGGCTTGGATTCCCTTCTATGATACTATATCCAACTTCAATTATATCTCGTGACTCTGTATTCAGTATCACTCAGGGTGTTTCATTGAAGTGATAACCGTGCCGTGCGCAGTTGTGCTGATGAGCCGCAGCCATATTCACGGCGATCCGTACAGTAACATTCCCAATTCACATCCATGGATGAATTATATTGCTAACCAGTGACTATATAGGTGATGTTAGCAAAAATGTCAACCCGAAGGGTAACTAGAGCAGCCGTGGCTAAAGCTGCCGCCGAAGCTTCATCATCCCCAGCCATATCTACGACTTCATCCAGCAACCTCCTAATTACCAAGTCCAAGTCCAAGGCCAAGATCACCGAATCATCAGCATCCTCAAATACCGCTCCCATCAAATCAAAGCCCAAACCAAGCTCAACTTCATCAGCATCATCATCAACCACACAAACCCTCAGTTTCCCATCCGCCTCTCATTTCGACGCCTGGCTCCTCGACGCCGGCACCTCAACACCCTCCGGCATCTGGCTACGCTTCAGCAAGAAATCAATCATCGCAAAAGTCCCCTCCATCAGCTACCTCGATGCCGTCGATACCTCTCTCTGCCACGGCTGGATAGACGGTCAGCGCAAACGTCTCGACGAGCACTTCTTCCTGCAGCGCTTCACACCTCGTCGGCCCCGAAGTCTATGGTCTGCCCGCAACGTCGAGCGCGTTGAGATGTTGACCGCCGAGGGTCGGATGAAGCCTGCAGGCATCGCTGCTGTAGATGCTGCAAAGGGGGATGGGCGCTGGGATAAGGCTTATGCGGGGCCGGCGACAATGGAGGTTCCCGAGGATTTTGAGGATGTGTTGGCAGAGAATGAAGTGGCAAAGGGGATGTTCCAGGGGCTCAGCAAGTCGCAAAGATATTCGTTCCTGTGGCGCATTCATACAGCCAAGAAGAGTGAGACGAGGGAAAGGAGGATCCGAGAGTTTGTCAATCTCTTGGCCGAGGGAAAGACATTGTAAGGCACGTTGCAGAACCGAGTATCATAATATACCAAGATGATGGTATGTATTATCGGAGGGGTTGGTCATTATAATCATCTATAGAGGATGTCCTAGTATCGTAAACGCAATCCAAATAATCCGCCAATATTGTCCAAATCTTGTAAAAACCCCTGTTTACGCCAAAACTATCCTTGCGCCAAAATCATTCGTAATCGTCTTCCTCCGATTCCTCTGCAATACCATCGATAAGATCGTCTTCGGATCTCTCGTCGTCCTCATCCTCATCATCGTCATCGTCATCCTCAGAGTACTCTTCTGGATCTGTACTCATGTCGTCCTCTGCCTTTCTCTTGCGTGACGAGGAATGCCTTTGTGGCGCGAGATTAAGTCGACTGGCTAAACTTAGCTGCTTTACATCTGTGACTTCCTCTTCCTCATCTTCCTCTCCATCTTCTTCGTCATCATCTTCGTCATCGTCTTCGTCATCCTCTCGGCCCTTATGATTGCTCTTTACTCCATTTAAAGCCCCCTTTCCGTCTTTCTTGCTGCTGGATCCATCCTCGTCCATCCCCTTGACTTCAACGTCATTACCATCATCGTCGTCTTCTTCCTCATCGCTGTCAACAATCGCCGCACGCTTGCGACTTCTCCTAATGCCGTTGGGCTCGCTCACTCCTTCATCCTCTGTGTCTGAGGTGACGACTCGCGCTGGGCGGCTAGTGCGAGCTCGCTTCGCCCCTGGTCCATCAGATGGATCCTCATCATCCGAATCAGCTACAATTCGCCGTTTCCGAGAGTTCTGCGCATCCGGGGTAGAGCTTCCGAGGCCAGTCGGCTCTGGCTCTGGCTCTGGCTCTGGGCTGGAAAAGACGGGAACGATTTCTCCCACCTCGTTGCCATCTAGGGTGACGTCGTCATCATCGTCATAAACTTCATCTCCAGACATGTCATCCTCATTACTATTGTCTTCGCTATCATTCTCAATGATTTCGGAGTCATCGATTCCATCGCTTTCGTATTCGTCAGGCTCAGATTGGGAACTGGCATCGTTGTCGGATGAAGAATCAGAGACTTCCCAGATGGGAACGCCGCGTTCATAGCTCTCCCGCCACCTTACCCTCGCTTTATCCAGAGCTTTTAAGCTCTCTGAATCATCGAATGCGAGCATTGGGAGGACTGAGATACCACTACGAGTAAAAGGAAATGGACGGGTCACATCTCTTATCGGGGGGGTGGGGACATTGTTACGAACAAAGTCGTCGTAGTCGTCTGCATTTGGCCAGCATCGTTTTGTCCAAAAATAGTCATTGCCTCTGTCCTTGATAGCGGTAGTATGTGTATAAACGAAATCCGAGCCACACCAGCGCTGCACGTAGGGGGCCAACGGGACGACACTTTGGGCGAGAAGAAATAACCGCTTGAGGTTATGGAATGGCTCCATGGCGTGGGTGAAGTAAGGATCGGTATTGGTATCCGTGTCATTGTCGTTAAAAGCGTGTTCGTCAATTGCAAGCTGCACCACATTTTCCGCGAAGCCGTCGAAATGATATGCACTGTCTTCCAATCTCTCATCAGGAGCCCATGGACTGATGTGCCCTTTTTCGTATCCGTCGATTTGAACAACATCTCGATCCTGGTTGAAGGACACCATTCCATAGCCATTTCTCGCGGGATTCTGAACCTTGAGAGTGTGGGGCAGAATCTTGCGAGCGACCTCTCGAGCCTCTCGGTTGACAGCCATGAGGATGCGCGTCCGCTTGGTTACGCGGGCCAGATCTTTGCCGGGCCGAACGTGCCAATCCCGAAACAAACGCTGGATTTGGTCGCCATACTCGTTTTCTGTGAAAACGCCGGGCATCTTTCGAGGGATGGCACGAACTTCAAACTGAAGAACGCGAGGCCGCGCTGCCTCTACCAGGCCAAGCTCCCAGATCCTGAGGCGCAGCTCCGGAGGCAGCCGAGAAAACCCGTGGAAGACGCGTCCCTCGTAGGGATTCTCGTCCCAAGGATCCGTCCCATTGTAGAATTCGTATTCGACGGCCGAGTCGTAGCTATCGTCTTCGGATTCTTCTGCGTATCGGAGCAGAAGCTCCGAGTCTTCATACATCGTGAAGGCGCAAAGGAGGCCAATCGACCTCTTGCGGAAGAGAAGATGGACGAGAATGCAAGAACCTTTCCGGGAGAGACGAGCCGTATATAAAGGGAGAATTGGCGCTCAATATTACTAGGTCGTACCAAGTAGGCGGTAGTAATATTAAACTCGATGGCCCGTCACTTTGGCCTTTTGGCTGTTCAACTTTCTTGGACTGTGACGTGCTGATAAGATAAAGCGCCGCGCTATCACGTGCTTCCATTCACCTCGCTAAAGTGACTGCCAGCTGTAGCGCTACTTGGCCATGAACGAGGGAGATGTACATGCGCATGTATGCTCACTTGTTTTCTGGTGCGAAGGGGAGCAAAAGAACGTTCAACTAAAGGGAACCGTTAGAGCTTTGAGTCCATGTACACGCAGCTGCATCATGGTCTCTCCCGCCAAATGTACTCCGTACATGTACACGTGAAGCTTCAATCTCAACATTTCCACATCCGTCTGTCTGTCTGTCTAGGAGAGGTAGGTATCTGTATCAATTATTATTTATTCATCGCTTTTTCTCTATGAAATCCAATCACGATCCTATGTATGACAGTCGCAATTTCTGCTCTGAGCTTCCAGAGGCTGCCATGTTCAGCGCGCCATCCACCCGCCATCGACCTGTTGTTCAGTTAGCCAAAATTGCTTCGATAATGCAACCATCGCTTCCAATGCTTCAACGTACTACAATCGTTTCTCCAGACACGTAGGAACTTGCGTCAGAAGCAAGGAACACGGCCGGCCCTTTGAAATCCTCCGGCTTTCCCCAGTGTCCCATGGGGATGCGTGTCACGATGGACTGGTAGTATGTCTGATCCGGGTTGCTGCGTGTGTCTGTATTCATGTCCGTGGCGATATACCTGACAATTTTCTTTCATAAGCCTAATACGGTACGGTAATGGAAGATAAGATATTCACTCGCAACATACCCTGGTGCAATTGCGTTGACGCGAATCTTGTGCTGCGCCCACTCGTTAGAAAGAGCTTTTGTAAGCTGGCCTACTGCTCCTTTGCTGGCCGAATATGCAGCCATTCTCACGCCGCCCTGGAATGTGGATAGACTGGCAATGTTGATGAGCCTGCCATCGATCTTGTTGTCGATCCAGTACCTACCCATGTCGCGGCACAGAATAAAGGGGCCGTTGAAGTTGACCTCCATAACTTCGTCGAGCACCTCTTGTGAAATCTCGGTTGCGGGATACCGCCGCATGATACCGGCATTATTGATGAGGATATCGATATGATGTGTTTTAGTCACAGAAGCAATGAGTCCATGTACACTGTTTCGGTCGCTCAGATCTGCTACAACAATGTGGCATTTGCGTCCTAGAGCTTCGATACTCTGCTTTGTAATACTCTCTTCTGTATTTCGCTTTTGAAGTTCTCACGCTTAGCCAAAGACATTATCTCATAGTGTCTGGAAAGGTGTAAAATGACTTACCTGGACAAGGACAATATCTGCACCAGCCTCAGCAAGTCCTATAGCGATGGCTTGGCCAATACCGCGAGTGCCCCCAGTTACTAGAGCAGTCTTGCCAGCCAGAGAAAACAGCTCCATGATTGACCAGCAGTTGATTCACCAGTGTAGTTACACAGAGTGTAAATGAGTCAGTAAAAATAGGCCAGGTTACTTATTTGAGGCTTTGTCTCTGCGCGAAATTTTATTTTCAGCGGCAATATCCAGAGCTGAGGTTGAGCGCTGAGTTCAATTGTCCACACTAAATGCTTCACTAGAGGCTAGGTTGTGATAGCCCGCTGTCTTCGGCGTTTCGGCGATGCGACTCCAGACGACCTTCTCCTCATTCCTACATGTACTTCGGCCCGACCAATATTCATCTTTGGGCATCAAAAGCAATGGTTTCAGTTCTATTAAGTGAAGAATATTTTAATAGCAATCATCGAGTGCAATTAAATAAACCTAATTCCATCTTTCCCATCATTATAACATAGGTAGCTAAAGACCAACAGCCAGTATGGCTCCCGACCAGCAGGACGCTACCTTCGGCATTCAGCCACAAATATCTTCTAAGTCGTCCATCCAAGAACGTAAAACTCAAGTTATCATTATCGGCGGTGGACTGAGTGGTTTGCAAGCTGCTCATGATCTTCAAGCAGCTGGCATTTCCTGTCTCATTCTCGAAGCGCGCGACAGGGTTGGTGGTAAACTGTGGTCGGTACCTCTGGGCCCTGAGAAAGGATATCTCGAACTTGGGGGTGCCTGGACCAACGATGTGAATCAGCCCATGGTAACTGCACTGGTCAAAAAGTTTGGGCTGGAGATGGTTACACAGAACATTATCGGCGACTGCGTCCTGGAGGATCATGGAAGGTTTCTCTATGGAAGCGACCCACCGGTAAGTTCAAGACCTGCGTATTTCTATTCGAATAGATTTGAACAAGACTGATGATAAAACTTAATGAACCACAGCTCTCTCAAGAGGACAAGGCAATATTTGCTGAGATAAGAAATCGCGTTGAGGCTCTATGTCACACCGTCAAGGCTGCAGAACTCGGTCAATCTCTGACCAGGCATGGAGACATGAACATGGATGATTTTGCAGTTTCCATGGGCGCCAGCGATATCGTACGTCGTTTAGTCAATATTTGGACTGCCGCAATGTTGGGCGTCGAGTCGAACCAAGTCAGCGCCGTCTTCTTTATGCACTACTGTCAAGCAGGAGGTGGCCTCATCCAAATGCGATCAGACGGCAAAGGCGGCGGTCAGAGTATGCGCTTTCGACACGGAACGCAGTCGCTGTGTTATGGACTTCGAAATGGGCTCAAGCCAGAGACGGTCATATGCTCAACTCCTGTGCAAACAATCGAGCAGGATATCGGCGGTGGATGTCTGGTCATTGCTCGAGACGGAAGGCGGTTCCGCTCTGAGCGCATCATTTCCACGGTTCCGAGTATCTTTCTGAACCAAATTAATATCTCACCGCCGCTGTCAGCAGATAAACAGTGGCTTAGCACTCACAGCAAGCTTGGATTTTATGCAAAGGTGTTCCTCGTCTACTCGGAGCCTTGGTGGCGTAAACTCGGTCTCTGCGGCCTAGCACAAGGTCTCAGTGGACCAGTAGCTCTGACACGGGATGCCTCGAGCGATGAAGATGGCCTCTTTGCGTTAATATGCTTTGTTGTAGGCCAAAGAGGTGCAGAGTGGGCGCAGAAGGATGCCGCGGATCGCCTGAATGAAGTGATTGCCCATGTAGATCGCATCTATGGAGCAGATATTCCACGGCCTCTGGAAACGCGAGAGCAGATTTGGAACAAAGAGGAATTTTCACAGGGAGCGCCTTGTCCTGTGGTGCCTGCCTCTTGCTTGAGGAGCCTCAGTCAAGACCAATGGCGACCGGAGGGCTACATCCATTTCGCCGGAACAGAGACGAGCACCATATGGAAGGGATACATGGAGGGAGCTCTAGTTTCTGGAAATAGAGCTGCGGGGGAGATTATCGATATAGTGTCTACATGTACGAATCAAGTGGCGCAATAGATGACCATTCTGCAGTTAGGCAGAATACAATAACGCTATATACGAGGCTTTACCAGTTATTCACGGTATACTCCTCGGAGGATCTGGCTGCTGCAGGTCAAGGCCGCCTATGGAATCTCGCCAATAAAGAGACTGCCATTCTGAAGAACTCTCCTCCCATCTGTTAGGTTGGATATGAAGATCTCCTGGCTGATCTTCTTCAAATGACAAAAAGTTGATCCACTCTCTTTCTTCTGTTAAAGTTTCTTGCTCCGTTACTTTTTGTTTGTTAGTGGTTTGGTTTGCGATCGACTGAAGCTCTTCACCTTCCAACCTTTGCTCCGAGAAATTTCCAATATTGAGCAACACTTCTTGTGTTGCCATGCCAGTACCATCTGTTCCCGGGCCAAATTGAAACAGACGCCACACTGAGGCCGCCATCAACCAGTGTTGAGAGAGGTGTTGCAATATCCGCAAGCCTGAAGCGTAGTTTTCTTGGGCTTTCAGCGAAACAATGGGATTCTCACTTCGTAACTGAGCTTGAACCTGGACCAGGGCTGTGAATAGTGCACTGGGAGCGCAGAACCAACAGTTTTGTAGAGCCGAGAGCTTATCCATCTCTTCAAAGATGGAGATAATTTGAGAAGCTGCCTCTATACATATCCGATCATTGTTTAATAGATCCAGCGAAGACACATCGCCCGTAGAAGGAAGCCGTAGGCGGTGGACCTGGATCAAGGTGGTTTCGTATGTGAGGAATAACATTGCCTTGTACAAGCTCGTTGGCTGGCTACGGTCGCGTAGTGCAGGGGGGAGACTAAGGAACCATTCGGCAAGCTTGAGATCTAAAGCTTGGAGAGAGTCACTCCAGTTGCTGGGAGATTTCTGGGTTTTGAGAGAAAAGTGAGTCCTGAGTAGAAGGGATATATCTGCGCAGAGCTTCGCATGGTGGATGCAAAAGCTTGCTTCGTCCTCACTGGTAGAGGCGTCGAAATCTTCTGCGCCAAGAGGTGGTGTATCACAATCATCTAAATTGCTAAACCAAAACTGTTAGTTTGTCCATTTGAGAGGAAAGATGAGCGATGGTCCAAACTTACATGGTCTGCGGCCGACCGTAACATAGAGACACGAGTACATCGAATTGGACTAAACACCACCAGATCTTCCTCCAAGTTCTCTTGTCTCGTTCCAGCATCTTGCTAGGGCCAACATCTCGGTGCATGCCAAGGCCGAGAGCAATACGTGTTGCAACTCCGATCCAGTACCAGGCATTTGTGCACACATCGTCGCCGCCATCGGAAAACCAGGTCAAGAGCAGGGCCGCTTGTACCATGTGCATCCGGTCTTCCTCATATCGCCCATCGAACAGCGCTTTTGCACGACGAAAAAAGGCACTCTTCAGTTCTTGAGTGTTATCAAGCGTAGACGCGGCATGGCTTCCTGCGAGACATATGGCATGAAACAGAAGTAGTGGTGGTGCTGAAGTAGGAGCCTCATACTGAGTGAGGAACTCTTCTCGATCAATGATTGGGAAAAGGCCATGAATATGTTCAAAATAGGCCCCTATCAGAATATCGGAGACACTCTTGGGTGGAAGAACGAACGCATCTCTAGGAATTAGGTTCGGCGCCGGGATGCCTTGTAACCCGGGTATGCGTGGTGCGTAGCTATTCGAAGAAGGATAGTGATGAACACGCTGGTTTGTCGACTGCTGGCGAACAAGATAACCAAGGGTAGATAGATCGCTCCCGATATAGGTAAGGCGTGTTTGTATAGGCTTCTCTAGAAGATTCTGGCTGAAGAATTCCACTAAATTCTGCCTTGCATATTCTGCATCCGCTGTTCTATGAGAGACTCCAGGATGAGCAGAGCCTTCATCATGTTCATGGGCAATAGGTTCCGCGGGAATAGGCCCCGGTTCCGCTGATACTATTCGTCGTCGAGTCGAAACTGGAACAGCCAAACCCTTTTCTCCTGATGCAGAAGTCCGGCCGGAAACTCGAGCTCGGCGCTTTCGTCTATCAGGAACAACACAATGAACCTTGGCTAGCCTACAATTGCGGCAAGGGAATCCATTAATAGCACCGTCACACTTGACTTTTCGCGCATGGCAATCTCCGCAAGCTCTCTCTTCAAAGTCCTTTGTAAGCGCAACTCCTGATGACAGCAACTACCAAATGTGGAAGCTCACTTATAGATCTGGTGATACGGAGTGTTGTGCTGACGCCGGGGTCACCACCGGAGCTGTTCGGCATAATTGGCATGATCGAGATGATGCACTCGGCCTCTTAAACAGGGCTTATGCTTGTATATGCTTAGCTCTGCTGAGGGACGGAGTTGGCCTCGCATGAATTTCCCTTCACGTCCAAGTCTGTGTATGTTGGTTGAGATGTAGCTTCGATCTCGTTTCAAATCTGGCCGAAAAGCCGAAGGGCCGAAAACTAGAACCCGACAACTTACGTAAGAGAGATTGTGAAGACATGAATAGCCTCGAGCAATAGTCCTGGATGGGGGAATAGTGTACTCGTAGTAATACATGCTATAATAAGAATAGAAACTAAATAGGAAATACATTATAGGAGTCTATTTGAAAGTCTGGGGTGCGAGCAAGGCAAAAGTGAAATCCCGGGGATGAGGTGTGAATGGCTTCATGTTCCTAGCGCTCTAGTTTACCCACCAATAATTCCTTGAACGCCGTTCCACCCAATCCCAATGTTGAAGTTATTTGTCAAATCATCCTGTTTCTGGTAAATAGCAAGTCCAGATGAAGTTTAGTTGGCCCAACATATCCAAAGGAAGCCGGCGGTTGCGCTACCCAGTAAAATGAGTGTCACAATAGCGGCCCCAGCTTTGTCTGCTGTACCAATCGGTTCCAGCTCCCTCTCTCCATTGTCTGCCCCGGTTCCTGCATTTGGGTTTCCTTTAGAAATACCTCCCGATGAATTGGTCACTGGAGGATTTGCTTCATTGATGAGAAGACTAGACACTGCTGCCAAGACATTCATGGCTTCGCCGGCGCCGCTAGTATGATCGACGGCCGGGTCGATAAATTTCCCGGAACTCCAGTAGAAGCCGCATCGTCGGCCGGAATCGCCTCCCGTGCATTGCTTTACAGCAGCTTCTGTCGACTTTCGTAAAACAGGAAGGATTTTATTCTTCGTATGCGGGGCGACTTGGGTCACCACAGAGAGCCAGCGATGGATATAGCCTTTGAACGAAAGCATGTCTGTACTGCATGCACCTTGGCGGGGCTCGCAAGCAGCTTCATATGCAATTCCATCCGGGAAGAATCTCGTTAGAAGAGAGTCGAGAAGTCTGTCTACGCGATACTTCCAGACATCTGAGCCGTTGGTCTAGAGTACCAGTTAGTTCATCTGAATCAGGCCTAAGGGCAAGTCATGGCAATGCTTATACATACATAGTTGTACATGAACGCAGCTCCATGGGTGAGAACAGCTGCGTTGTATGAGAATGTGGCGTGATTTATATCGGTGCAGTTCTTTTCGACATGGCCACCGTCATAGACGAGCCAGTTTTCGTGGTCGATGTATCCCACTCCCCATAGCCAGTTCCAAGTATCCTCGGCGCGCTTTGCGTACGTTTCGTTTCGGGTATACCGAGCAAGTCGGGCCCCGATATTGAAGAAGCATCCGTTGGCAATGGCTATAAAAATGGGCACCAGTCAGCAAGACAAAGCTTTTAAACATAGGGTATCATGTCCTACTGTTTTTATAATTGTAACCAGCATTTGAGAAAGGGATCTGCCATCTCAATCCACCATTGCAGGTCTCATCGTGGCGACTAGGATCCGCTTGAGTGTTCCAAACTGCTTGGGCCAGAGCAAGCCACTGAGGTTTATCTGCTGGAGGATTTGGGAATTTGTTCTCGGCCGCCAGCATTGCGGACATGCCCCAGAAGCCTTGATCGTCATTTCCGAGGGATGCAGTGTGGTTCAAGGGCATATAATTTGCGTGGTCGCCGACTTGGTGAAGCATGCCCTCCATCACAACTGAATTGTAGCTTGTATCGCCCGTGAGATGCCAATAGTCGACATATGTGCCCATCATAGCACCTCCTTCCCACCAGTAGTAATCTCCTTTATTCTCAGTCGGTGGACCAGGCAAAATGCCAGGAATCTGTCCCGTCTTGTTCCCATCGTACTGTAACATCAGGTCGTACGCAAGCCCACGGGCCGTATCTCGAATATTATCTGCGGGTTGAGATCAATTAGGGAAATTGGTGATCGATCAGCCGTTGCTAGTAATTACCTGCATTGTCAATGCGATAAGCAGCCTCCGCTGTCGCAAATAAGATACCAGTCGCGATGATTACAAATGACAAAAACATGGTTGAAACGAATGGCGATAATGGATGCTGAGGAGGAGGAGGTAAATGCGAAAGCCCAAATGCCTCGGAGTTGGGAGGATTATTCTTTTAAAAATTGTCACAAAGAAAAACAGCATCAAAGCTTGAACGAATGGCGCGAAAGGAAACAAACATTGAAGGCTAAGCGACGGTATATTCAACGTCCTACCAGCAGACGAAGAAATCACAACCAACCTGAGATGAACGAAGCGCCCAGGTAGGATGTGAGGTATTGATGCTTTATTTCCCTCTGAGAGGCAGCCAGAACCGGAAAACTACAGCCCAGAAACCAGTGTGCGGAATATGCGCCCGATCTACTTATAACGGCTCAAGGGAAACCAACGGCTGTGCGACTCCAAGTCTGTGGGTTTGCGCGGTGGCGCTTGGGCATCTTGGCTCATTGGCAATCAGTATAAGCAATGACATCGAGGAAAGTCATAGTAAATCTTGGCTGCGGCTGAGCAACTTTTCAGTCTCTTGGCAAAGTTTGAAGATCGGGCGGCCGCCGGATGGCCCGCGACACTTGATCAAGAAACGTGACGCATGGCAGCGATTCCAAGATCAAGTGCAGGTTTGCTATCGACGATATAAGAGCGAGAGCAGCAGTAACCTGACTGCTTTTCTGATTTCCGCAACAAACAAAAAATATACGAGTAGCTCCAAAAAGAGGAACCCATCTTGTGATCGTGACGCTTGGGACAGAGGCTAGCCCCTGCTTAGGCGGGCGAGCCAACGGATAGCGACAGGACAAATCCCGCCCGGCAAATCAAATGGAACAAAGGTTTCGATCCAATCCGCAATCCCAAACAGCAAATAAAACAGCGGGACGCGTCATCCAACGGGATGCGTTGGCGTTGGTTGGCCTTGGAGGCGCAGCATCGACACAACTGAAACCCTCACGCGGCTTGGCTGTGATGACTAGCGGCAGTCTAGCTTTTAAGGTTCTTTCTGAGCTTAAAGCAGATCCGGTGATCCGGGATTTTATAGGCGATTCGGCAGCTTGGGAGCACGGAAAGGGGGTCAGGTGGGAATTTGAGCTATATAGTAGACAGATTCAGTCCATCCAGAAGCGGCGGATGCTATTGGAAGGGGGTAAATTGCATGTAAGACGGGTTGGAGGGACTTGGCGCTGCAATGCCACAGCAGCCACACGGCCGTGTGACATTGTCTGCCCTCGGACCATGCGGAGCAATGACGATGCGACAAAGATGCTAGTACAGAAAGTATGATTAATATTCAAGTCCTTATAGATGGGTTTCTTAATAATCAGACTGGGCAACTTCAAGAGTTTGGATTCCATTGCATACACGGACACTTGCTGTCTCACTTTATGGTCGAGGCTCTAACACTAACTCCGTCTACAACTATGCGTTCAAAATTAGATCTGCGGGGAACGTAATTCATACTTTCCGATCATCAGCACTATCTACGAGCATCGAGTCTGAGTTCAGAGAGAGCTGAGATTTGAAGAATGCTAAAATTAGTGTTCAAGCCTCGTCTCCAATAACACGAGGAAGCCATCTACCCTACAAGTAATTTTCTTTTCCGTGGGCTTGATCTTAGACTCTTTTATTGGGTATATCCGCATCTACGGTTATGGGATTCGCCAAAAGCCGCTCGTGAATAGTTTGTACCAGTGGTTCTGCATGGTTGAAGGAGACAACAAGCGAGAAAAGAAAATGAAGTTATCCTAACTCAATATTATTGCCAGCAGCAGAGTACACATTCTGACGTAGTTCATATGACGATAAAGAGCCTATCAATATGGAACTCTGTTACCTAAGTTTATAGAAGCCAGAGATAATTGTGGTCTTTGGCACATCTTTGGCTGCTAGTTTTACGTTAGAGGGTATAGAGAGCTATCATACTTACTCCTCTTGATTTGTCATTTTCCAATATCACGTCCGACAAATATAATTCCACTGTAAAAGCTGTGCCACTCAATTAGGTTATCTTATCAGGATGAAATTTCCCCCTTTCTACGATTCGTTTGGCCAACGGTAACTCCAGTACACTTTGAATCCCAGTTACAGGTACTTTCTTTCAACCGCTATTAAGGAAAGGAAAAAAATATGAAACGCATGTCCATAGTGCCCCTGGAGACATCTGTATACATCTATTGTTGGTCTTATCTTTACACCAAAACCGCAAGAGATCCAATTCTGGCAGCAAGGCGCGGATAGAAAACTAAAATATCATCAGCTAAGCTTTTGAAGCTTAGGACCTTACCAATTCTCTATAATTCAAGAAAGAATAAAATTGTTTCCCACTAGAGGGTCAGAGGCTCACCTCTACGTCGTGTCGATTGGTAGTCAATTGAATTCTAAAAGAGTTGATCAAAGAGTTGATCATACCTTATAATCAGTCCATGGTGTTTTGCAGTCAAACGAGAGCGTTGCAATAGATAAGAGATGCCACAAAATGGCTATTCAAGACGGATACGGCGGCATCAAGTGTGATGAATACAAATATCATCTCTTCATCCGAGTGGAGTTGCAGCGGTTTTAGTTTAGTACCTGGAATAGGACCGTTTATGATTCTTAGGTTTCAATGTCTGCCTAAAGTGGAAGACTTGGGCCGGCCATCGTCAGCACCACACATGTGATTGATATCATAGCTTGCTATTAATTACAAGATTTTGGCGCTGTCCGAGCTCCCCGAAAGCTCCACCTCGCGATACAAAGCTGCCACTGTCGCGGCGTTACCTCGTATTGTAAGAGCATGCGTGACATGCGTGCTATGACATTTTGATGAAGAAATGGTGTAGAACTCATCCGGGCTAGGCGGTATACGACTCTCTTGCATTTGTAAGGTTAATATCAGTTATTCTTGGCCTAAAAATACGACCTTGAAACATTAATCAATAATTACACATACTTCATCATACCTCATGTCTGCATTCGATAGCGTGACACTTGTGGCTAGATTCTATCCTTAGCTTTGATGAATTCCAACCATGCTAGAGCTATTCAAGTGTGCAAAATGTCTTCGTTTGGCCGAGGTCGAGGTAGTGTTACATTGCAGGTGGCACACGCGGGCCAACAACTACGGAGTACATACACATACGAGGATGGCGCATACTGGGCATGGGGAAACCTGGCGCCTACAGGAGTGACCTCATCAGGCATTTTCCTTGCGACGAATGGCATGTATCGAGAGGAGAATAGCGACAAATTAACGGAACCTCAAGGAAGGGATATCTTACACCCAACCCCAGCACCACAACCTAGTAGTGTGCATGGATTGGACAGCACACCGAAACACTACATAAGCACACCTTTATACATGTAGTTCTTATGAAAATAGTGACGACCTACACCTGAGAATCGAAAAATGAGGTATAATATAGAACTGCCCCTTTGCGGCGACGAGTGGACTTGACAGCTGTACGAGTATGCCGTCGGGTATTATTGCTTGCGCCATTGTCCTGGATTTCGGACCCCTGGTCTCTGCACTCCAGAAAATACTACCATAAGCTTAAAGGACTCCGCATCAAGCCACAAAGACGTGAGCTCTGGCCGCGCCGCAGGCCAAGTCAAAGGGCCATATGGTAAGCGGCTATCAGCCTTCAAATGCCGAATCCCATTCTGTTCTGCTCTGGCCATCCCGCATAAAGCCAGCCAATAGTCGTGGAGGCGGCAAGCAAAATAAGCTTGGTATCGAATCTGATTCGCGGGGAAAATGGCAAAATTCAAAATGCCCGGTCACAATACCCCCTTGCCGCCCCATCAAGTTAATATACCGAGATGTCGCACTAGCTAATAGGTCCGACTCCAACCCCTAGCAGCCCATCAAGGCAGGATTGCTGTCTCTGGGTCTGGGGCAAAAAAGCCCACAGAGGAACAGTCACTAATCAGGTTTCCTGGATGATTTCTCCAAAAGCCGTTGAGAGTTGGCATCAAAAGCGTACATGTAGGTGAAGCTACGGCGCGAGCCCGAAGCAGAAGAGCCCATTCCAAAGATAGGCGACCGATCATCCCCGTTCCGCATGCCTTGCCGGATGTGGGGTGTAAAGGAATAGTCGGCGATAATCCGCGAGCATTGCAACCCAGGCCAGTAGGGCGATCATGTCTGCCAAAGAGGCAAATGGCTACGGGAATGCCGATCATCCCCGGCAATGTGCTTGGCAACTGAGATGAAAGGGCAGTGATCCATGTGCCATGGCAGCAGGTAGAGTGAGTGAATGTCATCTGTGTCCAAGCTCACTTTGATGCGTATGGATATGGAACAAGCTGATAAAAAATCGAATGTTCACTCAGCTCTGTCAGGCGAGGAGACAGCATCTACGGGTACGGAATTAAGAATGAACAAGTGCTCCGGCTACCTCGCACCTAGTATCGAATAAACTAAAGCTAAGCCGTACTACTGACAGTTCCTGACATGGATCAAGAGAAGCTTCAATGCCTGCTGACAGGACATGACTCTAATTGGATGAACGAAGCGTATACCCTAGCCAATTACGGGGCATCCTATACGACTCAATTCACACAACATCCGTATGCAGCAGTTTCACCACCCTTGCGTTGACAACATGTTCAACTGGTAAGCCATGCTACTCTGGCCCAATCTAAAAACCGAATCATTTCCAATCAGTCCCTGCAACTGTCATTCTCGGACATGGTGGCTATCCATTGCCCGTGGGGGGAATGGTTGGTTGACGATGGAAATCCGCCTCCCGGGACGAAGCTGTCAAGAAAGGCAAGCCACCTCCGCACACTCCGTCTTTTGGGCGCTTCCCAATGCATACCCCAGACTTTACAGAGACGCCACATCCTCTTTGGCACTTTACCCCCTGGTTCCTCCGCGATCAACGGGGTGAGCCGCCTCCACAAAAAGCCCCCTAGCGAAAGCAGACGAACGGCCACATCACGAATCAAGTCTACGCAACCCACGCGGCAATGCTGGAGATCGGTTGCATCGCGGCCATCTTGGCCTGCAGTAACTTCGCGCTTTCGACCCCGCTGTCGTTTTGTTTCTCGGCCTTCTTGCTTTTGTTTCCATCTTTATCTAGTGGGCTCTGCAGAGAGCAGCCAATGCCTCTGCTGCCCACACATGCGTTTCGGCCCATTGTTCGGCGGGCCACTCATCAGATGATGGTGCGGTGGGTGAAGAAGCCAAGCATCCTCCTTCATTTCAACTCCAGGGTTGCATTTTAGACTCTCTAGGCTCGGACCGATTCCGGATCTGCGTGGCAATGTTGAACAGCTTGAGCTGTCCCCGATGAAGCTGTCCAGGAACGGGAATAGCCTGACCGATTAGACGACAGGGAAGTTTGGTCACCGGCCGCGATAGACTTGCCGTCTTTGGACGACCTATGAACTTGTTTTGAAACATGTCAGCGTGGGAAGCAAGGATGCTGAGTGTGTGAGCATGACAATGGAATGCATCGGAGATAGTATAGGGAACAAGGGGGCCAGGGGGGCCTTGAAGAATAGTATCGACTGATATATAAACCATCCCGAGCCCCCAACCTTGAAGTTGTTGTTCACCAGGTCATCCAGTCGTCTTCCAGCCCTCGACAGAACTCCTCTTCAAGTCGCTCACGAGCAGAAAAAACCAGTCACGTCTTCAAACCGTCACCATGACTCTTAAGCACTCTGCTCTCGTTGCCCTGGCTGCTGCCATGGGCGCCCAGGCTCAGGTCTTCACTGTCAACTGTGCTCCTTTGACTCAGTTCCGAGGTGACCCTATTGTGTCTCCTGGTGTTCTGTCTTCTCACGTCCACGCTATCGTCGGTGGCACTGCTTTCTCTCTCTCCGTCACCCCTGAGCAGGCACGAGCTGCCACAGCCACCACCTGTGACAAGATCCTCGACAACAGCAACTACTGGCAGCCCCAGCTTTACCACCAGCGCCACGATGGCCAGTTCGAGCTTGTCACCTTCCAGGGCAGTGTAAGTAGCTGAGCAATATTCAAAATCATCTTCTTGAGCTAACACGGGTGGAAAGGCTACCTACTACATCGCTCGTGCTTGCGACTATGCTCCTGGCCGACAGAACTGCAACGGAGCTCCTCTCCCCATTGCTCCTCCCGCTGGCCTTAAGATGCTTGTTGGTGACTTGAACCGACGGTATGTAGACCTTGGACTAAAACCCGTCAAGCTTCCTACTCTAACATCACATTAGCACTTTCAACGCCTCCAGCTTCGAGGACCGTGCCATTCAGCACGTCTGCCTCGACACTCAGCCGGTGCCCGACACCAACGGCTTCCCTACCCGCCAGTGCCAGCGCATCCGTTCTGAGACCTTCTTCCAGTCCTGCTGGGACGGTGTCAACCTGGACTCTGCCAACCACAAGGACCACGTAAGTCTCCTCTCATGGATAACAGCGCGATGCTTCTGCTAACAAGCTATAGGTTGCCTTCCCTGCTATTGGTGACTACAACACCGGTGTGTGCCCGCAGTCGCACCCCAAGGCCATTCTCTCGGTCTTCTACGAGTTCTTCTACGACACTGGCTCAGTCCAGAACTTCAACCGATTCGTCTACGCCACTGGTGATGCCACCGGCTACTCCCTGCACGCCGATTACTTCCAGGGCTGGAAGGACCAGAACGCTCTCAACAACGCCATCACCACCTGCACTGGCCCCAACGGTGTCCTTGACCGCGGCTGCTCCTTGAACGTCGGCCCCAACGGAACTCCCGGCCAGTCCAGCACCCAGAAGCTCCAGACTCCCGCTCCTTCTGAGAACATTGGCCTCAACGGTCCTCTTGCCGCTCTCCCCGGCAACAACCCCATCCACTAAATTTCTCAACAAACGGATGACGACTAGAAGAAACTCTCGGTGTAGGAAAGGAAATGGCAATGCGCAACGCCGAAACCGAGGACTCGGTCGCCCATTTGATGCAGACAGTGGCTGGAAACTGGGCTACAAATTGAATGAATGATGACAAAATTGGAACTCGTATTTGGCTGTGGTAATGGCTCTTTGTAACTACCTACATTGCCATTAGCTCTTTTACGAGAGGTTGGATTTTTACCATGCACATAGTTAGCGTTTACTACATAGGCAATGACGAATGATGTATATATGCATTAAAATCCTGTGCACTCGAGTTGAATTGCAGTGGCTGAGTTGTGTGAGATAAGACAGAAAGAAATGGAAGCCAATTCAGCTGACTATATCCCCCCCTTTGGATTATGAAAGCCTCTTAATAACACGAGGGAGACATGTGCTGTGAAACAGCGATAATGAAAGGGAGGGGCTATGTATAATGCAAAAGGGCGAATCTACATGTAGACACCGTATAGAAGAAGGATTAACTTCGAACAGCGGAAGTACCTCCTCCAAGCGGTGAACGGTGAGAGTACGAGTATACGAATTGTAAAAAGGGGGTTAAAGTTACATCGCGCCCTTTTCCCTACATGTCCTTCGTCTGTCTCCGTGCATATTCTGCTTGTCTCTTCCATCAAAACATCAACAACTGATTGATGAATACGAACTTTGCAAAAAGGGCAAAAAGGAAAAGAAAAAAAGATAAGCCGTTGCTTTGCGCTCTGGACGAACAGGGAATCGAACCCTGGACCTTTCCCAATGAGAAGCTCAACCGCCAAATTAATTGGACTGATCATGCTAAGGGAAAATTATACCACTAAACCATCCGCCCATTTGAGGCGCTCTGATTGGCTTGTTAGTCGGTGAGAATATTCTCATCATGAAGGATGGCAAAAGTAATTGATTGCGAAGACTCAGTGACAATTGGTTGAAATCCCAAGAGAAGAAGAACTTTGACAATAAACTGTCAGGCAGATTCTAGCCACTATAGTTTCTTGTAGGGTAGCATGTTCCGCTGATTTCAGCTTCATAATGGCTTGATGAGAACTCTGTGGGTGGCTGGTGAGACATTCAATAGTTGCTGGGTTCGCTTGTCTCGGAACTTGAACTCTTGGACTCCGTGCAAAGATCTCCGGTTGACATTAGCCTGTTGTGATTGCCACAATTGTGGCTAATGTTCACCGTCCTTGCCGGATTAGAATCTACACAAGTTCTCTGTGCTCCGTACTCTCCGTTCTCTCCGTATTAAACACTCGTATCCTGCCTGTACTCCTGTTGATCGTGCCAGCTGACCTCGGGTTTTCACCTCTTTTAGGGTAACACGATCATGCGGGGGAGGCCGGCATTAAGGTGACCGGGGCCGTTTTGGCGTCGGCCGAGCCTACGTATTAATCCCAGCCAACACGGGCTTTTCTGTTAAGCACTTTACAAAACGAGGATAGCCGTATTGAATTCCTGGCACAAGTGTCTGAGCACAGAATAATCCGTATTACGACATGACGAATAAGTTCGCCGCCCTGCGCCCAGATAATCGGAGTCTGCTCTGTTCTGCTCAGCTTCGAGCTGCCAATGTTTCGAGGAATGTATGCTGCAAGAAAAGGCGCGCGAGCCGGCACCTTGTTCGCTTCTCGTTTAACGCGTCTCGCGCCGATCAAGCCTGTAAGAAAGCATACTTATAACCTCAATTGGTGGCTCGGCTGTCCGTTTATTCCGACAGGGGTATGCTCATAAGGTTGCATAACGACAACCGCCAATAGCACTGACATGCCTGATCTAACGTTGGTTCGCGACCGCTAGAATTATTACTACCCAAGGGAGTTCTTGAGCAACATGAATCGCCAAGATGCAAGCCTCAACTGAAATGGAGTGGCATTTCGTAATAGCATTGATCCTCTGCGGAAGTAAGGGGTGGCAATGCCAAATGCGGCGACCGTTTTCTGCTTGCTTGACCCTATTCCTGGAATACGAGCTGCGGCAGATGAATCCCGGCCGGGATCCAACCCCACACGCTTAACGCACATCATGAGATGGTCAAAGAGCTTAGGCAGTGTAAACCAGCGGTTGAAGATCTGGCAACGTTACAGTTCAGCATCAGCAACACAAATGGCGGAATTGTAGTGTAAGACATTTGAGAGATATTACATCACTGAGCCGTGTAATATGTCTCTTGCCTACGTTATGTTGTGTCATGTCTGGAGTACTGAGACCTGGGATCGGCCCATCGCCGCCGGATATGTGGGATGACCCCCTGCATGCCATGCTCAATGACGATGGCCGACTGTGCTGCATTGCCACCGCAACATTGGCAGACGACAGCCTTACCGGCAGGCCTCCATTCACGATACGAGATGATGCAAGGGTACCGAGTCGCCGTTGCAAACCGTGACCGCTTCCAGTAAGCTGTTCGGGTGATCGCATCCGATGCAGAACTGTCCCGACATCCCTGGAGCAGGGCAAAAAGCCAAGTTTTTAGGTTCCAGAAGACATCCAGACTGTACCAACACGAGAATACCTTCTCCACTCGGGTTGGTTCCCTGCCTAATTCTAAAGTATGCGAGCATAGCTGAAATAAGTATATAAGAGAGAGGCCATACCCATTGTCCATCTCTGTGTTCCATCTTCCATCTCATCCACCTCGTCCATCTCATCCTTTGCTTTGAGCAGCTATCAAGACTTGACTTAAGACCAGTCCTCATAAAGACACATACAATCAGCCACCATGCAGATCACTAAGAGCCTCATCGCTACCCTCTTTGCCGCTTCTACCGCCTTTGCGGCTCCCACTCCTGCGGACAAGTCCATGATGGCCGCTGTTCCTGAGTGGACAATCACCAACCTGAAGAGAGTGTGCAACGCCGGCAATACCTCCTGCACATGGACCTTTGGCGTCGATACACATCTCGCCACCGCCACCTCATGCACATACACCGTCAAGGCCACCGCCAACGCTTCTCAGGCCAGCGGCGGCCCCGTTACTTGCGGCCCTTACACTATCACATCTAGCTGGAGCGGACAGTTTGGCCCTAACAACGGCTTTACTACCTTTGCTGTTACCGATTTCTCCAAGAAGCTCATCACCTGGCCTGCTTATACCGATGTCCAAGTTCAGGGCGGCAAGGTTGTTTCGCCCAACCAGAGCTACGCCCCGGCCAACCTGCCATAAATGTACATGAATTTGCTTGGAATCGCCATATGAATGGTCAATTTACTCCGAACGGGACAACTGGTGATAACTGGAAACGGCAATGAATCAGGCGAGGGGGAATACGTACTACGAAATTTAATGTAATAGATGATTGACTATGATAATACACTATTAATTATTGCGTCTGCACTGTTCATAAAAGTTTCACCACTAGGTATCTTCTGCTAAAAGTATGACATCCGCCTTTTCCTCAGAGTTTCCATTTAGTTTCTGTCGTAGAGTCAATGACGGTACCTTTTGGTATTCTTACCTGTATATGAATATGGACAGATACAATCAACTATGTATAATAAATCTAATTTATGCCCACTATTTCTTGATTACGTTTACCACGCCTCAATTTTCCAGCTCAGCTGTGCCTATTAGATGATTTAGCTCGATTGCTATGTAAAAGCCCTGGAGTATACGACGCCATGTTCAAGTATAAGATGCAAAAGTTTAACGATGAATAGAACACGACATCATCTGCTACATTTGACTTTAAAACAGCCTCAAGAGTCTTGTAATTTGGAAACAAGAGCATACTAGAATGGCATATAAACTCCGACAGCTTTTTGCTTACAATTCCTATAACCTTTCCCATCTACGAACTCTTTCTGTGTATATTTTAATAAACGACTTACTCTTTTATAATAGTTGGAAATTGAGGATTGCAAAAATGCGAGACCTTGTATTCTATCCAAGGTGTTGGGTGCTTGATGGTAACCTGTCCCCAGAAAGACAGCGCAGAAGCCGCAGATTGCGTCCCCATTCCGCCGATGACAACGCCGTCCTTCGCCCTCCTGTCCACTACATCTTGCCTCATTTTGGGCGTCGCGGTGTACGAGTATATTCACTAGCGGAGGGCCAGCAGCATCAACCTAGAACTACACGGAACAAGGACAAGAATTCGCGAAAAAGGTCCTATATGCATCCGTATCGACCTCTGCTAATGGTAACAATGGCTATCTCTCTCGTTTCCGCGGGTATAATATGGGTATGCTCCGAATCTAGCACCCTCGAATAATTTCATATGGACAAGGATGGGATTAAGCTTGGGTACATATTGCTTCGGGCATTGATTCTTTTTACATGTATGTTTTAATTATTTAATCGGAAGGAGGATATGATTATGACTATTCTACATGAACCACTTGAAATACATATTGACTTTCCTCCATTTCTTATATATCTATGTAGCTCTCATCACTAAACATTTATAGAGGAAAATGAAATGTAGTAGTTGTATGTTCACGTGGTTTCGAGAATGGGAAGCCTGTGAGACTATCTCTAGCCGGCTTGGTTAATGTAAATATGGATCAAATCAAATGTCCAAATCTGTACACCGACATCCCTCTCTTCTAATGGTGTAGTTGCCTTTTGCTGGCTAACAAAAGCGGATACGCGGCATGCAGTTTGCGTTTCCTTTTAATGGAGGTGGGCGCTATCTTTTCATTCTTGGCCATCGTCATAAATGGCCATTGGACGAACGGCTGTGCAATTTCAGGAACGTGAAGCCCATTTCGGCCCCCAACTTGACGCATCTCAACTCGCCCCTTTGCATCCAATTGGCCAGGACTTTTGATGCTGTTTATCTCGTTGTGGATACTGCGCGCTATGCCATGTAGAGAATGCAGTGCGCAGCAACATGGGTGCGTAGAATAAGGATGGGGAGATGATGACCCGATCGGCTGAAACTTCCGAACAAGTACAGTTTGGAGTATGTCGACTAAATCCTGCGTATATCGTTCTCTGCAAAGAGATGTAAAGCAATTCTTGTAGCATTTATTTTTGAGAGCGTTCTTTATTAAAACTTAGATGATTCTAATGTGTCAATGTCTCAAATTTGGCGATGCGGTGTTTCAATCCTTCAAACTATTAGTCAATGTCTCTAATTACTAGATGCCTTGTGTGATCGATGCTAATGCGGCCATCAGGTTGGCGCCTTTTCAACCGGTTTTCTCCAGCACATCACCTACCGAACTCGACCAAGGGCCTTGATGCATGGACCCATTCATCGCCAGGGATCACGTTCAGCTCTCAGCTACCTGCCGATCATGAGTGGTTGTGCCGCACTCTATGGCGGGGGATCGATCCCGCGAACTCCATGAAATCCCACGGGTATAAACGGGAGCATCTCATGCGTCGAATGAGCTGGCTAGAGAGGTCGGGAACATATCCCGATTCTTCATCCATGCATACATTGCCTTGCGCAAAAGATCATGATATCCTATCTCGGCTATTTATAGGGATATACAAGCCTCTTATATGTCGGGATCGTCGCAAGAGGGGTTACATTCGTCTCTCCAACTCGGAAGCTTCTGAGTATATAAACCCTTCCATGTTCCAGAAATCTTCGTGTACAGCAGTTCCTTCTAGCTTCTATATAACAATTTTGCACAGGGAAAAAAAATCCTTACCACTATAATGATGAAGTCGCTTGCTTCTATTGCCATCGGGGCTGCGGCTCTTGCCTCTGTTGCCAGTGCAACCGTCAAAGGATTCGACATTTCTCATTATCAACCCACCGTTGACTTTGCCAAGGCATATTCAGACGGTGCACGTTTTGTTATCATCAAGGTTGGTATTGCGGCTTTGTTTCTCGTGATGCTCTAGAAAGCCAATACTTACTTCTCCTCTTTAGGCTACTGAGGGCACCACTTATACCGATCCCAGCTTCAGTGATCATTACACCAAGGCCACCAGTGCCGGCTTCATCCGTGGCGGCTACCACTTTGCGCAACCTGCGTCTTCCTCCGGCGCCGCCCAGGCTAAATATTTCCTCGCACACGGAGGAGGTTGGTCATCTGATGGCATCACTCTGCCTGGAATGCTGGATCTCGAGTATGCTCCCAGTGGGGACAGCTGCTACGGTTTGAGTGCTAGTGCCATGGTTAGCTGGATTAATGACTTTATCAACACTTATCACGCCGCTACTTCTCAGTATCCTCTCATCTACACTTCTACAAGCTGGTGGCAACTGTGTACTGGAAACAATGGCTCGTTCGGCAGCAAATCTCCTCTTGTGGTTGCACGATATGCCAGCGCAGTGGGCACGCTACCCAATGGCTGGAGCTATTATACTATTTGGCAAAACAATGACGCGGCTCCCTGGGGTGGTGATTCTGATATCTTCAATGGAGATTTGGCGCAGCTTCAGAAGATTGCCCGTGGCAGCTAGATACATATTCAACATTAGACAACAGCTACAATTGCCAAGGCAGTGTTAAAAGAGAGGGAGAGATAACTTTGGTGGTCATTCTCTGGCTCTACGTAGCCGTGAAATAAAGCTTTAAAGAATTGACTATCGACGGCTTTCATGCATCCTGAATGCTAAGTGCAACTCTATTTTAAGTCTAGACATCTTGTAGAACAGTCTTTATGTTAAGAATCATCGTTTGAAACGAGCTGCATTTTTGTGAACCCCACAACAACTCAGAGGGATGGGCTTAATGGACGAACAATTCGGATTTGTATATTATTGTGCATATCAACTATAAAACAAAGCAATTCAAAACAAACAAGGGTAGTCGGTCTAGGTAAACTTTCTGGAAAGGGATCTATGACAACTCCAAATCAACATGCCGCAGAAAATGCAAACTGTTACATATTGATTTCTTTCATGGACAAGTCGTAAAGCCTTGCCGCAGCCTTTTCGTCGTAGCACCACTCGGCATGTCCTGGATCAATCATCTTCCAGCCCTTCTTCAGCGGCTCACTGAATCGGTTCCTCTCACAATATTTTCCTCCTTGGCCTTCCAGATCTCTGCTCAAGGCCGCCCATACAGATGTTGAAGCACCTTGCTCAGCATTCATCATTGTGTTGAGTGTTGCCATGGGACCAGATTTGATGACGACAAGCCAATCCTTGATATCAAACGTGCTTGGTGCCTGCAGCCCCGTTCGGATACCACCGGGGTGAACACTCCACGCATGAAGTCCCTGCGAGCCATATCGCCTCTCAATCTCGCTGGCAGTGTAGACATTGGCCAGTTTGCTTTGGCCGTAAGCAACCGAGGGCACGTATTTTCGCTTTTCCCAATTCAGGTCTGAAAAGTCCATAGGAGCGTTTCTGTGGGCCGTAGAAGAAACGATAATAGCACGAGAGCAAAACTCTGGCGTCGATGATGCGAGGAGTATAGGCCTCAGAAGCTCCAAGAGGAGGAAGTGAGACAGGTGGTTTGTTCCCCAATGCTTTTCGAAGCCATCACGCGTCCGACCAAACGGCACATGTCGAATACCGGCATTCTCAATGATGATATTGAGGGAGCTGCTCATTGACTTGAATTCATTGACGCAAGATCGAACGCTGTCGAAGGATTCGAGATCTAGCTTGAGCAGGTGAATACGATCGCCATTGAGAATATCTCCAAGCGCTTCCTTTGCCTTTTCCAAATTGCGAGCGGTGACGAAAACGGTTGCACCAGTGGCTTTCATTGCTCTCGCCGTCTCAACTCCCAATCCTGAAGAGCATCCCGTGATGAAAACGACCTTGTCGGTCATAGTTCCTTCTCTCTGCTCGTCTTTGACAATCTGCAGGGCAGTAGGTCGTTCGTCGCCGGGGCCATGTTGTTTAGCATGGGCCTCTGCATAACGGCTTGTTGCTACGGTGGTCATTGTGGTTATAAAAGAGAAATAGAACGTGCGTGGACGAGAAGTTTTCCACTTCAATATTGTTGTTGCTGTTGTTGTATAAGGTTGTGCTCCTAGTGGATCGGGCAATGTCTTGAGTTGCTGTCTTTGATCTGTTAACTTACTTCTCAGTTGTCAGTTGCGAAAGAACTAGTGTTTAAATATTTCGAAGAAGCCCTTAATCGTGACAACTTTCGCATGAAGCTGACCGAACTTTACTCGCTTAGGCGCGAATAGATGACAATATGTAAAACAGCTGAAGATAAAGCAATCGTCTATGGATCGAAGTATCCTATTTAGCAATACGGCTGTCGTAATCCTAAACGGGGAAGTTTTGCTGACAATAGAAGACAAATTAACCACCAGCGTTTGCACTAAAATCCTCTGTTTTGGACTTGCCACCAGTGCTGCGCGGAAATAAAGACTGTAGCAGATTATCTCCTTATTTCAAGGCCTGTTTATGCATTGGCGAACCAAAAATTCCCGAAGTCCACTTTTAGGGCGGTTGTTAAAGATTGGCTGCTGAAGATTCCGTTGAGATTACTCACAGTCAGCATCTTTGTGAGGGAGACAAGGTGACATAGCGAGACTCGACTGAACCTGATAAAAATATTTGTGATACCGAAGGCAAAGGGAACACAAAAAAAAAGAAGAAGAAAATTGAGAATAGATAGGGAACACACAAACAAACTCGAGTTGGGAATACTGCAAAAAGAAAAAAAAAAGAAATTGCGCATCAAGAGCTTTTGCTCCCGGCAGGGCTTGAACCTGCGACCTTCGCATTACCAAGTCTAGAGCGAATCTAGTATTAGTACGAAGCTCTAACCAACTGAGCTACGGAAGCGCATTGAATCTAGGCGGAAGTCTAGATTGCGGGTGTTGGAAATCTGGGCGCCATGATAACTTAAGAGGAGTCAACAAAATTTGTATGATGATGATCTCCGTGCTTGCAGTGGTTTAGACAAAAGATATCAATTTACAGTCCTGGTGGCCGATCCCACAAGTCTAGGCTTCTCTTTGAGAAATTTGAAGAAGCGCTGTCGAATTTCTGTTACAGAGAGATCTTCGACAAACATCAATGTGTCTGCTGCCCATTTCTGGATGCATGTCTAGGTATACAAGGTTACAAACCTCACTCCTTGATGAGCATTTTCTGGAAGCCGACGAAGACTTTTAAAGCCTTACAAAAGCATTTAACCCTTCAATTACATGCTTGACACACTGTCATGCTCAGTGAATACTGTAGTGAAGCAGTGACTTAATAATCGTGAGAGATCTATAATGAACAAGCTTAGACATTATACCCCATCTATTGCCCATCTGGTATATATAAATGCGCCAATAATCCAAGAACCTAATCATCACCTCCTATTCCATAACGCCAATACCTCTCCTCTCTGCCACATATCACCTCTTCATGACACTAGTCAAACCGATGTGTCTTCAATCTAAGCCGAGCCGGTGACTGTAACAATCTGCCTGTACCGTCGCAGCTTCTTCTCACGGCCTCGAATGACAAAGAAGATGACGAGACACATAACCTCGATGGCTGCTGCGATGATGAGAGCGGCGAAGCTATAGTTCTAGAAGGGTGATTAACAAAATGAACTGCGAGCCAGGTGAGCGATGCATTCCTAAACATACCAATTCAACACACAGCGGTTCGAAGCTAACGTTGGGGGCGTTCCAAGTCTGATGGCTGCATGACCATGACCAGATGTCCCAGTGCTTCTTTCCTCTGGCATTGTCAACCTTGTAGTAGACAACAGCGGCGATCCATGCGACGATTGAGAATATGGACGTCAATGCAACAGCCCAAGGGTAGAGCTTGTTGTTCCGTAAGGTACGTAGCTGGGATTATACTATTAGAACGATACAAGACAGAAAGCGCAGAATCCAACTTACACCACCACACAGCGTCAATAAGGACGAGATGTGAATGACACTTGCGATTACACCTGCGCCAATGTTTACCCAAGTCGGCCACAGGTCCATCTGAGCGGCCCAAGCGCGCATACGGAATCCGGTCTGGGAATTTTGAACCGTCTCATTCTTCGACTGATCCCAAACTCGAGCAATATGAGCTTGCACGCCGATGACCGAAGCGGCGAAAGCCAATGCTAAAAGTCGCAGCACAACTCGCACGGATTCCAAAATCCGCTTGCTGCGACCCTCCTTCTGCTTGGCGTTGCGCGTGGCGATGCGCTGTTGGTTGAGCTTTTCAGTATGAAGAGGGTCATGCTCTGCGCTGAGTGGCCGGCCGTACGGCTCGTACGCCATAGGCGGATTTAGATCACCGGAAGGCATGATTGGTGACAAGAGGGCTTGCACTCTCTGGATTGTGATGTTAACAGATGGGACAAAAGAAACTGAATCGTGTGTTACTTAGGTAGAAATAGACTAGAAGAGTTGCCAGATGCTTTGATCAAATACTCTCAAATCCCATTTAGTGGCTATGCAAACCACCTGTGAACTCTCACAAGTCTAAGCTTAACTCGGAGCCTGTTTTGCTGCATTTTAATGGGTCATGCTGTATGGATGGATTATATTTAGCATCTATAGTAAGCGTATTCATGACCAAGCGTGCTTTAATTATTCTCGTGGTTCGACACCAGTATACTGTACGGGGCAGTTTCCACGAGGCTAACATTGACTACTTTGCTTATATCGTCAAGTTCATAAGCGGTTATTATTTTTAGCGGCTGACGTATCCATTTAGTGTGAACTGGTTGCAACAGGCGTTATCAGTGAGAAGTCCGCCATCGAGTGAAATAAATCTTCACGGTTTCAGGCTTCCCAAAGCATGGTGTTTTGCTTAAGACTATAAATAATCCAAGCTTATAATTAAGTAGTATTACCGGTGAATACTTTTCCGTGGTCATTCCCGGGCGGGCGTTACGCTCCCGGAGGCTGAGCTTTGTGGCGCATGATTTCACATCTCAGGTTGGTGGAGTTGCATCCCAAAGGGCCATCATCGTGTAATATCACTAGGATTGTGCTTACTTTTTTAGTTAATAGTAACTATATTAGCTTGAACCATTCGATATGGCTTGCTTTTAATACTTTTACATTGGTCATCATTATTTAGTGGAACTGTAACAGTTAGCAACTTTGCAATAACCAACTTGGGCAACCAACTTCCCGATGCTCATAGTTACTACTTAATCGCGTCCTTCCAAGTCTCGTATCCTCTTAATCTTCTCAGTCTTTCGGGGACAAACACACCTGGAAGGATAAAAATACCCAACTTCACTATACTCTGTGCAACGATGCTGCTCAGAGCCTCCTGTCTTCTCGTCGCCGCCACGGGCGTGGCCGCTGAGCTGTGCATCATTGGCCCAACACCAGTGACGGCCTGTGGGGCTGGAGATATCAACAAGGCGAATTGGGACAAGTTTGGCATTGATAACTTCGTGTTTGCCATGATCCGGGAATTCGGAACCTCAGACAACTTCCCAAAGTTCATCCTCTCGCAGTTGGCACCCAAGGGCCAAGAGAGTGTAAATGCCGGCTTTGACTGCTCAAATATTGAAGACCCGACCAATTGCAAAATTAACGGCTTACAAAACCCGGATGGTGGAAATTGCATCTTCAACAACTTGGGAGGCACATTATGCTTGGGCTTCACTTCGCCCGAGGCTGGGTTCCTCGCAGCCAACTGGATCAACCAGTACGACGGCCTGCGTGCACACTTCCTCGCGGTCCGCGAGGCCGCTGACAACCTGAAGAATGAAAACTTCATCAGCAACATGGTCGACAAGCTGGCGCCGCAGAAGCAGCCCATCGGGCCAGCTGTCTTTAATCTCATTGCCGACTTGATCGTTGACATTCTTCCCGTCGGCGGCGAGATTAAAGCCGCTAGTACATTTATTAAGAAGTTCAAGATTATACGGAAAGCCACCAAAAAAGATATCAAGGACGATGGCAAGGACATCATCAGCGTCTTGGAGTCAAACAGCGACATTGACAAGCAGGCCGCAGCAACCAAGGACACCCTCACTCAGCAATTGGAGGCTATTGTTACTGGCACACAGCAGCGTATGAGGGATCTTGTCGCACAGGTATTCGGACCGAACCAGGATCCTACCACTGTTGATGACGACCAGATTGTCAACACTGTTGCCTTCATAAACACCTACCACGGCGGGTTTCTCGACGACCTCCCTGCACAATCTGATCTTACTCCCCAGATGGAGAAGCAGATGAAGACATGGATAGCTTCTCAAATCATCAGCATCCTTGGATATGCCTTATTCATTGATAGCACTCCACTGGCAGATCCTCCTGGTCAGCCTGGTGTTGTTTGCAATGCAGAAGGTGGTATCCCACTTAGTGGAGGCTGTGGTCTGTTCCGCATCGGCGCTGTCGTAGGTTCCGGAAACGTCATCGATGGTGCTCAAAAAGCCAACGATATCTTTGCCCTGAATGATCTTGGCATTAACATGAACGACGTCGTTAACAACGCGAGAGGTTGCCCTCAAGGTAACACTGTCGACTTCGAGGGCTTCTTGGAGATGGATGATTCGAACCCGTTGCCTAACTGCATGTTCAACTTCCCGGTTCAAGATGTTAAATTATAATCCCAGAAAGGGTTTCTGGCCTTTCTTAGAGGATAGATAGGAAGGACTTTCCTTTGTTTTTTCCCATGTATTTGGTAAAATACCCGGAGTCAAGCCTAGGCAGGCTTTTGTTATTTTAGAGCGCGGGTGTAATTTTAGGTTGGGAAATGTATGTCGTGATTAGATACTGAGTGCGAGAATATTCTTGCACTATAAACCTATTCAAATCGAACAGTTACTTCTATATATTGGGGACGCACTGGTAGGCCACTCCCAGGGCAAAAGCCTTCTGATGTCTGTCACCGAAATTGTTAACACGAGGTGTTTTCATTAACTAGATGGCTGGCTAGCCTGAAGTTACTCATCTTCTGAATGGAGTGCGATAAAATCCGTGAATCCGTCTACGCACTTGAAGAAGGTATAGCAAGGTAAGAGATAATCCACCATTGATGGCCACGAAGACAAGAGATTGAGCGACTACCAATTTAGCCATAGATCCGTTTTTTTAAGCACGAGTATGAGCAAGGGCTTTCTAATTACAGCAGCGCGGCGAGGATTTTACGGCGGTCGCTGAGGGGCAGAATAAGTATGGCCGGGGTGAACATGCACTGAAATTCCAACGTGAAGCAAAGTTGGTGAAAACGGAAAAAAAGAAGAACAAAAATTCGCCCACAGCCCTTTGAGTCGCGTTGACAGTGATGACTACACTGTTGTTGGCATGGCTCTAAATTTTTCGAGTTCGTTGTTAAATCTACCCCTTCATGACTGTACCGTATTTCTATTTCTAATATTTACCAGAAACTGACCTTTGGTTAATAGCTTTGTGAATTTTCGACTACAGTACTCCGCAGTGCCCGATTTTGCTCGTAATGGGAAAATGTCTCAAGCCAACAAAATAAGCCTATCCGTAAAAGTGCTAAGCCAGTCTTTTAAAAGGGAGCGACTCCTAATCCAGATGTTCAGCTGCTATCTGACAGCTGCAGAATTTATAATTGTCCAATCAAGATCATAGTTGATCTCGTCTGCACATCGTTCTGCCACGTAACAAACGAGGGGTAGTTTTGCACACGCGGAGGTGACTAGATGCGTTGTTAATACCATAGCCCGGCATTCAGATGGATGGTAAATCTCAAGTTAAATGAAGTATAAAGATGGCATTGGCCTCCCTATATTTGCTCGTATCTGCTTACCACTAGACTATCATCCACACATTACGCAAAACACTACAAGAGTGATTGAAACATTTCAATTAAGAATGTCGTGTACGTTCAAGGTTTACCCACTAACCGGCGCAATCTGGCATTCTGAAATCACTGTTCAAAGCTAATACGAGCTGATTCATTGTACACAGCTATATTTATAGACAACGCCACTGGCAGTACACTTTACCTCTACCCGGGTGAAATCGCTCTGATCGATCCGCCATCACAAATTGATTCAGGGAAAACCGCTGAGATCCGTTACCATCCTGCGAAAAAATCCGACTGTATTTATGGGGACAAAAATGGAAGCGAGTTTTTTATCGGAGTGGGCTCAGAGGATGGTAATTCCATACATAACATCAATGGACTTCTGGTTCGAGAGGAGAGCTCTGATGAAAGCGGCCAGCAGACTTACAAAATTACAAGACAATAGATACAGCTAAATGTATAGCCCCAGAAAGAGTTGTACAATAACAGTATTAAAAAAATTATGTCATTATCTCTTAAATATGCCATGTCTGTGACCAGTGTATTAATATTAGAGAGTCGATATTTCACTTCGGTGACCAATACTGGATAAGCCGAAGTACTAATGGAACATACAGTAGAAGAGTAGAGTTAAGAAGATGACTGTAGGCTCTGGTAAGTGCCATTAGCTATGATTCAGGATGGACTAAAATTAGTTTACTATTTCAGAGATCGAACTCAGAGGCTGCACACTTCCAAGGAATACTATTATATAAAAATAAAGATTCCCAGGATTTCTACCGAAACCCCCCTTTGTCCTTTGTAAGATGCTGGTTGTTATCGTAGATCAAGGCTCGAAAAGCGTAAGAAACTAACACAGCCTCATTCTCACAGCCTCCTAATAAAGGATCTGTGTAGCCTAGGCTGCAACACGATAACAAACCTTGTGGTGAAACATGGCGGCTTGCAACCCTTCAACCGGCTATATACAGCCGTATACCCCTCTTTGTCCCATCTATTCTTTCATCATCAATAACTTTTGATTAGTCTCCGAATTTAGACTGAATAATGTCTTGAGAGATAAAAAGAACATAATTGCGATATAACACAAGCCAGAGCCGCCGACATGGATGATAGAAGCACAAGGCAGCCTTTGATGTCGGTCACGCCAGATGTGGCTGAAGCAACGCCAATATCCCAAGACATGAGGCCCGGTAACGGGGCCAATACATCAAACGAAGACTGCGACAGTGAGTCCAGTGTCGAAACCGCCACCGATATGAAGAGGACAATCCATCTCAGGCTAGCTTCCACCTGGTGGATGGAAATAATCACTATGAGCATCAGCCTCTGCTGTATGACTGTGCTTATTTACATCCTCATGCGTTTCCAGAACAGGTTATTGACAGAGTGGTCCTTCTTTATCAGCATTAATGCCACCGTTGCCGTTGCAATAACAGCCGCAAGAGCAACACTTCTCGCTGCCATTTCGGTTTGCCTTAGTCAGGAGAAATGGACTCGCTTTACTAAGAGGGCTTGTCGCCTTCAAGATTTTGCTATTATTGATACAGCAAGCCGCGGGCCTCTTGGCTCCTTACAAATGCTCTATAAGATTTCATGGGGATTTGCGAGCATTAGTGCGATAGTTGTTGTTTTATCACTACTCACAGATACGTTTGTGCAACAAGTAGTCCAACTGGAACCTGGAACTATATCTAGCTACAAGGAGGGTTCGGCAACTTTTGGGTATGCTCATGGTTACAAAAGCTACAAAAGCTACAAGTATGAATCACTTGGAAGTAAGTTTGAGCTAATAACTTACCGCATGTGGTCTAATCTCCGCCATATCTAATGCAATTTCCTGTAGTGGACATCAACAATGACATAAATAGCGCGGTCCTCAACGGCCTGCAACCGAAGAGCAGGACATTTGCATTTAACTGCCATTCAAACTGCACTTGGGAGAACTATTATATAACGTTGGGCTTCAGTAGTGCCTGTACTGATGCCTCCAAAGAGACCCTAGAAACTCTGAAATGTAATGATGGTCCCCAAATTCACTCAAATCCTGGGCAACAGGGTCTGCCTTGTAGAATGAGTACGCCCAACAATGTGAAACTCGAATTAGGGGCAAGGACAATATCCGATTCGTACATGAATATTAACGCTAGTAGACTGGCCATAATCGATTACCTGAACGGTTCACCAGCTTTCTATGCTGCTGTCTGGACTTGGAAACCTGGACATGATTACTCTGTGAACATAGAGATACCTGAGCTCAAAAACCTCTTGCAGAACAGTTCGGTGATCATTGAGTGTGCACTCAGAGTCTCCTTGTACAACTATTCAGATATCTCGTCAATCTCAAATACTTTCACTATCGGCGTCATCAAACAGATTCCTCTGGGCGTAATCACTGGGCTTACTACTTCAGGCATGCTGGGAGATACACATCATCCTCATCAGGAGACGTCTTTGTGGTGGAACCACACCAATGACGATCTACCAGATGTCTATTTTTCTGCGATTGATCTTCGTTACACCTCCGGCTTCTTTCGGTCGTCTGCCTTCTCTGGCACTCTTGGCGATAGTACCCCTGATGATCATAATTTTTCTCCAGGAGCCACGACATTTTTTGGCAATGGAACTTTGGAAGTCGTATCAGGCATATTCGACAGTATCTCTCTAAGTCTGACTGATATGATACGACAAGGTAGCGGAATGCAGATAGCACAGGGTACAACGAGTCAAGCTGTCGTATATATCCGCGTACGCTGGGAATGGCTTATTTTACCCCTAGTCGTCCATTTGCTAGGTGGAATTGCGCTCTTCATGACTGTTGTTGGGACAAAGCGAACCAGTGACGTGCCTCTATGGAAGGGTTCAACGTTGGCAGTGCTTTATCATTGGGTGGATAAAGATGGAATTATAGGATCCCAAGTTCAGAATCTGGAGGATTTGGAGAAGGTCAAGAAGATGCAAGTCATGTTGGAGAAGAAAAGCGGCATATCTGATTCGTAGAGTGAAACATGATATGTGGATGTGGATGGTCATATTATGAACTCGTGAGCCTCAGAACAACATCAGATCTTAACGCTTAGATGGTAGCCGATTTAATGGGAAAAGAAAAAATAGATGTGAAGACGCCCAGCGACGGTCGGCGATAGGTGTATTTAGTCCGGTATGGTAATGTGGAATTTACAGGCCCCAGTTCAAGTTAAGCGGTAGAAAAGATTACAGACGCCTTAAAGAGTCAATAAACATACATCTTATTAAGAGTAAAGTCTATATGTACTCAAATTACTTGGCCTATCACTTGTTGGATATTCTTAATGTTGTTATTCCTCCAAAGAGCAACTCCAACAAATCCAACAGCCCAGATTGCCGTGCCAGCCACCAGCATCATTAATTGCGCATCCCCGTAAGCACGTTGGATAGCAATCCTAGTGGGCGTACCGACTGGATAACTCAACTGCACTTCTAGCATGCTATATATATTTATGAGATTGGCCTGCTCATCGGGTGGGAGGTACTCAGCAAGCTTGATGGGGAAAACGGCTTGCCAAATAGCACCGGCAATGGTAAGGCCAATAGCGCCGCCGATGGAAGAAAACATGGATAAGATGGCCATGACAACTGCAATATATTGGTGTGATGCGGCAGTCATCGCGGCCATCTGCGATGTGATGATAACGACTCCCGCGGCCACGGAGATGAATATTTGGCACATAATGATATAACCAACATTCATGTCTGGCTGCCGGAAATAAATCATAAGGCCCATAAAGAGAGTGTATAAAGGTATAGCGCCGTAAAGAGTAATCGCTTTGAACCGACCCGTATATCGAATGACCACACCTGTGGCAATTGAGAATAGGCTGCTGCCCAGGCCATAAATTTGGACAACATAGCTTGCTTCGGTGACATTCAGGTTGTTGACAACTTGAAGGAAAGAGCTGAAAAAGCTGTTCCAGCAAAAGAAGCTGATAAAAAGAACCATGCCGAGCATACACGCCCCAATCATATTCCGATCAAGGAGCAGCGAGTAAGGGATAAAAGTAACAGGCGCGAAGAATCTCTCCCATAACGCGAATGCGACGGTCAAAAGAAACCCAAAAACCAGCAAGCAGATAATTAGCGGCGATCGCCACCCCAAGGGCTGCAAGGCATATAAATTGAACGGCAAAAGGAAGAGAGCCAGGCCAGCTGTTAATAAAAGGAGGCCAATAGCGTCAAACTCGCGGCAGTAATAGAGAAACTGTTGCAAAGATGACTTTGATTCAGTTCTTTTACTGGTGACGATGCCCTGCCTTTTTGCCTTGAAGTAGTTGAACATCAACATGCAAAATAAAGGAAGACACAAAACAGGTACAATGATAGAAAATGCACCAAAGCACCAGCGCCAACCAGGACCATCAAGGAAAGCAGTTGAAATCGGACCGCCCAGCCAGGTGGTGATGATATTGGGTGACGAGGTCAAGGCTGTCATAAGACCACGGTTGTGCAACCTTGTCGTATCAGCAACAAAGATGTTCACCGTGTAGAGCAACGCATTGTTGCCAACGGTCCAGAATACCTGAGCTGCAGCATACATCTCCACATTAGTCGTCGCTGCCATCATAATAAGACCGATAGTCGTAATGACAAGGGACATCGCATAGCCCTGCGGTCGCCCAAAGATGTCGAGTATCTTTGCCACAGTCAGGTTGCACACCCCTCCGATAACGCTGGCCAAGATACTGACGGTAGGAGTAAGAGAATGTTGTTGGAAAGCCGAAGTAACAAAGGGATTCAAGGCTGCTTCGGCGCCTTGTTGCATCAATACAACGAAATAAACGATCCATATCAATATGTAGATAATGATAAGAGAAGTTTTCGACCAAACTATGGCAATAGCCTCGACTCCCTGAACGCCAGCTTGAACATCTTGGCGCACAGTTCTCTCTATATCGCTCGGGGATTTGGTGTCAACGTCTTGGATTATTACGGGTTGCTTTTCGTCGGCGTCCCCTTTGGTATTGGACGACGAGGTTGGGTTTCGCACTTCACTCATATCTTAATGTTGAGAGGATAAGAATAAGCAGGGAAGTTTATAAAAAGAGAGGTGTAAGGAGGAAAGCCAACAAGCAGTGGGTTATCAGCCTTCTTTCTATCCCTTGTTATGGTGGGATGTACACATCAGTAACACAAGGAAACACTATACATGAGTGTACGGAAACGGCAGCAGCTCAATGACTATAGAAGTCATCTTACTATGTAAGTATTCAACTAATTACTAATAGACATTTCTATTATGTACTTCCTATCTTGAGTTATTAATTACTCATCCGAGTATGATACGCTCTGCTGAACTGCGTATTCCGTGTTTCCACATTATCTCTTGCATACCGCGTTCAATCCCTGTTTTCAGCTTCACAATGACAAATAGCTCAATCTAACTCGTTTGCCCGCTGTTTCAACCGTTTACAGTCAAATTATGCATAGTACGCTTTTTTTTTTATCTCTAGGCATGCGTTATCCAACCCTTGTAGAAGGATTCGCCAATAAAACTAGCTCAATTTAACTCGCTCATTGCGCTTGGTATGTAGCACAATCAAGACACCAAATTTTAGCGTTCTTCATCCTGCTGGTATTGATGAAAATCTGCTGTAGGCGGACGATACCAAGCATAGTGGAGGTGTAATAGGAAAATGAAGCCGTCCTGATAAACCATGATAAACCATCACTTTGCGTCGATATGTACTGGTCTTGGGGGCTCAACAAAGTCGAGCCTTCGAGATGCACAATGAAAATTGATAGCGTTACTGAGCTTTGAAAACTGCCCGGCATGTTGGCGTAACTACCTAAGCATAAGCATAAATACTACCTAGTAAGTAATATCCAATTATGATAATTACGGTGCGTTACTTTGCTGTTTAGAAAGTCAAAATTGAAGTCAAGTACATGGATGAGGACCTGTTTTTGCCATGCCTCTCCTAGCTGTTGTCTTTGAAATATTTCTTAACCTCTCTGCTAACTATTTGAACAAGACCATCCTCAACAACGCCTTCCTGCCAACTAAATCCGACGGCCATTGTCCCATCGCCTCCAGTGGCGATACTGATAGTGATTGCAGCACCTGATACTAAAGAACTTCGACTGAGTAGAACTTTTCCTACTTGCCAACAACAATCGGCCTTCCTCTCAGAAGCAGCGGCAGACGAGAAAAGCCCAACGTTTGTTACTTCAAACGCGGCGTCGCGAGATTTCCCAACAATTGAAGTGAAAATAGCCGAGATATCTGGAATCGTTTCCAATACTGAAACTGCTGTATAAGCTTCCCCAGAAGGCGATACGTTATCTAGGTAATGCCTGATCCTTTTTGATGCTTGCTAAGCACAGAACCCTATATCGTCGGCCGAGTTAGGATCTTCAAGGTGTTGACTAGGCCGTATGAGCTGTACTCTGGTGGCATCAAAGTAACTACCCATCGCAGTCTTAGTGGCCTCAGCATTAGATGATCGAAGCCATGGCCGAAGATTAACTGGAATTATACAAGTGAGAGCTTCAATATCGGGTGGAATAATACGAAATAGGATCGTGGCGATGACAGCTGACACGACGGATGCCATAGATAGCCCTTTCTGCTTGCACTTGCGAAAGAAGGATTCGGAGATCCCTGATGAGATATGAAAAGAGATCCAGCGAGATTTATAGGGGTAACGGATGGAGTTGCCAGTCCACTCGTTGAGATCTGTCGCAGAATGAAGAGGCGGGCTCGGGTTATCGGCAGAGGATGCAATTCCCCGAGAGCTGGCATTATGTGAACATTGTCATCTGGGAGAATTATCTGCTTACTCTGGAGACCGGATACAGGAGAAGAAGAAACAGTCTCTAGTGAATCGAGGAACGTATTGTGGAATACTAGACCAGAGAAACCGTCGCCAATAGCGTGATGATAGATGAATGATGCCGTAAAACTCATATCTCCTTCAGCATCTCGAAGAACAATAAGAAGCCAGAATGGCGCCTTTCCATAATCATTCTTGAAGTTGGTGTTATGCTGGTCTTCAAGGACGGCATCAAGTTCTTCGTCTTCTCCCTCGTCGAGAACATTTAAAGGCTGAGAACGGATGAGAAATTTGATACTCTGATCGAGGTTGATTGAGGGAAGAGAAACAAAGTAGGCATTGGGGCGAATAATACGGGATGCTTGCTGTTCACGAAGATGATGCCGGAAGATTGTATTGAGCCGAGAGACCGACGTCGTTAAAATATCTGTTACATTCTGAACGCTTTATGGTCGCCTGATCGGTATGTAGACAAATAAATTTGCTAATCAGCGTGCCTCCGGACCAGTGGAGCTCGATCGGGCCCGATCTGGTGGAGCTCGGTCGGGGGATGCGGTCGTTTTTGAGACCTTCCTAGTACTAATGCTGACCCGTCTTATTATGCCCACCAGCCCCATTACTTCCTTCGGCAGGACATCAGTGGAGCGGTACGGATGAAGAGTCTTGTTTGAGGACTTCGTTGTGTAATCGCCGTAATCGCCGGAGACTCCATGGGAACCTGCTTTGTCGAATGTGCCCTTAAGACCGTGCCAAGGAAAGGAGGATTTAGTAGAAAAACCATGATGAGCTCTTTGCTACATCCCTGATACATGCCATCAACTACTTCAATCTATGCTACACATCTAGTAGGTCGTCATCTGTTGGACAACTTATACCTTACCCTCCTCCTCAATATCTAATCCAGATATCATGGAGGCGAAGCCAATAAGTGATGATGTTGCACGGAATGTCGACAACTCCTGGACCAACACTTCCCAAGCAGGCAGTACAGCTCAGGAGGTTTCTCGTCGCATTTTAGACATTATTTTTGAGTATGCTCTTAACAAGTTTGATGATTCAAAAGAACGTTTGGAGAGAGGTGCGGGTAACTTCATGTCGATTATAGACAAATTCGTCGCATCGGAGACTCGAATACAGACATGCTTGCCCGCATTCCCATTCAAATCTGCAAATAAGGTTTACAAAGTCCTAGGCAGTTTGCCTGATAAGGCTGAAGAGCTAGCATTGGATAGACTGAATACAATGTGTGTGCGTATACAAGAGGTATACGCTCCGGGCGCCGAAGTTACCATCATATCAGACGGCATTACATATAACGGTAGGTTATCTTCCACAATACCCCGAGATTGGACTTCCTATATTTAGAAGTAACACTGACCTGCTTGCCTATTATGACATTCACAGACTTGTTGTGCATATCTGATCAAGATACGTGGGCTTATGGAGAGGCTCTACGAGATATGGCTGCCGAGAAGAAGTTCAACTACATCAAATTTGCTCGAATGAAGGACCTGCTCGATTTTCCCGTGCCAAATAAGATGACTGAGATCATCTACGTTGCGCATTGTACCACTTTCCGCCGACTGCTCCTTAACCAATATGGCCGAGCCGACCTGGATATCGACCATGAGATTGCCACAAACCCCGACACAAAACTGACATACCTCGGATACAAAAGGTTCTTGGAGTCTGATATGAAGTACATATTCCCTCGAGGAGTAAATCGAACTGCCAATGAATATAAGAGAGATTGCAAATATCTTGCTAAACAAATGTTACTTCGAGGAGATGTAAGCGGAACAGCCACCCTTATCTACTAAGTGATGTTCGATCTGTTAATACTTATTAGGCTTTTGCGCGCGCAATCAAACATGCCTTCCCCAATCACTTACGACTTTCCATCCATGAATCAGTGGGCGTAAACAAGCTTTCGATATGTTTGCTCAACACCAAAACAGGCTACACGACCCCGTGGCATTGCAGCGTCGCCAAATTAGCCGATGGAGAGTGGATTAGCGCCCCCATGGCCGAATTTAGCAAAGATGACAGACTAGAGCTCATTTACGAAGCCGGTAGGCCTAGCTACTTCAAAGAGAAGCCTTTGCAGCATGGTGGACTCAATATCGACGGGACATCAACAAGCTACCTCCAAGAAGCTAGACCACGAAGCGCCATCGAATACTTTAGCGAAGCATCCACGCCTACCGTGGTGTCTCCTAATGCGGCCCCAAACAATAACTCTCCGGGATTTTCGCCCCGCGTCAATATGCCCAGCAGCGTAGGTTCAGCTTCAGAAACGTCCTCGCCCCCAAGCTTAGCATCGAGCTTCCAAGACGTTGTTGCAGAGGATGGGTCTGAAATTGCTCCGTTATCAGGAGGTCTCAAACTTGCTGAAGTACCATATGGGCGAAGACTTCTCCCTCAAATCATAGAGAAGGTAGCAGTTGTTGAGCCAGAGCGTATTGTTTTCTCCCTGGCAACGCTGTCTGGCGATTCACTCAATTTTGATCACATATCTGCTCGCGTTTTCAGCAAGGCCGTTGATAAAACTGCTTGGTGGCTTAATAGCCTGGTTGGCAAGCCTGATTCTGTTCAGCTAATTGGATATATCGGACCTCGTAGGTGAAACCTTACATTATCCAGAAAGCTTGTTGTAAATTAACGGTGCTAACTATATGACTTGCTAAGATGATTTGCGACACGTTCTGTTGACATACGCCTGTGTCAAGGTCGGATATGCTGTTAGTATTTTTATACATATCATCATTTCGACACTGCAGTAGAATTGTACTAACTGATGCAAAATTCTTCCCGCAGGCACTGTTCCTATCGCCAAAAAATAACCTAAAGGGGGCATTGGCAGTCCTTGAATCAGTCAACTGCAACATATGGGTCAATGCTGCAGACGAGCCCCTAGTTCCTTTAGTCAAGGACATTCTTGAGAAACGCCCCATGAACCTTCTGCAGCTCCCTGAGGTCAACGAGTTGCTGAGCATTGGCACTGTCAAGCCTTTTCCGTATACCAAAACGTTTGAGGAAGCCATCAATGAGCCTTTCTGCTACCTTCATACTTCTGGATCAACGGGAGTGCCTAAGCCTATCCCTTGGTCTCATGGTTTGATTGGTACTATGGACGCAGTGCGATTACTCCCCCCCGCTGAAGGCTATGAAGATTTGCTTCCGTGGACATCGGATTGGAAGCCAGGCGATACGATATATTCATCATTCCCTATGAGCCATGTATGTTATTTCTCTCCATCCCCTCATTATTTGAGGAAAGGGGAGCAAAATTTGCTAATCTTAGTGAACACAGGGAGCCGGCATTATCATGAATATCCTGATGCCTGCCCTTTTCGACTTGCACTGTATCTTCGGACCCAGGGGTGTTCTTCCCAACGTCAACCTTGTAGAAACACTGGCAGAGAATGCCAAGATTGACATCTGGAGCATGGTACCGTCTCTTGTGGACGAGCTGGGAGAAACACCCGAAGTCCTTTCCAAGTTGAGCCGGTCCAAATTTATATGTGCCTCTGGCGGCCCTGTCAGCCCCGTCAGCGCCGGAAAAGTAAATGAGACAATCAGAGTGTTGAATCTAACGGGCACCACGGAGGGTCTGTTTATTGGCAACCTCGTCACATCGAGGGAAGACTGGTTCTGGTTCTGCTTCCACCCGTACTCTGGTTTCGAATTCAAGGAAATCGAAGAGAATACTTACGAGCATTGGGTGCATCGAAACGAACATTGGCCTCTCTTCCAAGGCATATTTCAAACTTTCCCAGAGAAGAATTCGATCAACTTTAAGGATCTATATGCAAGGCACCCAAAGAAACCAAATCTGTGGTCTTTTAAAGGGCGAAACGATGATCTTGTCGTCCTATCCAACGGGTATAAGATAACGCCTTTGGAAACAGAAGCTTTCATCGCCACACATCCTGCCATTGAGAGTTGTCTTATTTTCGGAACTGGGAAACCCCAAGCAGGTCTACTGATCGAGTTAAAAGACCCTTCGACCAAAACTGACGACCTCATTGGTACTATTTGGGAAACTGTGAAGAAGGCCAATTCCATATCCCGACACAAAGACCAACTTCTCAGGGATTTTATCACCTTTTCAGATCCTAATAAGCCTTTTATTCGTACAGATAAGGGTACTGTAAAGAGATCTGCTACACTAGCGCTCTACGCCGACTATATCGAGCGTTTTTACAGCTCCCGTAATGACGAGATTTGCTACCCTTTCGACACGGATTCGGCTGAGTCAGTTCAGAGCGGCGTTCGTGAAATCCTCGCGTCTTCACTCCCCACAGCCCGAACAGCATCTCCAGATACAGACTTATTTGAGCTTGGGCTGGACTCTCTCGGCGTTTTGGCGGCTATCAGGGATATCCGAGCAGCTACAGGCTTAGGTGAACAGATTGCTCCTCGTCACGTCTTTGCCAATCCAAGTATTGCCACGCTCGCCTCAGTTATTTTGCGTCTGGTGGCCGAAGAGAAGATTGCGACGGAAGTGTGACGACCCAGTGCATGCGGTCGTGTCTAGTCGAGGCGACCATCAAGGACCACGGTCGTGTCCGGTCGGGACGACTAGACACGATCATAGGTTATTACACTCATTACAATTAAGTATATAAAGCTAGAATAACTTCCTTCTGTAACCTAGCTAGCCAGTCGTTAACACAATACAAACCTGTGACTACCGCATTGCTTAGTATTACCTTGACTACCTGATAACATCAACCCGACCCTACGGGAATAAGACCGAACCGTCACAGGAAGCAAACGGTCTAGAAAAGCCTATGGAAAGCGATATAGCTCAGCTGAAGGCTACAATCGCCAAACACCAGGCGCGACAATCGTTTCGACTCTTCATAAAGGTGTTGATTACGACCAAGTATTTACCAACTTACAAGAAGGCCTCAACCGTACATTCGACTTAATCCCAGCCCTGAGTGGCAAGATTAAGAACTCTTCTGAGCAAGAGATTGGTTATACTAGAGGAAATCTCTGTGTTACTATCCCACCTGACTCTATGGCAGCTTCTGTAAGAAATCGTCTAGCCTATAAGGATCTCTCCAATTATTTTCCCTGCATTCGACGAACTCCGAGATGTGGGCTTCTCACCGTCTGCTTTCAAAGACGGTCTTGTCTTACGAGACGATCCATTCCCAAAGATGCCCGCCGATATATACCGTCTTTTCAGTCTTACGCAGCATCGCCGTTGGCGCCCTAATTCACCTGACTGGGCATTTCAAGCCAGTGTGCCTCTATTTAGGGGTTCCATTGAATCTTCTGGGTTTAATATCAATGTCATATTATGGAAATAGTGAAAGTGGAATTGGATACATAGTTGTGTCTCATATTTTCATTTCCGTCGCTGCTGGCGTCATCATGGTTTGTGATGAAGTTGCAATTCTTGCTGCTGTCCCTAATCATGACGCTGCTGTTTGTCTGGCTGTGTTAGGATTATTTGAAAATATTGGAGGAGCAATTGGTTTAACCATTGCATCAACAGTTTGGCAGAGCATCTTCCGCAGGAAGCTAATGGAGTTTGTTCCGATAGAAGAGCTTCCAAATGTGGTCAAAATTTATGCGGATCTATCTACCCAGCTCTCATATCCCATTGGTTCTGAGGCACGTATCGCCATTCAGCACGCTTACGAAGATACTCAAGGGAAACTGTTGGCTATAGCAATGGCAGTGTGGGCAGGTGGCTTCATGGCGGTTGTCATGTGGCGAAACATCAATGTGATTAACATAAATCAGGGTAGATCATGTAAGTAGTGAAAAGGAGCTTTTATTATGAGAATATTGATAGCCAGGTAGATAACTGTAGCGAGTTTCAGTTGGTTCAGTTGATCTGCCGTTAAGGTGTGGCCAACATGTCAGTAAGAAGTCGAAAGCCATATTATCAACATACCCTTACTTGATACATTCACGAATAATTAATAGGGCAATGCTGAAATACGAGCGAGCTTGTCACACGTGTTATTCTTGAGATAAGACTCAACAATCCCTCTTGTATCGAAGGAATTTTCCTCAAATATTCTTCGACCACAAGAAAATGATTCAGCTGCCCACATTGTCGCCTCTGTAATTGACAAAGACCATTGAACTTCCTCTATGGCCTTTTTTAGCACTATTAAGAAGGCATTTGTAGTTACAGTAACTGTTACTGTTTCCTATTTGTCGGCATTGGTTGAAGAAATTGGAGGTATCTTCCCCACACTACCCTTGCCCCAGCACGGAGCCGTACGGAGAATAATAAACTCAGGGAACTCAACCAACAGCAAATCTAGCTCTTAGATCCACCCTCCCCCATGTTAATGCATTAGTGTTATCAGTTTGCAGGAAGTTATCAGATTCCCGGAAGGCTGGGTAGGCTGCTTTATCGATAGCTGGGAGATATAACCGTGTCGGTCATGGTGTGCAAACCAACCGGAATGAGTTGCTAGTGGACACGCGTCAACTTTTGCTCATCACGCAGACCGGACTTTACGCACTTGCTCCTTTACAGAGCAATGTCAGCTACGAAGTCAGTTAAATGTGGGATAAAGTTAGATATCTATAAAGTGAATGACGTTCAATACAGATATAACTGCTCCGGAATCTGGTGTTGCCTTGCTAATCAAGGCTCTGTAGTCAAGCCACCCCGTTGATGGAGTTGAGACCCGGAATTAGAGGTACGGTGAGCGAACGATGTCTTTTTTTGGAAAGCCATAAAAAGGGCTTCCGTAGCTAATAGCACGTATAAGTAGCAACCGCCTGAATCTACCCGAGTCAGATGCTTGGGCGTGTGTCGAGATAGACGAGAAAACGGCGAAATAGAAGAAGAAACCTTGTCACAAGAATGCACTAGCCAACTCTGTGTACCACTCATACCTTTACCTTTCAACAGCTTATGAAACCAGTGATGCTATTGCGCATGTTTGCTTGCAATGAAATTGCACAGTCCTCTTACCCTTTAGTCTGTAGTGAACAAATGAGAGCAAGTTGTAAGTCCCTCTTTACTCACGATCCTCGCCCCCTTCCACAAAGGAGCCCAGGCTCCCATGACGGCAGTAATACCGGTGCAGAGAATCATGGGACCGTACTTGGTAGCATAACCCAGCGGTTCCTCTGCAATAGCCCCCTTTATAGACAAAAGCGAGCCGCTGATTGGCCCACCAAGGATATATCCGAGTCCCCGACCTCCCAAAAGAAGACCGAAGATAAGGGAGGATTCTGCAGCTCCATCCTCTCGCTTGATCTCGTGCAGCATACTGGACCAAGTAGAACTGAACCCTCCGGCAAAGAAGCCATAAAGGACGACGAAAACAACCATGGTACTAAGTTGATGGCCAAGTCCCCAGAGAAGAAAAACAGGGAGGGCGCTTCCAAAGGATGAAAGGAGGATCACTTTAGTCGCTGAAAGTTTATCTCCCAACCAGCCGTGTACTAATGATCCAGGCACCGATGCCGTAGAAAATAATGCGAGTAGAATGGGACCTGTTACAGAAGAAAGGCCAATGGCGTTGGCGTAGCTGGCCAGATACGTGCTTGGCATGAGATAGCCAAGAGATTGAATGATGATTCCAATCTGCATCATCCAAAACGAAGTATGGCGGAGAAACGCGAACGAGAGAGGTCGAGAACGGGTCGTAGAAGATAGTGGAATACGGGGCTTGAGAAAGAAGAGCGTCGGTAATATCATAATGGCAGAAGCTACAGCCCACGAAAGAATGGTTGCGCGGAGACCGAAGCGGCGTAGTAAGTTGCTGAAGACGAAAGGCATAGCGACACCAAATGACGACTTGCCCGACCACATGATTCCGTAGGCGAGTCCCTTTCTTTGAATGAACCACTCATCCATGTACAGAGAGATGGGGCTGAAGAGAAGCCCACAGCCAATGGAATAGAGTGCACCTTGGGTGGCGATCAAACCCACGATGGTATTGACGAAAGCAGAAGCAGACAAGCTTGTCATTGTGATCACAAGGCCAGCAGGGCCACACCAACGCCGGAGATGCGGATATTTGTTCAGTATCAGAAATATGACAGGCATCAGGAGATACATGATGCCCAATTGCATAGACCCTACAGTAGCGATGGCTCCAGGAGAAGCATCTATGCCGTGCATGGGATCGCTATAGTATTCTTGAAAGATGCCAAAGGAGACAGAATATCCTGTCATAAGCTATCAGTATTCAATATGGCGATAAGATGAAGGTTGGAATACCCCAAATTGGAGCTTGTGCAATGGTGCAACATGCAAGAGCAAGATAGGCGGCGCGGCCATGGTCCGCTGGGGGCAATGTTTGCGGTCTTTGTATTGGATCTTCAGAGTCTTCTTCTTGGTCGTGATGCGTACTTTCAAGGACACGACTCAATTCATGTTCTTCACGAGTAGTAGGGTAGGCCATTTTGTCATGCTACGGTAGGCAGTGTGTGCAGTAGCAGTTATTAATTGACGAATTATTGTTTGCAAAAAACAAGACTGTTACTTCATATATATTTAACCCTCAAAATGCTTCAAAATAAATGCCGAGTTGATCTACAGAGCCACATCCGTCACCGGTCCGACATCGCAGATTGGCTCATGAGGGAATGCGGAGTGGTGCGCCACGCTATTATTGAAGTGAGTAGTGATATCACTTGTCTCTTACTTCACTCGCAATGCCATCCAGAGTTGCAGTGGTAATAATAATTGAGTCTATTGTTCATAACATCTCAAAATTTGATGGTTTCACAAGCAAAGTGCTTCCCAAGGCACACGACTAATTGCCTATTGTGGGTGTACTGTACTCAAATGGCCAGTGACGGAAATCTCCAAATGCAGTGACTCCGCGCGACTGGAATCGGTCTTGTGTCTCTCGTTACGGGCGGGGAAACTCCGTCTATTAAGCCTTTGGGATCGGAGGATTCTATCCCTGCCTTAACACCATCACATTGTTGTTGCTGCTTCGATGTTACATGTGCTTTCGTAATAGAGTCGCTGCAAGTGGGTGTGGCCAGACTCACTAACAACGGCGTTTTATGCATGTGTACCCAATGTTCTATAAATACAGGGCTAATTCCACCCGTGTTTGCATGGTTACATGTAGCAGCTGCTGCATCTGCGATGCGCCGCTCGCAACTACTTACCGGCGAGGTGGCTCCGCGTCCTGTCGTCTGAACCGCTTTTGTCGAATAAGCTGTAGATGCTGCTTCATCGTCAGCCCTCGCTCCAAAAGAGTACGATGTGGAAATTATGCCCGTTTGACAGACACTACCAAAGAGCAGTACCAGCGGCTTGGATCTTCTCCAGCGCCCGCTACGCCCCTTAATTACAACGCCCTCTCCCTCGTGGGAAGCCTGTACTTGTCATACTGGCATAATAAGATTTGACACTGGCAGACGATGATGTCAGGCAATGGGACTTATTATAGTAGTACCGTAGCTGTGGTGTTTCTTACTCCGTACTCCGTGAATAGGCACTTAAATCCCCACAACAGACAGGCCTTGTGCCGCAGCCAGCATTTCGGGAGCTAACGCGTGTGTCAAGTCGTTGGCCGAGCTACTGTTGCTTACTTGCGCATGTCAAGGTTCTAGATCTAGCGGTGACTGGTCCAAAACTCCCAGGGCTAATTTAGATCTGCCTGCACCAGGACTCGCTTGCTGGGGCTGCGTAAGTTTTTCCCAAATGGTATCTTCATGCGATCTGGCACAGAGATGTCGCTAGCCCATGATGCCATTGTTACCACATGAGCTCCGTACAGTTATCAGAGTCTTGCTACGCACTCACCGCGTTATCCCCGCCCTCGTCGCATGCGCATGCGGGAATCCCGTCCCCTAATTCGACATTCAACGACAGCACATACCAGCTGACGGCGTTACTGAGAGCCTTGAAGCGGCGGCTTTGAAGCGGCGGCTTTGAAGCCGAGCGAATATAATGCCATATAGAGTAGGTATGAGGGTCTGTGCAATGTTTCAACCTCCTTTTACATGACCGACGGTTCTGCAATACTACTATAAGTGTGGAGTGAGAAGAGTAACATCAGTGTCACCCAAGGATGATGAAGTTTCGAGATAGGTTCTCGTGATTATTCAACAAATTTGCAGGTAATTTTCTTTGTTTGAATGGAGAAGCAAGAACGCTTACACAATTTTGGGCAATTTAGCGCCAGCAATCTTCAACTTACAGGTAGTTTACGCACGACAAAATAAATGCAATTAGCCAAAATTGAATAGGGCTTTAAGCAGCTAGCAGCTGGTGTTGGTTAGTGGGATAGTCGGCCGCTGTAAGCTTATTACAAAATGGCTGAAATTGGGGTAAATCTCAACTAGAGTCGGCATCTCGAGAAAACTAAGTAGCCGATCGTGTCAATTAATCTCAATCGAATATCAAGTGCGAAAACCTCAAGCATGGCATAATAAAGAGGCTCGACACTTAAATCAAAATCAACAGATGCCAGTCGCCCTGAGAGTGGTATTGTTTGTGATAGTTGAATCCCACAATCCAAGAGTGAACTTGCCGCATCATCCGGATATCTACGAAGCACAGACACCATGAGAGGACTACAGAACGGGACAAGGCCCGCAAAGCAGCTGTTTTCTCGGACAATTCGTCATGTATCAACGACCCCAGCTCCGCATATCAAAATAGCTGCCGAAGCAGCGTCTCATTTGTTAGAGCACTTTGCGCACAAAGTCACCAAACGCAGCCAATACATCGACCCCAATCAAGTACAAAAGCTTGCAATAATGCTTGGTCGGCCAGTCCTCAACGGCCACGACACGCGCCGGGTGAATGTGCCTACGGGCACACCAATACCCCCTGCTTACCACCTTGTTTACTTCACGCCCGACGATCTCGAAGCTGAACTTGGTGCTGACGGGAGTGACCGGACATTTAATGCACCCGCCCCTTTTACAAGGAGAATGTGGGCAGGTGGTCATATGAAGTTTGAAAAACATAACCCCCTGAGAGTCGGGGAGGAAGTGGAAGAGCATACCAAGCTGATCAGTGCGGTGGCGAAGACGAGCAGGTCCGCCGGCGAAATGGTGCTTGTCGAAGTAGAAAAAAAGATGTATGGATCACAAGGATTGGCATTGGTTGATACACGGTCATGGGTATTTCGGCCAGTGCTACATTCTAATGCTCGAGAGGGCGTAGCGCTGAGGAGCGTCGACGGCAACATCCTAGCCGCATCATCTATTTTTGATGTAGTAAATGATAGCAACGGTGAGTATAGCTTGTATTCGTCAAGGTTGGGTTTATACGACGCTTGGCTCGGCTAACCCCTTGATTACAGCTTTTCCGATACGCAAACTCTCATGGTCACCTGTTGGCCTTTTCCGATTCTCTGCACTGACCTTCAACGGTCATAAGATTCATTACAATGAAGATTGGACTCGTAATGCTGAGGGTCATCCTGGTGTCGTGGTACACGGGCCTCTGAATGTAATCAATTTGCTAGACTACTGGAGAGATTTCCACGGAGAGAGCACAGGCCCCGATGAAATCATATATCGAGCCATGTCACCAGTTTACGGAGGCGAGGAGTATCAAATACGAACACTAGACATATTGGAAATTACTGACAGCAAAGTGTTCGAAGTGGCAGCAGAAAAGAATGGAGTTATCATCATGAAAGCCTCCATTATCAAAAACACATAGAACTAACAGTTCACTTCACTTGAGAAGTTTATTCGAATTTGAAAGCGGGTCAAATAATGAGTTGAATAGAATGCTTTCAATTCAATTATTGCACCTAACAGCTATATGAATTCTTCTATTTTCTGTATATTGAAATCTAGTCCTTTGTACTCCGTTTACCGTGTTTTCAATCTATACATCCTTTATACCGCTAAACCATTATGTCACGTTGACAGTGGGCCATGTTCCAAGTGGGAATCCGCTGTAACCCAATGTCTCTAAGCCTCAGAGCTTAGCTAACGGAATGGCTTGTGGGGACCTTGGTGACAGAGCCCATACTTTATGAGGCCGGAATATTCGGTAGAATGTACTCCGTGTCCGGTAAGGTGGAATCTGATCAGGCGGAAGTCGGCTACTTGCTTATTCGAGAGACACATCTTGAACTGTTCTACAGGAGAAGGCGTTAAATGTTCCAGTTTGTTTTCAATTTTTTTTTACATTTACTTCAACTATATCCCCATTCTTTACTGAACAAAGGGGGCGACTAGGCCTTTTATGAAAATTAACTGAATCTCGTCAGGAGCTTCAATGAACCTCGGTCAGGCCACGATGATCCGGGCGGGGGTGGTCCTGACTCGACTACCGAAGGTCTGGTAACACAACTCAACTAGCTTCTCTCCTTTTTGCGCAGAATTTGATTGTGGGTTTGGTGGCTAAGATTACGCTGGGGATAGACTAGAAATTCTCGATCCTCGCCTGTGAAGCAGCTGAGGTGTCTCACCTTACATGGCTATCAGACGCAGGACATACTCAGAGCTGTGCGTTAGCTATGCCCAAGGCGATTACTAAACGCTTACAAGAAGAAATCGTTAGCACGAAATTCCAGTTCCTCGCGGGATATTAGTGCGGACACCTGTTGAAGCTCAGAATGCAGTAAAGACTTTAGGTAAAAGCTGCATATTTCGAGCTCAAGTTATATGTGGGCACCCGGACAAACTCCTTTTAGAGGATGGACTGAGAGGAGGGGTCCATACGGTTGAGAATCCAGAACAAGGACTGGCTCTGGCTACGAGTATGCTTAACCGCCAAGCCGTCTCAGACACTATCCGGTACCGTTCCTTGACTGTGAACCAAGTCCTGGTCTCCGAAAGCCTGGTCTCCCAAGAGCAGTGGCACTTGGCTATGACTATTGACAGGGAGAATTACTGTCCAGTGGTTATCATTTCTAAACGTAATGACAACTCTAGCCAGGATGAAACAGTGCTTCGAAATCTCCCCGAGGGGAGTTCTTCTTTCATCTTTGGCTTCTCGGAAGGCATTACCGAGGACCTGATATTGCGGATTTCCAAATTTCTCGGCGTTGAAAGCGTGGAAGAGACAAATATAGGTGATATTCTTACCAACTTGTACAAGATATTCCGAGAAAAAGACGTCACGCTGCTGGAAATAAGCTCCCTCGCAAGACTAAACACCGGCCAGTTCACCTGCCTCGATGCCACGCTGGTGGTGGACGATGATGCTGCAAAGCGGCAGCCAGACATATTCGGCCTGCGCGATACAACTCAGGAGGTGCACGATGAGGTCAGGGCAGAACAACACGGCCTGGTATATATTAAAATGGAAGGCAACATTGGAAACATTGTCAACGGAGCAGGCCTCGCGATGGCAACAAACGATGCAATTGGGCTTCACGGCGGGGCTAGTGCTAATTTCTTAGACGCCGGGGGTCAGGCGACCAAGGAGACGATGATACAAGCTCTCGGAATCGTCATGGGAGACGAGCGGGTAAAAGCGATATTGATAAACATCTATGGAGGTGTGCTTGTGCTTGGAGAGACGCCCCATGTTATCAGAAACGGAACTGACACTGTGAAGGAATCACTAGGTGCGACATGATTGCCGAATCCATCATTGGAGCCGCGCAGGAGATGACCCTGGCCGTCCCACTTGTCGTGCGGCTTCAGGGAACTAACTCAACGGAAGGATTGAAGCTGGTGAGTACAAGAACCAGCAGATTGGTCCCGGCGGATATGCTATAACCCCCTTGTTTCACCGCACTTTTATGACAAATGACTAACTCGTAGCGCGTTATGACAGCTCGCGGATGCTAGGCTTGGGCTCCATGTTGAATCGGACTTTGGGCGTGCGGCACAGCGAGCTGTTGAGCTGGCTCAGCCGTAATAACAGGCCGGAGAAGGGCTGACAGGACTGGCAAGGGACCTGGACATAGACAAGCTCCATGTGCTGTACTCGTACTACGGCTCAGCCCTGGCACAAGCAGCCTTTCAGCAATGAAACATGCTCCGAGCACAAGTTCTGCTGCCAAGTGCCTGTAGCGCGATTTACAAGGGACGCTCATAGTGGACGGGAACCCCGTGCTTCGTATAACAAGTGAAATTCATCTCAAAATGGTCTCTGCGGATCCCCACAGTGGTGGTGGGGAGCAGCCGGATCGGCCGAAAGCTGAGATGGTATTCCCGTTACAGAGGCCTTGTTCATGTACTAAGGATTCGTAGCCTCCTGCTGCTAGCGGTTGTTCTTCGGACACTGTCAACATCCAGTTTATTGATCCATTTTCACTATAGCATCCTAGAATTAACGGGTATGAGAGGGGGTGGGAAGGGGGAAAGGGTGTTGCTGACTGGCTCCAAATGCCCCCGCCGCTGAGCTCGGGCAAACAAACATGGACTATGAACACGTTTGTCCTCGCTGGCATAAGAGAGATTTGGTATATTATTGCGGAGGACACTCCTCGTACCAGATTCCTCTCCCCCTCTTCCTTAGACTTTTCTCATAGCCCGGCTACTTGGTGGTGATTTTTAACTTTGGAAAAAAAAGATCGTCTTCGTTGTCATGGCTAGCACAAAAAAAGACCCGGCGGCGATTGAGCACGCAAAGACTCTCACCCACATCCCGTGGTGTGAGGATTACGAAAAGATGATATCAGGGATGCTGTAAATAATCCCATCCCCTCTTTGCCACCGCCGAGTGACTCCCGGATTTTAATCTCTGCCTTACAGTTACAACTCTCAAGCACCAGAGCTCATCGAGGGAAGATTTCGGGCTCGGAGACTCATGCACAAGTACAACACCTATTTCCCCGACGACGCCACGAATGACACCCTAGTGGCCGAGAGGGAGAGGATCCTGAACGAGATGCTGGGCAAGATCGGCACGAACCCCTTCATCGAGACACCCTTCAACGTCGACTATGGGTGTAACACGTCGATTGGAGACAACTTTTATGCCAATTTCAAGTACGTAAAACCAATAGTAACATTTCGCCGCTGGAGACTGACTCCAGCCCGTGTTTGTGTGGCTTCAGTCTGGTGATTCTTGACTGTGGAATGGTCACAATCGGCAACCGCGTTCTATTCGGCCCCAATGTGTCAATATTCGGTGCAACACACGAGACCGGAGTCCAATCGCGCCGCAGCGGAATCGAGTACGGTGGCAGCGTCACTATTGGGGATGATTGTTGGATCGGAGGCAACACCACCATCATGCCGGGCTTGACGATTGGAAAGGGATGCACAATAGGAGCAGGCAGTGTCGTCACCAGATCGATCCCCGACTTTTCTATTGCGATTGGTTCGCCAGCCAGGGTTGTCAAGAAAGTTGATCCCGTCCCAGATTTATGATGACTCGAAACCGGAAAAAAGGAGAACTTGCATATATGATAGAGACGACATTTTAACGAGGCAATGAATATTCATATTAACAATAGACAAATCACGTTTCCAAACCTACCGAAGCATTGTCCTTACTCAACGCCTACTTTCTTAGTGCCTCACCTATATCCTACGACAGATACTGCATATCATAAAGCACAATAGGGAGCGGATACGCACCGGCCGATAACGACCGACTTCCGGCTGTAGTAGCCTCCAGACCGTTCTGAGCTGCATGGCCATAAGCCATCGGCTTCCCTAAACAGCCAGCGCATAGATGAGCAAGTAGAGCTCTTCTGGCAATGGCAGATGAGGGAAGCATGACATATACAATAAAGAGGCGGACAACAATAGTGACGCAGAAAATCACATAGGGATTGATGGTATCAGACGACGCATTTGTTATGCCTCGTATGGAAACAGCCGTAGCATCAAGACTTGATAAACAGCGCTCAACTGCTACTGTCCAAGAGGCAACATCATTTTAGGATGTCGCTGGCAGAGCAGGTGAAACGTTGATCCAGTTGTTGAGCTACGGTGGATATTACAATAAATCGATATCCTTTTAAAATGCTGAGCCAAGCTCTCGCAAGTCGAAAATAGATCCATGAACGACGACGAACGAACCGCGAGAACACTATCAAATTTGGCATGCTACGGCGTCTGTCATTGATATAAAGCATCACAACAGACTGTTCTCTGCTGATGATCCACCGGCAGCCCCTGACTGCAGAATTGCTGTAGGAAATGGTGAACATGCCAAACCTTATGAATCGCCAATCGGACAAAGTGAGAGACTGCAGAGGGAATGCCCGTATTTTTAAAGAAATGTATTGCAAGAACAGATTCTGGAAGATGCAAGTATCCTTATTACAGGGCACTGAGGCTGCCCGCCCCGAAAAGGAGGGGGAGGGGAAGAGAAGGGCGCCAGGCAGCTCCTAACGTCGAATCCAGCGTCTTGGTGACCAAAACGGCCCTCAAATTTTCCTCGTTTTCACCAGTCGTTTTGAGATTGAGATTATTTATTCCCTGGGATATCGCCGACGCGGTTCTAATTCTAAAGTTTACTGCGTGACGGTTGGTTGTATCTCGCAAGCTGAGTTGGGTGTCGGTTTTGCACATCATAGTTAAGCTAAGTTATTTAACCTCCAATATCTATCTTAGCAGATGATTGCCGTGTGCTTCTTTATACAGTAATATAATTAACAGATTCAATGATCCTGACGGCTCCGAATACGCGAACCATCAGGATGAGCATTGCTTGCTGCGATTCGGGCGACACGTCCTTGATGGTAGCCGACAAATCTCACACTCAAAGAGAGCATTCACTTGTCATGGTGTAGTTGTACGGCACCGGAATTGCAGGGAAGGGCAGAAATGATGACGGCCGCAACGGTCCTTAGAATAAGGGGGCTGGGGCCACGTGCGTGAGTGATCTGTAAGTCGCTGGCAGCATTTAAAAGATGTAGAGCTCGTGTAGAACCAGGAACCGCGAAAAAGAGCTCGCCAAATCAAGTAATACAGTAGTCCGGAAGCATTTTCTGGGAGGGTAATGACAGAAATAAACAAAGCATCCCTTAACTTCTCAACAGTAGCTACGTCCGGTCTGGAAGAAAGTGGTCTCGAGATTTCTCTTTAAAGCTGAGAAATTCGCACTCCAGTTCGTTTATACAAGATGAAACAAGACATATTAGCAGTTGTTTATCTCATACTCTTGTGAAAAGCGATCCCGCGATCATGATTGCTTGCTTACCAATTCTGGCTTCAAGTCTTGATACATAGGTAATCCGCCTTCAGCCCTGGCGTACGTTGGTCATGCGGAAACAAGTATGTATTCAAATCCGCTTCTGGAATAGAATCCGTAAATGGGACGCTGGATATCGCGTCGGATTTTCCGTTGCCAGCGAACTGAGCATCTTTGGGGATGCTTTATCAGCTGCCGCTAGACTTCACACGGGGTAGAACGCGTGCTTACACGGTATGCCCCTCGGGTACTCCTTTTACCCGTGTTTAGCACGGTGATGAATACATGTTTTAACAGAGAAAAAGACAATTCTTTGATTGGTTATATTGCTTTACGGAATATACTGCCATATTAGGAAGTATATGGAATCATCTCTTGTTAAAACGAAAGCGTTGCTCTCGAGCCACTTGAAATCCTGACCATACTCTCGGCAGCGGAATACTAGAAAGATTATAGCATCATCATGGGGTAAGCTTATGAACACCAACGGAACTTTCGGATACACCCACAATATTCTAAGTTAAGATGGGCCTTTGGATATAAGTCAATACAGAGAGCCTAAGATGACTATCGATGCCTTGTTACAACTTAGACTCCGTTCTTCACGCCGTTACTCATGGCCTGCTTCCCTGGCGCCTCATAAATGCCTAGTTCGCTCGCTTTAATTTGCAATGCCAGCATCTTCGAATATGTCCGACATAGAGCGAGGCTGCCACCCATGAACCAAAAGTTGGGATGTCCGCTGTGTCGCCAGATCTGCAGGAGAGCAAGTTTGTTAGATTAAGTGCATCTTTTTATCGTAGCATATTAGAAATCTTACCGAATTTATTTCGCCCTCTTCGTTCAAGTCCCAGACCTTTCCTAGCCGTGAGGCGACTTTATCTCCAAAAAGCTTTTGCGCTGTGCTGTGCATTGTTTGGTAGCCTGTTGCCATAATGATTATGTCTGCCTTGAGTTCGGATCCATCTGCAAGAAGCAGCCCGTCGGGTGTGAAGGACTTTATCCCTCCAGGATTCGATTTTACTTTGACCTTTCCATCAATGATAAGCTGGCTGCATCCGACATCGATATAATAGCCACCTCCACGAGTGACGTATTTACGGTATATGCCGCTTCCATCTTCTCCGAAGTCGAGCTCAAATCCGGCACTCGTCAATCCGTCTATGATGTTCTTATCGACTGTTTTAATAGCGTTTGTCTTGAAAACGTTAAGTGCAAACTGAACAGGAAGTGGTTTGCTTTGGCTATCGACATCCAAGTCATCAGTTGGTGGTCCGCCCTCCTCATATGTTCCCGAATGAAGCATTGGGAGGCCTTTCTTTGCCGTCAAGACGTGAGTGCTGCCACGTTGGAGCATTGTCACCGATGCGGCACCGCATTCATGGAAATTCTGGCAAAGGTCATGCGCTGAAGTTCCTGAACCTATTATCACCACATGTTTGCTAGAGAGGTCGGAATGTTCCGATGCATCTTTGTGCTGACTTCCGTGGTAAGCAGCCCCCTTGAAGCTTTCGATACCCTCAAAATGTGGAATGATGGCATCTCCTGCATTTCCAGTTGCTAGAACAACATGTCTTGGTTTAATAATTCGCACTGAACCATCCGATCGCTTTACTGCCACTGTCCATGTTGTTGTAGTCTCATCAAATGCGGTGCTCTGGAGTTCGGTGTCACACCAAACGTTGAGCTCCATCAGGCTGACATATGCTTCAAGCCAATCGGCAAGTTTATCTTTAGGCATAAACAATGGCCAATGGGCAGGAAAAGGGATATATGGGAGATGGCAGTATTGGATTGGGTCATGGGTCATCAGCGTCTATAATTTGCAGTTAGTGATAACCTCCCAATGTAAGAGTCGTGAAGTCAAACCTTGTAACGTTTGCGCCAACTATCGCCAACACGACTACTTTTCTCAATAATTAATGATGGCACTCCGAGTTGCTGGAGTCGAGCGGCCGTAGAAATACCAGATTGGCCGGCGCCTACTATGAGCACAGCTGGGTCTTCATCGAGAAATTCTCTTTGCCTCTCACGTCGCTGTTGCCAGTTGCCACCTGTCGTGTCAACGTATCCTTCTGGGCGCGTAAATCCTGTCTTCTCTTCATGTTCTTTAATCTCTTGGAGGGTGAAATGGATCAAATAGCACTTCCATTCATCATCGCCATCCAAGACTAGTCGAAGCATCCCCTTTCCGCGGCCTTGACGTGACTCAAAGTCAAACATACTCTCGATCCATTGTATGTCCGGACATGGGTTCTTGAAGGTAGGCTGAAATGTGCCGTAGTCACGTAGTCGAATGCTACTGATACCGGCATTGTAGTTGTTTTGAAGATAGTTGAGGACGTTGTCGCGACCTTGAAGAGTTCGAAAGTCCCAGGTAAAAGAGAGTAAGTCGCGAATCCAGGCTTCTTTGACAAATACCTTTTCGAGTCTTTCTCTGTCATTTCTTTGCAAGGCGTGCTCAAAATCTTTTACCCAGCGCTCTGAAATATTTCTTGCGTGCGATAGCGAGACATTACCCTGTTGTTTGAACGTGGGTAATGTGATGATGTGGGCCATTTTCTCGGCGGAGTGAGGCCAGCTTAACGATCACTAACTGTTTCCAATGGGTGTCATTCAAGTGCTTCGAACAATAATTTTTGTCATGATCGTGGACTTTATATACATCTACTAAGTGGACGCTTGTTGGGAGCTCACGGCAGAAAGATAAACACAGGGAGTTATATGCCATGATGCCTCAGAATGTCCACGTGCTCAGACAATGGCCCATTGGAGTCCGATATCGTCTGGAAGCCCAAAGCCACCTCGAATCTAGACCGCTGGCTGCGAGACTATATTCTCCAGTTAAAGACTGTTATGCAGCGATGAACTCAGTTACTTCGGTCTATATGGCCCGAAAGCTGTTTATGGCCCATTTAATTACAATTGGCGCTGCATGTACCGTACACATGGCTGGCAGTAATTCGCCCTCGTAACAGCATATTTACTAGTAAGCCCAAGGCACGAGTGCGATTTGATCATTAAGCACAGCTCGCATTTCGTGCTTATGAATGCAATTGGAGGGGTCGTGATCGATAGCATAGCAGCGATTGGCGTTGCCACAGCACTATCTGTCAAATAGTATTCTGACTCTTCTCTTTCAAGTACGAGTATGGCTAAGTGCGCATTACTGAATCTGGTTTCCCGTTTCCCTTCCAACTATTGCAAACTGTTGGTTGATCATAAGACTGCGGAGATCGATCTCTGCTCACGCGCTCTCGAGATCTGACCAAAAACAGCACCTCCGCACCAACTCCTCTCCCTCAAAGCTCAATTATGGATCGTTTCCCCGATTGAGTTATCCGGGCTCAACTCCCCCGCACCCGAAGTCGGCCATACATGGCCCGAACACGGCCCTGTTGGGTCTTTTTGATCTGACACAGCTCACTCTTGAAGATATTCCTTCTCTGTGCACCAGTTCGGTATCTCACTCATGTAGCAGCTTAATTTATGAACCAGCTTTTTGTGCAATTGTTGCTGTTTTCTTTTCCTTTGTCAATGAACATAAACATGCCGCCAGGTAGTCTGTTCAGAGGTATGCACAATAGCAAGGAAGCACTCGTGTTTCACTTGCACTGGTAGAGGTCAGACGCAGCGGCAACTGGGAACAGCAGAGCAGAGCAGTAATAATTCTATGAACTGGCATTTGCACTCATTGTTTTCGGCGCAAATACACCAATATATTGCGCCTTCAAACGTTTTATTGCTGCAAGCGTAGTTAGTATCTGTTCGTTTTGTCACGTGTAAGCTACGAACATGGCGTTCAATTTATGGCTTCACCATGAAGTCGATGTGCGTTAACTCGATTTCTTCAAATATCGCTTTAACCCAAGTTTTGGTCACAATCTCCCTCTCGTTTCAATAATCTACTCCTTCCAAACCTCTAAACACGAAATGAGTCTAGATTTCCAGTCGGTTGTTCCAATTTTACGAATCTTCGATGTCAAAAAAGCCGACGAATTCTACCTAGATTTCTTAGGATTCACGGTGAATTGGGATCACCGTTTCGACGATAACGCACCATTGTATCGTCAAATTTCCAAAGGCAGTCTCATTCTACACCTTAGCGAGCATCATGGAGATGGAACCCCAGGCACAAAGATACGCGTCATGATGAAACAGGGGATTGTCGGGTATCATCAGGAGCTTATCACCAAGAAATATCGATACATGAGACCAGGTATAGAAAAGGGTTACGGAGGGCCGGACTCTCAGGAAGTTACTGTGATTGATCCATTTGGCAATACAATCACATTTTGTCAGACTGAAAAGGATGAACAATGAATTGACACGGCTATTCTAGGGGATGGCAAGCGACGCAAAGTGTTCATCGGATGCGATCTTATCAAACAGATGTATAATAATAATTGGCATTTCATCAAATGCACGGAAAAAAAAAAAACATGATCATATCTCCTTCACTATCTTTACCTCCTGAATAGAAAATATCGTTTTGGCTTGTGAGGTAGCATGAAGTGCATAAAATGAAAGCGACTCTTATTTTCGAGACGGGCGCGTCTTACGTCCACGGAACACAATCATGCCATCCTCCTCTTCTTCGACGTCTGGTTCTCCAACAGTGCTTCGTTTGTCCTCTTCTTCGATGGTATTAGGAATCGACACACTTCCAATTGACAAGCCTCCCATTCTCGAAGTGAGGTCACTGGGGTCAGTCTTCTGCTCCCTTCGCCACGGTTGTTCGGAGAACGAATTGGAATCATGCTTTCTGCCTTGTGATACTTGATCCCTGAGCAAATATACTGCATCTACTCTGGTTTTCTTGTTTATTTCGATTAGTAGCGCTTCTGTCGCATCCATCGACTTCTTGTCAAAAACATCAGGGGCGCGCCAATGAGGATAGAGGTTGTTATGTGACTCGCGGGCTTTCACTCCCTCTGGATGATTTTCGAAATAGTAATTGCAAAGACGGCAGGTTGGCTTGCTGCTCCCGACATATCGCCATTTGTGCCAGAATTCGGCGTCAACATTGTCACGCAGGTAGTTCAGCACATAGTCCAGGACAAGAACTTCACCATGAACCATGTGTGTCAGTGAGGCAGAGTTGCACCCCTCCAAAATTTTTGCATCCAAATCGAGTACTTGCAGCTGTTCAGCCATGGACCGGTGCCTCTCTATTGTTTCTGCGGAAGAACTCATTCTTCCAATGATTTCGGATGCGTTTGGTCGCTTTTTGTTTAATGGATGCGGGATCATAGAAGCTGATGGAATTACTGTCACTTTAATCTCGTGGAACAGTCGATCCCAGAGCCGGCTCGCGCGGATTATTGTTTCGACAGCGAGGTAATATGAGTGCAAGCGACCAACGAAGTGGCGAAGCTCCAACCACCGCTTGGAGTTGTCCATCTCGCCTTCTCTTGCTTGCTCCGAAATCGAGTCTCCAAATTTCCGACGTTGAGCCTCGTGAAGGAATAAGAAGAGTTTTTCACAAGCAGCAAAGTCTGTATATGACTTTGTCAGTAATAGGGTTAAATTTCAGCAGCTTCAGGGAAATCGACGTACATTGCGGATCCTCGAGCTGTTTGTCGTCACCGAACTTGACCAATTCCGTGAGTTTAGAAAGTTGAGATCTAAATCTCGAGGCTTCCGATGCTGTCGATTATAAGGAAACATAAGCCAAGTCTCTCACTCATGACGGCGAATGGGGTGGCTCACACAACGAAGTTTCTCCATGGCGTCTATCATAGTCACTAATGCATTCCTCCAAATATAAGATAGTAGTGGTAAGGTAAAACCGGACGCGGTTTCCGTCGAATTTGAGGATATGCCACAGCGCTTCTCTGTGTACTGGAGATCCGTTACTCGCAGGTTGCTCTGTAGACTTTGCTACAATTTCGAGTAGCTGCTCCACAAAGAGCTTAACCTCAGGCAACTTTGATGTTTTGCGGTTGTTGGACCCTATGATATAGTGAACACCCTCGGGTTCTTCCAGCACCGCAATGCCGGTAACAGTAGATCCGTTGTCGCCGCGTTTATTGTCGCAAACTTGAGCAAGCCGATTAACAAAGCATTTGAAAGTCTGTTCCGCGCTGTCGACGTTATCTCTCATGGTATTTGGCTCGTGCTGCGTGGCGGAGAAGCTCTGCTGTGGTCGAATCTTCTTCAGAGCTACCTCGAGGAGGATAGGCTCGTAGAAGCGCCGGGCGAGCTTTGCGCGCAATGGGATGGGCTTCCCCATATCCGCTCCGGTACCTTTAAGGCACAAATAGTTAGCATAGGGAATATATTATGTTGGGTTGACATGTTAAATACGAGTAGCTGATGGCATGTTTGCGACACTTTGTCTCACGGCTGATGATCTTGGAAGCGAAGTTGGTTTTATCGAAAAGTGTGTATTAACTTGAGTAGATGGTCCTTGTTGTCGATTATTGACCGATTAAAGTTGATCCGACCATTTCTATTTAAATCAGTCGAAAGCCACGCTTCCAAATTCCTAGAAGCGTACAATTCTTGTGTGGCATCATCATACATGATTTCAAGGCGAGAGGCCGTACAAAATGCGATTTAGGCCGACATGGGGATTCCCGTCGTATCATTGGATGCCACGCTACACAGTTCACCTCTCAGTCAGCCTGTAGGCCTCCCTCTATGTAACCGTAATCCGTTCGCGTCTCAGACGTCTGGGCGGCCTACAATCGACAAACGGGGCCTCTAGGCCAGCCAGGCTGTGATGGGGTCTACAGAATCCCATCGAATTAATCGAGCCTGTCTCATTGGGTGACTGGGCTGTGGGAGGTCTACGGCTGTGGGTGGCCTACAGAATTAAGCCTGCAAGCCTTGCGGGCTTCTTATGCAAGCGCCTGGTTTCATCCAGCGGCAGCTTGCAGGGGTAACATGTGTTGGCCCATGTTTGGCTGATGGCGCACAAATGAGGCATTGCAGCCTTTGTTGCTTGAATGAAGAACATAGTTTTGTATCTGGAGAGCATGTTGGGCAGATATGCACCGACACGAGATGCAATGCAAGGCATTCTGATTGATTATGAGGGGGAAACAAGCCAAGTAAACACTGGGTAGACGTAGATTCTCACATTGCTGGGCGAATTCAACGCCAACAAGCCACATCAACCTATCAGCATCCATCTGCCTCCCTCATCTTGAAGGAGATGTCCCCACTGCTATCAAATAGGACTCCGCTCTTGACAAGGATTTATTTACTTATGCTCGTGGGCCACCCGCGTCAAAGAAGCTGGGATTCCCATCTTCCATCCCAACCAGCCTGAGAGAACGACTAAGGGCATTGTGTCGAATACGGAGCACACACTTTGGCATGACGAAGAACTAAACGGAAACTACATTGGTGTGCTCTGATATACACTTGTGGACATAAACGCACTTAAGAAGACACTGCTTCTTCGATTCCGCTTTCGATATAGCTCCCATTCTCTATACAAGGGATTCATATATACGGTATTTGTCTTGCTAATTCCCTAGCTTGGTCCATGCTGACTTTTGCATCTGTTGTTTGTTCAGTCTGTCTTCCAACATCTCCCTTAGTTGCAGCATCAAAGATACTTTCATACAGAATCTGGTGAGCATACACTGTGCTGCTGTCTTCCTCAGCTGAATACTTATTGCCAATTCGCTCTTTGTAAGACTGCTCCGTGCATGTAGAGGGTGTGCCACTCGATCAGTTGGATTACTACAGTATTCCGAAGAGCAGCACGCCACTGGCATCGGCACTATAGCCAGTAGCACCGGAAGGGTGGACCGAATTTACCCACTCAATCTTTATCCCAATATCTCGGCAGCAACAGAGGTGGATCGGAATAGCGCCGTGATTGGCAACATCGAGCGACATATTCTTATACACCGATGACAGGAACCCGAGGATCCATGTTAGAGTGGCGGCCATAAACACCAATACTCAGAATGGACCCGGACGGCAACGGTCCTTTTAGGCCCGGCGCCACCGATCCCCTCCTGGGGAATGAGACATACGGAGAAGAGGATCAAGGCTTCCTGGAGGCTGTAGCGGATACAAGCACGAATGAATTTACCGAGCACAATGAATACATCGCACAGGCATGGGGAATTGGGCCCACCCTTGACCCAAATATCTTACACAGCTCGCCTCCTACGCCCCCTGGGGTTGCCTTAGGTATCATTGATCCAAGCATGTTAGAAGGCTCGGATCTTACGACCTCCGGGGTTGCCTTAGGTATACCGACAGGCCCCTCCGTCAACGCTTATATCGACTCCGTTTCGTCCGGATTCCAATGCTCCCATGAAGAGACTTAGACTCCAAATGGCTTACCAACAGGTTCGCGATTTGGAGTCCAAGAGCGAACGAGCAACAATTCGTATGAAGCAGAGGATCACATGGCTGCTGTTGACAATTCTTCTCCCCTTTCATTTTCTTTTTCTGATTTCTCCTCTTCCGATTTGAGTTTTGATAATGATCCCGATGCCATGAATTTCGACACATCTGGACCTTTGACTGCAGGTACTTTGGTGGAATACCCTCCTTCTTCCGGGGCTGAGGCCAACTCGCTACCTCCAACTGGGTCTCCAACCGTGGCTTTGCCTTTTGTTTGTGATAGAGTTGGATGCTCAAAGTCCTTTGAGAAAAATCATCAGCTCAAGTAAGTTTACTTCTCTTTATATATCACGATGATGCTTTCATGATACTTCATCCATCTTATACTGCCGGCTACATGAAGGATGGAAGAGAACTTGACTAACTTCAAGTACTCTTGTAGTCGCCATTTGGGATGGCACGACAAGAAGTTGCAATGTCCTCTTCACCCGGATTGTGATAAGCGTTACCAGTACAGCAAAGATCTTGAGAAACACATCTGGAGTCACCACCAAAAATGGGCCGAGGATACGGGCCGTCCGCCAATTCGAACCAAGTGCAAGATGTGTGAGGCCATATTAGAGCGACCAGACAATGCCAAGCGCCATTTGGACGAGGTTCACAAGGGGATTAAGAGAAGGCGAGGCCCAGGAGGTTAGAGATTCTAGCATATTTCCGTTTTGTTTCGCGCATCTGTTTATGCATTTCTGATAGTTTAAGCTAGCTATGTTCTGATGTTCGTATTTCAATCACTTAGCTATTTCTTTAAATCTACCTCAAGCAGCCGCTTCATTGTAACCCCCATAACCCCTGGATGCGGGACTACCACCGCACCAGCATCCTCAAGTGCCTTTGCTTTGATATCCGCAGGTACATCCCGAGGGGTGAGCATAGCACCCGCATGACCCATGATCCTTCCCAGCGGAGCCGTCTTCCCGGCTACCATTGCTACAATTGGCTTGGGGCTGGGAGTTGATTGTCGATATTCTCGGATCAGCTCAGCGGCTCTGAGTTCCGCTTCTCCACCAATTTCACCTATTACGATGATGCCTTTCGTCTCTTCATCTTCAAAGAAGAGTCGAAGGCCATCTGCCAAGGTGGTACCTACACAGTGTTAGCCAGAATGCCCAAGTTTAGGCATCAATAGTTGCAGGTATTCTCACCTGGAAGTAAATCACCTCCCATACCTAGCACGATGCTCTGTCCCAGTCCAACTGCACTCGTTGCACCCACAGCCTCGTAGCTCAAAGTCCCCGACTTGGATACGATGCCTATACAGCCTCTCTGATACTGCTTATACGGCATGATGCCAACTCGACACTGTTCCGGAGCTATAATTCCCGGACAGTTTGGTCCTACAAGCCGAGTTTTGCTCTGTGTACGAAGTATCTCATGAACCCGTAACATGTCATGCACTGGAATATGCTCCGCCACAGATACAACCAGTGGAACTTCGGCCTCTATAGACTCTATGATGGCTTTGGCCGCAAATTGCGCAGGTACAAAAACGGCACTCACATGAGGTCGGACCGTTTTCATGGCCTGCGAATAGTATGAGAACACGATTCCCCGGGGGTGCGACAGAAGTTAGAGGGGGTGCTCACCTCCTCGACGGTATTGAAGACTGGTAAATCAAGGTGTGTCGAACCTCCCTTGCCAGGTGATATGCCTCCCACTATGCGGGTGCCATATGCAATAGTATCTTTTGCATTTGCAGTCGCCTTCATGAATCATCTCGTCATTAGTATGACATTTCACAACAGTGAGGGGTCTCGTATTTACCGCTTTCCCCGTAAACCCTATTTGCTATATAAGTAAAGTATACAAATTCAAGGTATCATATTTATTACCTTGATATACTACAGCCGTGTTTTTATCCAGTCTCAGATTCGAAATTGTGCTATCATAGGCATTTATGCATCGGGCAGCCGAGGCTGAGAAGTGTCGTCGCCAAGTTGAGGGGCAGCTTCGGGTTGGTCTGAAAATTGACACCGCCATCGTATGTAGGTAATGATTTGATCAGCTGAAATATCTCATGAAGTAGAAAAATGACCAGTTGAGTACATGTATATTGTTCATGCATATGCAATATAGGTTGAGTACGTGGCCGAAAGACAAGTTGTTCAAGTACATGTAAATATTGAGAACGTGAACTATGCCGAATAGAGCCCCGTTTTAATGAGCAAATGGCTATATGCACCGCTATGGATCCAGACAAGACGGCTACTCCACGTTTTACGGAGGCCATTTAAAGTGCAAACAACCGCACGAAGTGAAGATTGTACTTGAGTTACAAGACAGACAGCGATAGACCATCATTCTAGAACCAAACTTGAACCAAAGCAACTTGCACAACGCTGGCCGTTTCGCAGTTTAAAGATATGCTCGCAGCAATATTGCCGAGTTCTAGGGTAACAATATCACCAGCCCAGGAATTTCCGGTGCTCAAGATGCGCATATACCAAGCTGCCCGAATGGTTTTCAGTTGGATAGGTATATGTACAAAAACATCAGAGGTAGGAGAGGCTGAAATCTGAGCGATAGGCTGAACCATATAAGTGACTCCATGTCCTTTGCGCGTTGATGCATGTGTGAACGATGGCGTGGGGTTTCCTCCCACTTTTACTGCCTGCATCGTGTAGCGCAAAACTGCGTCATCTGATTGGAATGAATGTCATCGTTGAGAGCTGCGAACACAACTATTTATCTTCTCTTTGCCCGTATGTACTGCTGGAAATTATCTTCGTCGTATCTTAGTCAAGCACATCTTGCGAAACTGGCACTGAGGTAGAGTCACGATCATATGTACTCGATTTACGTTGATGGTTTCTACAAATCATCCGTGGTACGCGAACCAAGTGTGGCTGTGTTACCGTGATCATCTGGGAATAACCTTGGAAGTCGTAGAACGAACAGCTGAAACCTGCTTGTCTCGAACACGACCGATTTCGGAGGAATTCGGAACGGTAGCACCGTTGTGCCCTGACTTGGTGAGAGTGTCTGCAAGGACAGCGGCAGAGCAGACTCTACTGCTTACCTGCACGGATCTTGATGAGCGCATCTTGCATGACGCCCATTCCAAACGGAACAGCCTCTGACTGTGGCGGGTATGAAGCACTTGCACAAAATATTTGTTGAATTTGAAATGAGATTAAAGCCTCGGCATCTGGTACTTGAAGTATTCCCAATTGTCCAATCGGCCCCCCAATGAGGTAGCACAATATGCGCTGTTCGGCCAAAGCCGAAGTTTGTGTACTTCCTGTTGTAAGCCCCTCGTCGACAGCTTCATGTTGGTGCTTGTGTTGGGGAGAATTTGGAAAAGAAAGGCCCAGGGAATGAGGCTCTTGCTTTGATATGTCACGATAAACACTTCCAACCAACGCTCCTGCGACAGATAGGTGCCTACTTGACACTATTTTCAACTTAGACCAAGTTTGTTGCTGCATTGCCCCATAGCAAGTTCGCAAAGCCACCCTGTGCTGTGGCTGGTTGGCTGCTCCCACACTACACTAGACATCGTCTCACCCACCTTCAAAGCCTGGCCTCGTGCGCATAGCGTCATGCCGAATTCGTCCTCGTGCTCTTGAAGGCAGCAGGCTGCAGTGGCTATGGACTGACTGACTTGCAGCAACAGCATCAGGATGAGCTGAAGCGCCGAGTCAAGGGCCCGCGGCCTTCCTTTTCTTCTCCTCCCCTCCTCTGTCTACCTCTATACATACACATGCATGTGTCGACAACACGAGACGCGCAACTTTCCAGAACAAGAACAAGATCCTAGACCGCCGTGAAATGCCATTACCGAACCGATGCCTCGCAGCAAGCTGCCCTTTCGATCGAGCTCTGTCAAGGCCATGGGCTCCAACCTCTTCTCCCGAGGCCGTCGCGACGATGCGCACAAGGATATGGTAAAGCAATCGGGCGAGCCACAGCGTCGTCGGGCGTCTATTTCGGCGGGCGAGCGGCCGACTCCGGAATTCCAGCGGCAATCTGGGGCGAAAGATTTCAGGTCGCACCAGGAGGTTCAGAGGCCGACGATGCCGCACCCATCAGCTTCATCCAGCAGGCCTCGAAGCCCGCCACGACGAGAGTCCTTATCTCGAGGATCTGTATCGCCTCATTCTCGCCAGAGAACATCAGGTGGTGGAGATGCTCGTCGCAGTCACCAGTCCCGATCGCCTCCCCGACGACGATATTCCTCTTCGGAAATTCCTCGACCACGAGATATGACGCATCAACCTCAGTCGCTAGCGCCTTCACGATCGCAACGGAGTGGCAGTCATGACCGGCGTGATCGACATGGATATGGGGGTGCAGTAGCTACAGGCGTACCTCCGTCCTCTCCACATCTTGCGCCCAAAGCTGAATGGAACAACTCTTCATCTTCAAGGGAGGCTCGGCAAGAGGCCCGACGATATCCGCCTTCAGCATCGGCGAATAATAGACCGCAGCCTGCGAAGCGAGGCAGCTCTCCCTATCAGAGACCATCTACAGCTTCCGATAGCCATCGCTCCGCTTCTGATAGACATCGCTCCGCTTCCGTAGATGGCTACGATAGAAATTCCCATTCTCAGCAAACCTCTTCCCAACAACCAACATCGCCCTCTCGCCGTCCGAAGCACGAGCGCAGGGGTTCAGACAGCTTCTTCAGCAAATTCCCAACTTCATTCGCGACATATGCGGGAATTCGAGCACTCTCGGAGCATGCCGACAAGGCAAAAGAATGGGTTGAGTGGTTCAACGACGTAAACGACGCCCCGGACGAGATTCGCGCCCTCTCTACTCGGATATCCACTACGCGTGACACTATTCAGCAAATGAAAGAATGCCTAGAGGCTAGGCCAGACCTTATTGAGGACGAATCAGGACAGGTCCTCAAGTCTCACATTGAAGACGCCATCGAGAGCACTAGTGAGACATTGAAGAAAATGACGAAATTGCTGGCGAGTTTTTCTGGAGCTGCCAAGCAGGACAGCACAGCTCTTGGACGCTTGGAAGGCTTTTGGCATTCATACAATTATAAGAATGAGGGTGAGGAGCAGATCAAAGCCGCCGATGTCGAGTTGCAACAACAGCTATTGCAGCTTGGTACTCTCATGTCAAATATCTACGCGTTCGTATATCCCTCTCCTCTCAGTTACTTGGCAATCCTAACAAGTAGTAGTCGAGCTTTGAAAAGACCATCACCAGGCATCGCAACACCAAATGCATCTACACCCCCTCAATCGACGGCAAGGATGAATCCTCCTCTAAATACATCAATACCGATGCAGCACCCGGCAACTTCAATACCCAACCGACCTCCTCCATCACCACAATTGTCCCCTAAATCCAAAGGGCATTTTGAGGCAACTGGAATTCCTCCAAAAGCCGTCCCAAATCCGCCGACTCCTCCGCGTTCAGAACCATCAGTTGAGCCGCCGCCTCAGTCCCATGGCTCTGCCAATACAAGCACAGCGGGGCTTGATCCGCGTAATACAAACCCAGTTCCGAATCCAAAAGATGTCTTGCTGGATGCTGCTTGGGAAGGCGACGTCAAAACTGTGGCCAACTGCATGCGCCAGGCGCCTCACGACTCATGCGATCCTCATGGACTAACACCATTGCATCTCGCTGTTGAGCGTGACCATATGGCCGTCGCCATGTATCTTCTTGATCATGGCGCAAACGTTCACGCTCGTGCTGACGGTGGCTGCATGCCTCTTCACTTGGCTGCGCGTTATTCAACTGCTGCCACAGTAGAGATGCTTATCGAGCGCGGCAAGGCTGATCCCAACTGCCAGACCACTGATGGAAGAACACCGCTTCATTATGCTGCTAGATCTGCCGAGGATGGAGATTCGGAGCGACGAGAAGTGATTCGCGCATTACGTGATTTAGGAGCCAATCCTACGATCCAGAATAGAAGAGGCGAATTGGCTAGAGATGTGGCTGAGAAGAGAGAGTACTGGGAGGTAGCTGCAACACTGAGAAGAGCTGAACAGAGGTGGGGGCAACGACAGCAGCAGGAGTTACACAAGCAGCAGCAACAACAACGAGAACAACAACAGAGAGAGCAGCAGCAGAGAGAGCAGCAGCAGAGAGAGCAGCAACAGAGAGAGCAACAACAGAGAGAACAGCAACAGAGAGAACAACAACAGAGAGAACAACAGCAGAGAGAACAACAACTGCGGGAACAACAACTGCGAGAGCAGAAGCATCAACAACAACTCAGAGAAGAAGCCATGAGAAACACAAGAGAGAGCAATCCACCGAAAAAAGAGGGCGGTTGGCTGCAAAGGTACAGGCTAAGGAAATAACGACTTACGACGACTTTGATGATACATATTCTCTCCATATATATTCACTTCTAATGTGGGATGCATACATATGGCGCAGTCTTTTGCTGAGGATACACGCTTTACTATATATTTGTTTATGATTGACGAATCCATCATCTATATCAATTAGACTAATGCTATTTCTTTCCCGCTTTTTAACCACAACAATTTCTTAAAAGAATCTCCACAAAGAATCCGCGTGCCTTGTGCTCTTGAAACGACTATAATAAAAACAGGCTGGCCACATAATGAGAAGCAAAAGACACCAGAAGATGAAATAAACAAAGAGGTTGGCGATGCCTTTGGTGTTTCCTGGATGCATAGGATCTCCGTGACCGGTTTCAGTACCAAACAGGTTTTTGAGCAACGTGCCCAGAGGCGACATGACGAGGTTGAGGTGGACTACATAGAAGAACAGGGATGATGTACCAAAGCTCAAAAGCATACCGAAGCGCTTCGCAACGTGCACAGGAATGGAGCTAAACGCTCCGAGCATGAACAGGTTGCCAGCCATGGTGAAGGCCCAAAAAGCAACATCAGGAGGGTATTTGATGATGTAGAAGAAGGATGCTGCCGAGGCAAGGTAAGGGTTTTCGTTGGCAGTCTGAGCATCCTGCGCGGGTGTATGCAAGCAATCCTCCGAGAGGTTGCCTACACGCAGAAGTCTGGTGAGAACAAAAATGGCGGCAAAGATGACGCCCGCAGATGCGTGGCCGATGGCAACAGCAGAGACTGTCCACTTCCGGGCAGAAATGATGCGGCCGTAGAGAAGTCCGAGGATAGCAAAGGAGAGCCATGCCATAGGGGGGAAGTTCGACATGACGTGCTCTGAAGCGACGTACCAGAACCAGATGGCAAGGAAAGGATGCTTCGATGTAGGGACCACTTGAGTTGAAACGGAACCGTCTGATCCTTCCGTGTCAAGATTGCAGCGGCCATGGTCCTCGGATAGCCAGATGTTCCACCAAATGGTAATGACGCTCAGAACAACGAGAAAGATGTTGTGGATATGCCATGATAGTGATGAAGCTGTTGCTGCCCTCTCACTTTCTCTGGCAGCGTGTCTTCGTCCGAGTAGCAAGGGCTGGCTAACTCCTCCCTCTTCGTCCTCATCATCATCAGTCGTGGGGACGTACACGGCTCCAGATCGCTTGTCCATTATCAAAAGGCCTCTCTCCAGCACGCCGCCAAGCCATCTCTCAGTTCGATCCATCAGCAGCCACAACATCCCCGCTAAAACATAGTCAACTCCTAGTGAGAATAAAACCACATTCATGAACCAGAATTGGCCTCCTGATGCCACGAGTCCGATGATCCAAGTCACTGCAGTCAACACAAGACCTCTCACGGCATAGTATTGCATCAGCCTGCCTGCCGACCACCCGATGCGAGTACGTGATTGAGAGAGGAGAACAACTCCCATTCCGAGAAGAAACGTGAATCCCGGAGCACAGAAATGGGTCAATGTGCGAACGATGTAGGCGGTGGTGAAGTTCCAGCGGCGCACAATAAGACCGTCCATCTCTCCATCAATGTTTGTTCCATGTTGCCAAGTATTTAGACCAAGAGCGAGATGATCCATCGCCATCAGGGCCATAAGAAGGCCACGCTGGAGATCGGGGGCGAGGAGTCGGACCGTCGGCTGCTTTGCTGTAGGAACGGGAGATGATGACAACGAGGGCGATTCGGTTCGTGAAGACGCAGTCGCATTCGGATCGGCAATTGAATCATAGCGGTAGCCATTTTCGCTGCGGGAAGAAGCCTCAGAAGAGGAAGCCATCGTGGCGTTGGTCGATGACGGGCTGTCGCCAACCCGAAATCACGCTGTATGAAGAGCAACTTGGAAGACAAACAACAAGCTCAGTTTCTCGGAAGAGCAATTACAGCAGATATATTAAAAAGTAAAAGAAGAGAATCCTACGCTGCCCAAACTCCGCGAAAGACTCCGCCCTCCTCAACAGCTCCGACATAAGATAGCACTCGCACTACCTCCATCGCGTTGTCCGACTTCCGACGTCAAACAGTTTAATGACGAACCCCTGGGACTTTTTCCAGTGGGATCCTTTGCAAAAATCCGACCGGGGGGCAAACAGATGCCTTTGACCCGCCCCGACGAGTCCGAGGCTAAACTGAATGGCTCTTAGAGTCATTAGGCCGACTAAGCGCGCGGGCAGATTCATAATTGCGGACTTGTTACTGCTGCCCTTTCTTGGTGTCAGCAGTGTAATGGGCGGTCCCGAGATAAACTTCTTATCAATCAGGAGAATGACCAAGAAGAGGCGTAAGGAACACGCGAAGGAGTAAGCACTTGGTCCAGGAGGGTTACGCCTCGAGGCTCTTTACTCCAGCGTGTGCCTTTTCTTACGTGTTCGTGTCCATCCTCTGGAAACTCTCTCCACATTTCGAGTTGAAGCACAGTACTCGTATTAGACAATATACGGAACAGCTACCCGCATCAGTTCGTAATCCACAAGCGAGGTGCCGAATACTAATCAACCAAAAATACTATTGGCTTGTTTTACTAAACATTTTTGAAGCGGCTCAGCTACCCGAGTCTCCTAACCGTACCGAACTAAAACATGCCATAACAGCTTCAACTCTTGCAACCCTTGGGCTAAATCTCCTCTATCCCCCAGCAAATCAGCGCAAGCAACCCAATCTTTCACTGCCTCGCCAATAATCTGTACATCCACGATGCCATTAAGCGCAATTTGAGCCGCCAAGGGTGGCATCGTTGGCCCTCGGAAGTCGCTAGGAACGCTCCCTGAAGACAACTGAAATCCGTGATGTACAAAGACTGGGAATCTATATGTTTCGCCCAGAGCCAGGAGAAGTAGCCCAGTGCCGCCCCGCGTGAAAAACGACGGATCGACAACCAGGGCCTCGACATCTCGTGAAAGAAGAATATCGCCGTGAATCTGCGCCTCGATCAAGTGATCCAGGTTACGGCTTGGCGGTCTTTTGTAAATGTCTTTTACGAGAGGCGATTTTCTCAATGCGTCGATATACTCCACCATCCTTTTTGGCCGTACATTTTCTACACCCAGAGCTGTATCTCGTAGAAAACATTCTTTCAATAGAGCGGCCAATATCGCATCGAATTCATCCGCTGTGCCTCTTTCTTTTGGGATTGCTTGAGAACCACCAAAGGTAAACGTAGACCGAGACGACACTTCTGGTCGAAGTAAGAAATAACAAGATCCGAATCGCGGAGCAGGCCCGTCAGAATTACGCATCAAGTCCAAAGCACCGTATTTTGGCCTAAGTGTCGGATCGAAGGCATTCGCCACTGTGTCCGAGTTGGCAGTGTCATGATAAGCACCGCTGAAAAGGTTTCGCTCCCATTCGTCTCGTGCACCGCCCAACTGAGTCGCAACAAGTCCATTGGAGATGCCGGTTTCGAATTGATTCCGGTATGTGTCGTCCTTTAAGAGAGACTCAACGACAGTGCGGCCACTACGAGACGGGCGATCGGGGTGAAAATGCATCGCAACACGGGCATGTTGAACTATAGTCTTTCGGAGATCGTCTAACTTCGCTATTGGGATATTGGACATTCGAAAAATGTGAGATATTGTTTGGAGAGCCTCTGGTTTGAGTGCTGCTGCCTGGGCTTTGATGTTGGCGATGGCCGCTGCCTGAGAAGGATGCAGCGCCGGCATACTCTTTTGTGATGATGCCATTTCTAAGAATCCACAGGAATGAAGGAATTGGTGAGTGTACTCGTATGCAGTGCATGCAAATTTGTGATTTATCAGGCATGAGTTCAGTAACTACAATCCGTGATCGCAATGACTCACAGCGACATCCATGTCTGGAGGATTCATGAGATGGAACTAATTCTGTAACTTTGGCCATTCAACATTTAGGTTAATTTAATGAATTCAACTTTTGCTGTTGTCTCCAATCAAAATGATTCATCCATCCCTGGCGTGCATGCAACGTATCGTTTCTTGATATTCCGTATAACTCGTATTAACTAGTGGATTGCAGGAAATCCTGCCTCTCTGCTCGGGTCCTGTAGCCTCGCCAACTCCAATAGCAGTCGATACATGTACACTGCCATGTCCTTTTCCCTCAGTGCCTTGAAGAACCAATCTCGGCCTTGCTCTGCAATTTCTCTAGCCCTGTTTTGTCCAGCCTCAGTTGATGTCAAATAAAACACCAACTCTGGGAGCTCTTCCAGACTTTGGCTAACTGGGATGTAATGAACCCAGGGAACGAGACGATCATCGTGCCATTCTCTGAGAAGGGTTTGCTTCATTGGTGCCGACTTTGATGCGAGCAGTTTGTAATAGCGACCACTAATGCCATTTCCATCGAGATCAAAGACAAGACGTGACTTGAGTGCTTTGTCCTTATCTGCCCAACCACCGACCTTGAAGAACCTCTTCTGATCTCTGCAATACTTCCTGTCGCACTGGAAAATCCTGGTAAAGGCGACGTCAAAGAGCCGACCGTTTAGAAACGTTGACGCGACGCGCTGGATTACACCGCCAATCTCTCGCAAGTAGTAAAACTCTCGTCGCTCAATGTTTTGTACCAGCTTCACAAATCTTTGCCTCTGGTAGTTCACCCAGTTTGCATCTGTGGCAAACCCGCCAGTCGTGGATCCAGCCCAGTAGAGGTTATTACGCTTTTTGTCCCAGCCAACCTCTTTTGAGTCGTCGTATATAAACTCTCCTTCAATGTATGCAGGGCTCGGGAGTAAAATATCGCCCATTGTCGATGGCGAGCCGGTCGAGAGAGCTGGGACGAACCCCTCAACAAGCGAAAAGGACACGGGGCTCATGAAGAGGCCATGCATATTGCGATACTCGGGGTGTTCGCAGAGATCCATGGCGGAGGATTGATCTGTGATAAACGGTAGATCAAACGCTTGCGATGAAGACTGTGTCTTTGCTTTCTTGCTTTTCTCCTTGGACGCACAAAACTTTGTGATCTCGTCCCAAATAGGTTGATGGGACATGCTAGTAATGTTAAACTGCGGATGGTTACGGGCTTCTTCTGCTCCCCACGTCGGGATTAATATCCGGGGCTCATCAAAGTGATTCACCAGAAACTTGACGTCGGGAAGAGCGCCATCTAATCCCTTGAACAGCGTATCGAGCAGAACCTTGAGATGTCTATCGAAAACTCGATATGCATGCGCACAGTCCGAGGTAGCGGATGCACCATTGAAACTGCAAAACCACATTTCACTGTTTTGCGAAAAGTGAATCTGGCTCATAGTCTCGGTCACTGTTTTCCCGCTGAGTTGCCAAAATGGTGAAACGGCATGATGGATTGCGTCAAAATTGTCGATTATAGGGGATTCATTGTCAACTGCAAACTTATACCAAGCTTCGAAACCTGGAGGCGGTTCAGCATGGTATCGGAGCTGGTATTGTTCGACAGCCTCTTTGTAAGACTTGGATTGGGTCTTGAGAAGACTCTTAAAGTTGGCCTTGCCGCCGCGTACAAGACTCTCGACGGGGTGCTCTCGCTCAGGGCCAAATATTTTGCCCGATTGTTGCGCATCACGAATCATCCATAGATTGGATAAAAGGGGTATTACTGATGCGATACCAAACAGCCATAACACAAGCCTGAATTTTGCTTGTTTCGGTAACAGAGCGACCAGTTGGCCGAGAGTGATGACGGAAACTAAAGTGTAGGTCACAGCCTGGAAATCCGATGATTCATTTGTTGGGTTAGTAGTGAAAGAGATACTAAATGTGGTTATCAGAGGAGCAACAATCCAAGAAGCATCTCGAGCCTGAGCAATAGTTAATGACCCAAAATTTTGATTCATTGCATGTCCATGAGGAAACTTACCACCTGGATAACAAAAAACCAAGACAAGGCCTTGATAAAAGCTAGGAAAAACGTCCTGATGATGCCAGTTGAATTGAATCCAAAAAAGACAAAGTCGACGCCCGATATGAATAACAGAAGAACAGCAATTCGCACAGAAAGAGGGCGGATGGTATTCTCAAGGTTGATGGACGGGAAAATTGTAGATGTCCTATTTCTTGGTAATAGAGCGGTATAAAAAATGAAGAGAAAAGCGGTTGGGATAATGGAGAATAAGAATGCCCAAATGCTCCAATTTGAGAATGTGAGAACACCAAAAGAAGCAGCCAGAATGGCACCCCGGTTTGTGCTCACCAAAGGCGCAAATAAGCCAGCCGGCTTTGAAGCGGATCCAAGGTAATTTTGAACCGTTAACAGCAGAGGTGTCAGTGCAGGCTGTCGTCAATTTAGCACAAGCTCAACCAGTCTTTGTATAATTGTGCTTTTCTTACCAAAAATTGGATTAGACCAGTCTCCGACTTGAAAAGTGAATAGACAGCAGCGCTCACGGCTACAATCCACAATGAGTATGACGATGACGATGCCCCCCTAGCCTTGCCGGAGACTACTGGTCTCAACAGCGATTTAGGCTGTGGCTGGCTCAGGGACTTGATCAGGACTGGCAAAAAGACCCAGCACAAGATCTCCGTATCGAGCTCAGAGTCTTGGGAGGACAGCCATTGTGCCAGCGTAGCAAATAGCAGAGCAGCCCCAGCGTATCCAGCACTGGGCCCAGCATCGTCGGCCCTGGGAAGCCACATGATGATGCTTGCCGTTGTGAGCTGTTGATACAATTTCCACGAGCGACCGTGAGGAAAATGGAGAACGTGGCATGGTGCCTGTACAGGGGGTCTAAGCCTCCCTTGAAAAGCTCCGGTTCGTATTTATTAGCACCGTGTTTAATGTGGCTGAGATCGTCGCGTCACGCTTACTTGTTAGCGGATCCCTGGAATTTACTGCGAGCCAAGTGGGAGGATTTGAGTGTCAGAAGAATAATGGTGATTCATACTTTTACGCTGAAGCTACGTTTGAGGTTTATGTTGATGATAATATGTAAAAAGACTTCCACGCAAGCTTTATTTCCTAAACTTTGGATTAAGATGGAAATTTGCAAAGTTAAAAGAGCAAGATGAAGGCTTATTTCGCAAATGTTTCCCCAGCCTATTATTTGATACAGTCTCTACTATGTATGTATACTCTCATTAATACAGCCATGATACAAGTACGACGAGCGCAGAGTGAAAGAAGTACTGGGAAACTCCCACTAACTACCGCCTGAATGTCATCATTAGCATCAGTTATTCCAACAGGTGACTACAGAAACTTACCACAGCCGGCTCCTCCTCCACATCCTCCTCCACCGGCTCCGCCAGCACCACCAGCAGTAACCCCAGCACCGCTTGATCCGCATATCTAAGAGATGGTTAGAACTGCAAACATATATCCATCCGATTGGTACATACCCCTCCGTTGCCATTATTACATCCTCCAGCACCACCACAGGCGCCAGACGCTATGCCTCCATTTCCGCAAGACGCAGCAGCACAGTTCCCCCACGCTCCTTGGCCGTTGTGAATCGTAGATGGATCCCATCCATAGTACATCCCAGGAGCAAACCATGGCGGGAAAGGATACGGTCCATACACTGATACATGGGTCAGTTTCCATGCAATAGTCGAACACCTGTAGATTTGAGATAATCGGCGGTAAGAGACTCACTAGTGTATTGAGCACCCCAAAGAGTAAAGTAGTCTTCTTTGGCAGGGAATTTCTGACCCTTCTTCTCTGCTCTCTTTGCCGCCTTTTGGTATTCTTGGTCTAGCCATTGGCGCTGTCGAGTACGCGCTCGTGCAGTGACTCTCCTTCGATCTGCCGTTTCGATCGTCTTTACGGAATTGTGGTAAGATATATGGGCGGATTTCTCTGGCGGACAGGTTTCCGCCGTCTCAGACTTGTGAAAGGACTTTGATAATCTCGCATTGGATGAGGTACCAAAAAGTCTGCCCACGGCCGATATTTGCGAGGAACGAATTGCTACGGTAGAGATCAAAGGATTAGCTTGGCATATCTTTCGTCTTGGAGCGGATGGATGGGCCGACATACTTTCACAATACCAGCAGGTGCACTCGCTGTACACAGCATCGAACATATCTTGGTAAGTCTTTGTTGTCCATTCAAAGCATCTACTGAGCTTGTCCTCGTCAATTTTGTCGTCGTGGTCGATGAATTTTCCAGTCGTCGAAACTGTATAGTAGTAATAGTGTGAAGGAATAAGCTGATGCGTATGCCAAGCCAAATCAATATCCAGTGTCGGCACCACAACTTTGCCAGGATGCTTCTTCATAATCTGCAAGAAGCGGTCGTATTTGACAATGAGCCGCGTCATTGTATCCCGCGCAGTCGGGCTATGAAGCCAGTCTATCTTGACCATCTTTTCGACGAAGACGCCCTGGCGCATAACAGCAGCGCAAAGATCAAGACCGAATGGAGAAAAATTCTGCCAGTATCGGCTCATCATTTTGCGGATGCATATGCCAGCCCAAGTATGTATTTGATAGCGCGCAAACAAACCTGTTTCTGAATCTATGTTTCGGATCTTTTTGGGGGTCACCAGAATGTTTTGAATCATATCCCTCACTGCCTTTATATTTAATCGCTCGGGGGGCTTGTTTTCTTCTTCTTCTTTGTTCTTATCCTTCTTCTTTATCTTGTCTTTCTTAGCCTTGCTCTTGGACTTTTTGATGATGGGTGTCTGAGATGGCGGTTTGATCAGCTCGGCAATTTTGCTTCGTAACTCTCGTTTGATCATGCGGTTCGGGAATGTCCTATAATATCTTTCGCCCTTGGTTCCTTCAGGCACAACCTCAGGACGGCCGCTGCCCGGTTCTAGGATGGTGCCTGGCATCGGCACATTTTGAACTAGAAGAGCGGAAGCATCGGAAACGAATTTTGTTACTGATAGAAGCTCTTTATAGTTTTCATTTTGGCAATTAGGACACCTGTGGTTAAAGTTGCCATCGCCATAGCCATGACCGATCAGTCCAGTAAACCTGAGAATGTTAATGCATGTTTTAATCAGCGGCATGGCATAGATTGAGCTTGGCTTACTCGATATCTTTCACATCTTCCTTCATTCCGCATGTCGTCCACGGAACCTCATTCTTGCTTGGGCAGAAGGGACACTTCAGTATCTTCTCCATGTCGTCATCTTGATTTCGCCAGCGATGACCAGTTTTAGCAACCCAATTGATCTTCGCTTGGTGGGATACATTATAATTGAAGTCTGTGTCGATGGCTTTGTGTATCAATTCCCATGGCATACCCGCGGACCAAAACGAGCCCATCCCATGTCGTATTGAATCTTCAAGGAAAGCTCGAGGATTGAGCATATGCGTATGAAGAACCATCAACACATCTGCCACAAAAGAGAACAGAAGAGATTAGCTCAGCCAATTCGATAATTCATTATTGTAATTCTGTGTTTCTTACCTAAAGGTGGTAGCATACTCTCCTTCCATCTCAATCCACCGCGATTTGTAAACGTTCTGTACTTGGGGTTATCAGGTGTTTCCATGTCCTTTTCAGTCAACATGTCAGTTTCGGTAAGAGAATACCACCAGTCCTCATATCGCTCAACTGCACGAGCAACAAACAACGCCCATCTCTTCTCGCGAATCCTAGCTTGGCCGGCCAGTAGTACAGTTGCGGAATTGGTCTTTTCGAGCGCACGAATCATGGGCCAATCAGCATCAACGCGGTAGTCATCCAATGCCCATTTACCACGGCTATTCCAGAGATTCCATAGTCCGTCGGTGTAGCCAATGTCATCCTTCATAGCTTGGATAGCATGGAGGAGCTTGAGATGAGCGAGGCAAGCATCCTCCGAAATGCCAGATCTGACATTCTTATGGTCAAATGTGATCTTCTCAAATGTTAAATTCGTAAAAGCGGCATTGATGTCTTCTGACGCCTCGCCGGCATCGTCGTCATTCGAAACCTTTGGTGTCTCGCCATTCGTAATGTTAGGAATCTCGCCAATCGTACTGTTAGGGGTCTCGCCATTCGCGCCCTTGGAGGACTCAGGAGTGATCGAAGTACTCGCAAGATAAACCGGCGGTAAGTCAGAATACATGTAGTCGCCACCAGAAGCCTGCGGCTCTGGCGACAGCGGGGCGATCTTCATCTTTGCTCAATGCTCCAATTCTCTTCTAGCGTTGCGCGCGATGAATCGACTTAAGAAGGATCATACCGCACGCGAGGCTGCGAAAAGGACGGTAATTTATTCACCCCCGGTTTTCCAACGCGAATGTGATGATAAATGTAAGGCGAAAGACGGCTAAACTTGAAAAGGCACCTATACCCGCTTGTCATCATCAACTGGGTCTGCGAGTGCAGGTACGAATTCAATATGCATGCATAGCTCAGCTGAGCACTCTGATGAGAAATCAGTAAGTTTCCGAGATGCCCGGATAAACTGTTCAAATATGCTTTACACAGCCCATCTCGTTTCAGTTCGACAATTGATGTCGTTTACATGTTCTGGCGCAAGATGGGTCGACTTTCATACATGCCATGACCGCTGTCTGTAATCGTAATCGGGATTGGCGCCGGGATCGGTACCCGGCCGAAAGAATCCTGGCGTTTGCCATTTGTTTGGCTTATTAAAGATGAGTTTAAACTTAAAAGCTCCTCTCCATGAAGGAATTGAGTGCTGATTTAGATCGGACAAGTGCGTCTAGCTTACATATAGCGTTGCACGGAGACAAGCCCGCAAAGTCATTCTAGAATGACGATAAGTCTCAACCTAGAATGACAGGTCATGAGACCGTTCCAAATCAGGCCTCTCCAATGAAACATGACCTGTTTAAAGATTAAAGATGTCAGGTACTAATGAGAATTGATCAAACGAGACATGCTCTCTCTTAATCGGGGAATCTGCCCCCGCTCTTCGGACATGTCAACCACATGCGGAGGCAAGACATCGGCGCTCGCCTCACTTTGAAAAGCAGACTACAGTTATCGTTATCATTATCACGCCAATGACGTTCCAATCTATCTCGTTTATGCTGGAAAGCAAAAGTACGCGTCATTAGAAATGCCTGATACGAGGCTGATTTAACGGGATAACGGCACCCAACAACAAAAAACGCCTAGCCAATAATGAGGCGAAGCACTGGTGTAACAGCGGGAGAAGTTGAATGTGGTTTGTTGCCCATCTCAATGTTTCTTCCGCTTCATATCCCGCACTTGACAGACTATTAATAGCACCAGCTCTTAAATGATATGGTATCGCGTATGATTGTACGTCCAACGGAATTGATACAGCTTGTGTGAAATTTAGAGATTAAGCTACCTGAAGGTGGATGATAGATCATTAATAATAAGCAATATCGGCGCCAAACTTAATGAACCAATCCCGTTCCATGTAAAAGCCTGTGTCATCCTCAAAATCATAAAAAACATCATCATCATCGAGACTATCATAAAAGTCTTCAATCGTTTCGAGCGCTGGGGCTGCTTGTTTAGCAATTTGATGAGTCGGCTCTTTGGCCTTCTTCTTCTTCTTCCTCTCCTGATTCTTGCTGCCTTCTTTGGGCTTCCAAAAGTCTTCTCGCGCCTTATCCGCCCACTCCTTGAAGTTCTCTGGCTTCAACAAGCACTGCAGCACAACTTCTCTGGCGGCTAGAACATCTTCCATGTTGCTGTGTATCCCGTCTCCGCTGCGTATTTGGATACCGAGAAACGTTTCACACAGTTCCTGAAGTCCCCACCGTCGGCGCGGTTTCTTATACTTCTTCCCCGTCTTGTTAAAGACAGCCTCTGTTGCGAGTATTGCCGAGTCCACGACACGCATGTGGATTAAGCGAAGAGCCTCAAAGTCAAATAGTATTGATTGTCCGACAAGGGTTGTACTCTCGTCGACATACTTCCACAGCTCTTCGCGGGCAGCGGCCCAACCGTGCAAAGCATTTTTGTGTGCTGCTGCCTTGTTTATGATCGTAGCATCTATACCGTGAATCTTCGCTCTCCAGTCGATGATCGGCCGAGAAGGGATAACTAATGAATCGATGAGGGTCTCGCCAGTCAAGAAGTCCATCACGTAGAGGCTGACTAGCTCATCGGATCCGTCAGATGTCTCTGCCATCTCGCAGTCAACTACAACAGCTCGCCGCTTGATAGTGGCAGGCTGAATCTGTGGTGTCTGTTGAAAGTCTGCTAGGCTTGGCCGTGGCTTTTGCTTCTTCGTTGCCGGTCCTTTCTCAACATCAAGTATATAGCCTTCCTTCTCAAGAATCTCGACGGAATGACATTTAGCAGAGAGCTGATTGAAGACCTCATCTTGCTGCTGATGTGTAAGGCATGTGTAACAGACATCCCCAAATTGCAATTGTACGGGAGGCGGCGCATCTGTTAAAGTCTCTTTGCTATCGGTGACTGATGCGCTTAGAGACTGTGATTGCTTTGCTTCCGCTTCGAGGTGGGCTGCTGATTTTGCGTGGGCTGCAAAAGCACTGGTGCTTTGAAACCATCGCAAGCACACTCGGCAACATTGATTCGTATTATGGCCAGTCTCGAGTGCATGGCTGATTATGCGAGGTCTAGTGTTAAATTTCTTTTTGCAAACGCCGCAGGGAAATGGTGCCATCGTATGTTATCGAGGAAAGGATCTTTTGCTTCAAAGAGTATCAAGAGAAAGGGGGTTGTCGACTGTGGTGAAGAATTCTGCGCGATCTATCGCGTGCTGTGAGTTTGAACTGAATGAACAGGTGGGGGGAAATACATCCAGGTCAGTTCGGCTCAGGATTATAGGACTGAGGCACACACAAATCGCAGCTGGCGGCAGTTGGCTCTTATTCGCGAGAGACTGCCCAGTATTCATCAGCCACGTAACTACAATTAATTACTGCTACTCCATGATTGGCATATGTTGTGAGATTGTCGCAGCCGGACCCATAAGAGACTGTGTATTGGGAGGCCTACAAGACCGCTTATGCGACCCCAGCTTCATGCCTAGAGGCTGTGAGCAAGGCGCTTTTTATTGAGAGTACACTATGCTACCAATCATCTTGGAGTAATAAAAATAATCTGGGCATAGGTACATTGTGAGACATGACAGAACTGTTGAGAAGATCTCGCTGAGAAAAGCATTCATCACAGCTCTCAAAACAGTGAACCATGATTAATCCACCTTGACAAACTGCCATAGAGTCGTTACATGCTGTCGCAACACCACATCGTCCGAGCCTGGCAACACGCACACCTTCTTTAGTGTGTGCCACCAGTGTGGCATCAGCAACTCGTAGCCTCCATCCGGATGCTTCCTCACTGTCATAAACTCCCAGGCCTCATGCTGAAATGTTGCCGAGTGCAATTTGTCCTGGTTATTGTGGCCCATGAATCTGCCGGAATGGGTATTCACAAAACCAAAGTATCCATTCTTTTCCACACAGAGCCATGTATATTGCTTGTTTACGTCGTGTTCAATGTCGTAGACGTAGAGACCGCCCCCGTCATGTGAGCAAATCACTCGGTTGGTGTCATTCATAAAGATGTTGTACTTGTTACCTGGCCAGGGCACTGCGTATCGGCGACCGTCCCAGAGTTCACCCAGAATAGTTTGTTCAGTCGTTGCCGGCGTGAATTGGGTAAATGCAGTGGACGACGCGTCCGTCAATTCTTCCATGATGCTATTTTGATGTGTCTTTTGCATGAATTTGCAGGGTTTGGTACGTGTTAATTTTCGATAGCCTGTTATAAAGCGTAGATAGGTCAGCTGTTGTTCGTATGTACAAAAGTAAAGAAAGTAGTAGTACTCGCCTGGATGCAGTGTTTGGTCAGAAGAGACTACCAGCTAAACCTAGTCTCAGGATGCAAAGAGAAGAGATCCAAGAATTGACCTGGGAGCAAATAGAAAGATGTTGGCAATCCACTAGGGCGACCTGAGACATGTGTTTCCATGGGTCCAAGTACTGTACTACGTACATGCTGCAAATCTAACGTAATTCGAGCATTACGGCCTCCCGCATAAAGATAGGTATTTTTTGGATAATTGGCTCCTCAGCCGTAGGCTATGCTACACGAAAACCTACCATTATTCCCGACTGGTGAAAATGATGGCCTCTCACGGTTTTGAGTACGAAGTATCTTGATTGGGTCATCAGCACAGTAAACTTTACTTCGTACACAAAACCGGGAGAGGCCATCATTACGACTGGTGAAAATGATGGCCTCTCCCGGATTTATGTACGAGGTAAAGTTTACTGTGCTGATGACCCAATCAAGAGACGTATGCAATTAGATTTACCTGATTATAACTCCATTTGAGGCGCCGTCTTCCACATCGAAACAGCGGAGCTCTCAATCCTCCCGGTGATCAAGCTGTGTCCCTCATAAGTTGCGTTCTACTGCAATCATGCTCTCCCAGTCTCTCTTAACCTCATCAAGAAGCCCCTCTGTCAACAAAACATCCAATGCAACTCCAGCTAGTCCTTTAGCCACCCTCAGCGTCCTCGCATAAGCATCTCGTGTCCCAGCAGCCTCTGCAAATTCCGGATTATGCGGACCTTGGCCTTTCGGTCCAGGCTGTAGGCGGAATGCCGGGCTCAGACTCGGCATCGCGTGGCTGATATCGCCCTGATCTGTACTTGCTTGTGTCTTGCCTCTCGTTTCATCAATATCCTGATCCACAGCAATTTCTCCCGGAGGATCGAGTGCATTAAAGTATCGTGTATACGATTGCGCCATTGTACGGTTGGGCATGTGGTTTTTGTATCCCCATTTCTCAGTAATGGTCACTTTGGCTCCTGTTGCTAGAGCTCCGGCTTTGAAGCAGTCGTATACTTTCTCTTTGAGCTCATCAAGACGCTTCTGCGTATCGGATCTGACGACGAACAGGCCTGCAGCGTAAGCATGGATGATGTTGGGAGCGATTCCGCCATCGGTGATGTATCCTTGAACTCTGTCCTCAGGCATGATCTGCTGTCGAAGTGCCGAGACGTTGTTGTATCCTGCTATCAGCGCGTCTAAAGCATTGATCCCAAGCCATGGATTCGCCGCAGCATGAGCCTCTCGACCAAAGTACTCAACCTTGAACTGCAAATACGATGTCGTTCGCATCAAAGCCGCGTTTGGGGTGATGCCAGGATGCGAAATCAGGCTCACATCGACCTTGTGGTCAGAATAGGCTCCAGCATCGAGAAGCCTGATTTTCCCTCCGCCGCCTTCTTCTGCCGGTGTGCCGAACAAGACAACCTTTCCTGGCGCTCGGTGTAGCTCCATAACGCGAGCAGTCGCAACAGCGCCAAGGACCGAGGCTGTGGCTATGAGATTATGGCCGCATGCATGGCCGATGCCTGGGAGACAATCTGTCGCGAAAGATAGAGGTCAATATCGGTATCTGCTCCGCCTCAAATAGCCTCGTGGCGCAAGCTTTGAAGACTTACCCATCTCTGCATTGAAGGATACGACAGGACCGCGTCTTCCTGTATCATAGACTGCGACCCAAGCTGTGTCCATACCGTAGGCAGACGGCGTAACGACCCAGCCCCTCTGGGATTTCATGAAGCCAGTCAAGGCATCGTGGGCGATGAATTCCTTGAATCCTCGCTCCGGGTTGTCGTGGATCTTTTTGTTTATTGGCCAAAAGACCTCATCGAGACTGTCCACCGCCTCACTGATATCATTGAGGTACCGTAGTTCCGACAGCACGTTGCTGGGACCCGCATCACCTATTAGACGGCCATCTTTAATAGCGTCATTGCCATGTGATATAAGAACGAAGCCGTCAACTTCCTCGTCAACTGGCGCCATTACACTTGACGTTACTTCATACAACGATTGCAAGCTCCCTCGCCTATGCGGACAACAATGCAAAAGGTACGAGTACAGATGCAGCCGTCCTGAGGGGTCGGCTGAACGTGCCCTGGTCTACTTCATCCAACCCGTGTCTCTCATTTCCAGGGTAGCACTATAGCCGGCAGGATGCGCTCCCCCCTGGGTTTAATCCACCTATCAGAGAATGTCCTGCTCAATGAGGGGGCCACGCTCTATTCTTGGAGAATGCAAGGCGTCGGGCTTCATCACGTGAAGCAGATCCCATTGGGTCCTGAATGTTGTTGGTTGCAGCTGGACATTAATACAAGCGGCTCTCGCAGCTTGAGCATCGGAACGTGGACAGAATCATATCCCGTAAGCAGGAGATTCCAAGAGCCTCAGGAGCGCGTTCTGCCGGCGTTTTGTTGCGCGCAAAACGCTTTGAAATTGCTGTTGTTCCAGAGAGACTGCAGCCCGGCTGTATCCATTGCCGGGGGCTCTTCAGCTGTTGGCATTGAGCGAAGCGATCGGGTCATTGAGCCGATTGCGATAACGGCGTGATGCGTCCTTTGCGATCGCCGCCAAGCAAACGATCGATTCAGCCTCTTGAATCGCGATAACACCAAGAGTCGCTGTTTATTATCTTTTTCTTCCCTTCCCCCTCGTCATTTCTTTACTGGACTCAACGAACACCACGATATCTACTATGCCTCAGCCACAGCATAGCAGAAGTCCAAATCCGTCTGATGATTCATCAGTAGACTTACATGAATCGCCATCAGAGCAGGGCTCATCAGATGCGGTGGTCCGCAAATCCAACAAGCCACTTAGTCGACGGGGCCACTTCAAATCACGTCTCGGATGCTTCAATTGCAAGCGTAGAAGGGTCAAGTGCAATGAATTGCGGCCGTCTTGTTCGCCCTGCTGTCGTCTCGGCTTGAATTGCAGCTATCCGACACCGGCTTCATCGTCGTCCGCTTCGTCGTCGTCCACATCCTCCTCGTCTTCACTTGCTCCGCGTGCCGCTTTATCAGGTCTCGCGCTGGAAGATTTGCGCTTCTATCACCAGTTTCTTCTGGCTGCTTTTCCAACACTGCCGTTAAAAGCCAAAGATGTCTGGATGGATGCCGCTGCCATGTCACACCAGGTGAGATTACCTCCGTTGAAACTTGCCTTCAGCCCTATGGCGTCTTACATGCATGACTAACAAGGGCGTGCTTGTATGACTTAGTATGACTATCTTGCACATGCTGTTCTAGGCCTTGGAGCTTCACATCTATCGCAACATGGCAACGTCGACTATACGTCGCAAGCCTTGCAGCATCGCGTCACTGCTATGAAGCTTGTTAATGAACAACTGGATCATCCGCCAACAAAGCCTGCCGATCAGGATGCACTATTCGCGGCTGTGATATGTCTCGTCACCCAATCGTCACTTATGCCAGATAGCATGATTGACTATATTACAACAACAAGAGGTGGCAACTTGGTCGCATCAACGATCATTACAGACTATGAAAAGTCCATCTTCAAGTATTTTACGCCCATGGAACATGATCGATCTCTAGAGAGGCTCATCAGCGAGCAGCCAAGAAATTTTGAGGCCATCGAGGGCTTTCACGCATCTGCACAGCGAATACTGCCGTTGTGCCAGAAGCCTACCGAGGTATCATATTGTGAATGTATGATCAGATGCATCAATAATTTACGCACCTCGTGTCTAGAAGGTAAGTCGCGTCGCTCATGCTATCATAATACATAGTACATACACTCTCATTTTTGGGGGGCATGGGCTGACAAGGCTTCGTTTAGCTTGGAGAGAGTTTGTCATTTTATTCATCATGCCAACTACTTTCAACAATCAAGACTTTATGGAATTTGTTGATTACGACAATCACACAGGCCATCTCTTGATCATCCACATGTTCCTTTTGGACTACGTACTTGGCAATGCCTGCCTCTCTAAATCCGATGAGCCTGAATATCCTGGAAGGAAATTCGTCATCATCAATTGGACGAGAGATTTAGCCCGCAGATTACCGTCCTCATATAAAGAGTATACCGAATGGCCGCTGGAGTACTGCAAGATTCTAGCTGAGAGAGATGCGCGGTATCTTCTCAGCCCGTGATCCATAAGAAGAGCAACAGTCATCATACGGTACTTACAAAGCAGCAGCTGGTCGCTTGCGGTATCTGTGACCATTCCCACTATATGTTTTTACCCATATTGCTATGATGGCAGCTCCTTATTCGGTCCATCGCCTGATCCAGAGACCGATATTTGCAAGCTTGCGACTCGAGTCATTTTGTATCGTCAAGGATCTACCACAGACACACATAGTACATGCTCTTGGCAAACACGCCACAGGTATGATAGCTTTCTTTTCTAACTGAAAATTGTTAATATTAATATCATTTTAGGCTACTCAGACCTGACCATCTCAGATATCAATCAATATACTTGTAATCCTTCTCGCAGCGAGGGATCCTCATGTCATCCACTCCGTTCTGGAGGATATACGTACGAGACCCTGAGATGAGGAAATTCACATGTAGCAATACTCACAACCGACCTGATATCCAGGTGACGCTAATAGCTAATGCCCATGCTTTCTTAATATCTTCACACAAATCTCACTCCTAGACCTTTAATTGCATGGATATAGAAGCATCAGTGATGCGTTGCAAAATTGCTTTCCTCAACTCTCTCAGCGCAACGATCATAGGTCTATTTCACGAAGTCTTCTTCCAACTCATCACGTGATAGGTCTGGTGGTCTAGTGGTATGATTCTCGCTTAGGGAAAACCCTACAGCTTATATGCGAGAGGTCCCGGGTTCAATCCCCGGCCAGACCCTTCTTTTTCTTGGTCCCTACCGAATCTCTTTTTTTCTGCTCACCGAGAAGACGAAATCTTGATGATCCGATTACGGTCGCCGAGACAGAAATCACAACTACTCATCGGTCTGGTGGTCTAGTGGTATGATTCTCGCTTAGGGACAACCCTACAGCTTGTTTGCGAGAGGTCCCGGGTTCAATCCCCGGCCAGACCCTGTATCATTCGGAAACCTCATTCAGAGGCTCTCGATTTCTTTTTTCTTCAATTTCTCGTCGTATTATATTTTTTGTAGACGTTGTTGTCTTAACATCTACCTCATTCAGAGCTGTGAATTTGCAGCGTGGCTATGTAGCATTAACTCGTTTACCTATACACTTGATAGGCTTTTTTGTCTCTCATGCTCCATACAATCTCTATAACAATCAAGAGTCCTTGACTCGCCCATTATAACAATGTGATAATTCTCAGGGGGTATTATGTTTCAAGCTTGCAATCTCCGTAATTGACACCCCGACGCTGGATAATGATACTAAAAGAAAAGACATTTCTGTCGGTTGCCGGTTCCTCACTTCTTCTTGCGTTTAGTCTTTACACCGGCAAAGTAGTCGTCCACGATATCCTTTGCCGTTTTCGGGATATCCTTTCGAAGCATCCAGGTAGCCTCTGAGCGCTCATACCCAACCCATTCGATGAGCAATTTGGTGCGATTCTTGTTGTGCTTGAGAACGCCAAAGATCTCATACAATCCTGGGTCTGTTGGGTTCTCGGGCCGTCCACCTTGTGAGCGCCAATACTCAAACAGGAACTCGGGAGCATCTTCGTGCAGCTTTCTTTCGGGCTCCCAAGTCATCTTGCCCTCCTCCCATTCTTCAGCGTCTCTCCATTGCTCGCTATCGTCGTGTTTTTCATCTCTCTTCCATTTTACTTGGAGCTCAATGGAGTCACCTGCCCAGCGATACCCAGCGAAGTCCTCGAAAGCGTATTCCGTGTCTTCTTCTTCCGGTTTCCTTGGCTTTTCTGACCTCTCTGGCTGTGCTGGCTGTGTTGATTGTGCTGGCTCCTCTTCTCCAATATCTGGCTGATCTAGAATCTCCGAGATGCGCCCCGTAAGTCGGAATGGTCTTGTTGTATTTGCTGCATTCCTGCTGCTGAGGGAGCGTGCAGTCGCACGGGGAGTGGATGCTGATGCCACCTCGTCCTGCCCAAGTTGCATCGAATCACTGACGTTGAGAATCTCGCTGTCATCCGTAGCCCCCTTCTGTAAAGCTGCTGCCTCGGCGGCCTGTCTTTTCGCATACGACTGCCGTCCCCCTGATCCAGGCGTGCTCTTTGATCCAGGCGTGCTCTTTAATCCTGGTGTGCTCTTTTTAATTCGCGATGTGCCACTACCTGGAGTTGTGCCTAGCGAAGTCCGCGGTGAGGATCGAGCTGGCTTAGAGGGTGTAAAAAGAGGAATGGCAGCCATGATGGACTGCATGGTGACGCGCTCTTTATGTGTTGTAACCGAGCTGGAATTGGACGCGTGATTGAAACTGAAATTACAATGGAAAAATGAAGCTTGTATCTGTGGCTGTCAAAATGTGTTTGTTTACTTTCGGTGTTTTTCGGTGTCCATATCAATTTGCCGTGGTTATACCAATTTTCCGGTTCCTGCTGTGTCAGCAGTTTTGGTTGGTGGCCCGACCGCCTTCCAGTTTATCTTCAGTGACGTAGGTACTCGATGTAGAAAAGGGGCACGGGGCCTGCACGTGATGCTTCTTTTTCCGGCCGATTCCAGCACAATCGACGATTTTACCAAGGTTCAAGGTTCAAGGTTCCGGTTCCGGATGCGGCTGGAAGACTCCGCGATGCGATGCTTTTCATGCCAGTTCGTCACATGGAGCGGGCCGAAGAGGGGCTGCAAGACAGAAGAGAGAAGCGGGGTCTGGGGGTGAGTTGTACGGAGGTTGCATCCGCGGCTCGTGTTAGTGCTTGGATCTGGCACGGGATGATTTGATGCTTGATGCATACAGTAAAGACTGAGACTGCGTGGAGAGACGCCGCTCAGGCTCGGCTCTAGCTTATACCGTCGTTGTCTGGGAGAATCTTGACAAGGTATGTATATATCATCCAGTTCCATGCTCTCTTATTGTCATGTTGTTGCTCGCTACATGGCCTACTAACTGATGTATACTTGCCTGTACAGCATCAGCACCTAGTACACGATGGCCTCATCAGCTGTGCCACCGTCCAGGCCGATTCGCATCGCCAACTGCTCAGGCGCTCTCAGTATGATCAAGCCCACGTCTATGAAACTATTTCACGTATCGACGCTCACATCATACAACAGCTGATCCGGGCATCTTAATGTACAACCAGGCCAAGTATGGCCCTGTCGATGTCATTACAGGCGACTACCTCGCGGGTATGTGTCAAGCATTTGCTGCCGACTCAACTGACAAAAAATATAAATAATTTACATCCGGTTGCTAACATCATACTGCAGAAGTGAGTATGGCTGGCAGTGCGATGCAGCGTGCGTCAAACGGCAGTGGCTGGATTCGATCCGCATTGGAGGGGATCCAGCTGTCTATGGATCTCATCAACGAAAAGCGAATTAAAGTAGTCCTCAATGGCGGTGCTATGAATCCAAAGGGGTTGGCAGAAAAGATTCATGAAATGGTAAAGCTGTTGTGCGCTCATCTCATTTCCATGCCTCATTGCTGACACACCGAGCAGGTCCATAGCAGAGGCTATAAGCTTCGTGTAGGCTACGTCGAAGGCGACGATCTGATGCACAAAGTGCACCATTTACTCTCAAAGCCTCTCCCCCATCTCGACAGCGCAAATCCCGATGTTCGGTATGACAAAGACACCACCTCGTTTCTCGATTCACCAGAGGAGATGCCAGTCGTCGCCGCCAGCGCTTACCTCGGCTATCGTGCCATTAAAAAAGGCTTAGATGAAGGTGCGGATATTCTCATCTGTGGCCGTGTTTCTGATGCTTCTCCAGTCATTGGAGCGGCAGCAGCGTGGTATAACTGGTCTGAATCGGACTTTGATCGACTCGCCGGGTCCCTGATTGCAGGTCATTTAATCGAATGCTCGACTTATGTCACAGGCGGCAATTTTCCCGGTGCATCTAAACATCCTCCCAGCGATTTCTTGCGTCTGGGTCCGGGCATTGCGGAAATTCTCCCCAACGGTGAATGCATCATCACTAAGCACGACTCTCTGAACGGATTTGTCACCCCCGACACAGTTAAATGCCAATTTGTCTACGAACTGCAAGGAAACGTCTATCTCAACAGTGATGTAAAAGCAGATGTTTCCAACATAGCCATCGTCAAAGAATCCAAGGATCGAGTCCATGTGTCAGGCGTCAAAGGCTACCCTCCCCCGCCTACAACAAAACTTGCCATCTTCTACAAGGGAGGGTATCAGTGCGAGCATTTGCTCAATGCCAGCGGATATGCCACAGACCACAAATGGGGCATGCAGGAGTTGCAGTTAAAAGATACACTGAAAGAATGGGGTATACTCGAAAAGTTTGACGTCTTGGAGTTTCAACGGATCGGCACTGCCATGAAAGACCCTGATTCGCAACACGCTTCTACCACATATATGCGAATATTTGCACAGTCTAAAGATAAAGACGTACTCAGCAAAATGCACAAGGCGTGGCATTATCAGTTCATGGCTCACTTTCCAGGTATTTTCACCGCAGAACTTGAGTGATGCACAGGGGACTGACAATACGTTTTTTAGGAATGCATTATTCGATGGATACACGCTTACTAGCACCGAAACCATTTCTTGGCTATTATCCAGCCATAATACCTCAAACTGAGATTGAAGAGACTGTTACCATACTTGGCGACAGCTTATCTGAGCAGAGTATTCGCTATGCTGTCCACCCACCCAAACAGACAGAGCCGCTGGCACGGCGAGAGAATTACGAGACAGCAAATTCAGTACCTCTAGAAAACTTTGGCCCAACTGTCAATGCGCCGCTGGGAGATCTTGTCCTCGCTCGCTCAGGCGACAAAGCAGGCAACATAAACATTGGCTTGTTTGTGCAGACGCCCGAGCAGTGGGAATGGTTCCGCTCATTCATGACCAAGGATAGGCTACGCTTATTGATGAGAAAGGATTGGAAGGACTGGTACTTCCTTGAGAGGGTGGAATTTGCAAACATTTATGCCGTGCATTTTGTCATCTATGGGTCGTTGGGTAGGGGCGTTACTAGCTCAAGTCGGTTGGACAACCTGGGCAAAGGATTCGCAGAGTTTATTCGGGCAGTCCACGTTGATATTCCACAAAAATTCCTTGAAGAGAGTGCTCGCTCGACAAAACTTGAGCACTTATAGTTATTTTATCCAACTATTTAATGCCGACAGTCTAATGAACGAATCTAAAGTCTAGACGCTTCATTCCTTCATCTTTGGTGTTGAGCGAGTAGTCCTCTTGCTCTTCTTTCGTCATGGCGTTCCATTGCCTGTCTCTTACTTTATTTCTCCAAATGTAGAATACCTTGACAAGATAGAATAAAACAATGTTGAAGCAGTTGATGGCGAGCAAAATCTTATTTCCACGCCTGTATAGAGGCTGGTCGTCATCTCGGTAAATGTTGGAGGAGATGATGTTGCCACTCTGCACAAACATGTTATACAGAGCAGCACTAACGGCTCTTGTACGGACTGCGTTGCTATTCTTGGCATTCCAGCTGACCACAATAGCATGACAGTATGGGTAGCTTAGTAAACCTGTTAGAAGAGCATATCGTATCCAGGGCGATGCATCCGCTTTGAGCGTAACCAGAGCAATGAGCCATGGGAAGATCCAGATGTTGGAAATGGACGAAATTATCGCGCGTTCCTTGAATCGTTCAGATACCCAAGAAATGATGATGAGATTGACTGCGAACAAAAATTGAGACGGAATAGTGAGCAAGTTGGCTTTGAACACCGAAAAGCCAATGTTTCGCAGGATAAAAGACAAATATGTACTCGGAGGTCCGGGTGGGATGTAGACGACGAGACCAAGAAGGTAGAGCGGCCACTGTTCCCAGTCGTGAAGCACCTTTAGCAAGAGGCTTGGGCCTACGCCTTGTCTATAATCTTGTTAGCTTTTAAAAGGGGTAAGGTGAGATGATTAATGTAGTCATACCGGTTGTTCATGTCTCCTTTGCTAGGGTCGTCACGCAAGAGTCTGTTGACCATTATGAACTCCTCTCGTTCGGTGAACCAGCCGTCTTTGCCGCGGAACCAATTCCGGGTCTGGCACGGTCCAGGAGGCATAAGAACCCAGGAGAATGTACCAACGATAAGTGTCAAAATGCCCTCAATAAGAAATCTGGAGACAGTGTCAGTCATGACTATTACTCGAGAGGTCAAAACAGGATGTAGGTGAGATCTCTTACAGCCATCGCCAGCCTCCCCAGCCCGCAATTCCTCTCATTTGAAGAACGCCAGAGGCAATCAATGAACCGACAATGTTTACAGTACTCAGAGCAGTCCAGAACCAGGCCAGCCTGACAGGAAGCTCATTTGACTTGTAGAAATATGTAAGCCAAAGAACAATATCACTAAACCACGTTAGCTATTTATGCTTTCTGTATCGATTGATGACTCATACGGAATAAAACCACCCATAAGGAGGCCAAGTAAAGCTTTGATGGCGAAAAAGGCTGCTCTGCTATGGATGAATGCTTGGCTACCAGCAACAATGGACCAGCTCATCATGATGAACGGGATCCATCTATCGGCTCCGATTCTCTTCGAAATTAGACCGCTAGGCAGCTCGGCAGCAAGGAAAGTGACTAGAAATATCTATCAAAATATGCCGAGTTAGTTGGGTGTGTTGGAGACAGTGTGTGGTGTTGCCACAAACAACATACCGTTTGTCCGTAGTTGAAGTCGTTGGTGTTCATGCCTACTTCTGGGAGCTGAATTGTGTTAATTAATGTTATATAATCATGGCATACCGCAATTCTCTTACCATGTTATCTGAGATGGCACGATTAATATTTCGACGATGGAGATCAAGAGCACAAAACATGACCCAAGCCCACACCATTATTCTGAGATCAATCTATCAATAAATTAGTAATTTGATAAGACGTAAAAGTATACATGTACGTATATATGTATTCAATAGCGTACCTTTTTGACCAGTCTCTTCTCTTCTTCTGCTGTCCACTTGAACTCGGGATCGAAGCGATGGCGATTTTCATAGTTTGCCTTTTCGTAAACATCACGCCAATGTGTGGCCATGGCCGGGTCGGCGAAAGGATGGTCATCCGTTGAGCCAAACGGTTCATCTTTACGCACTGGTGCTTCTTCCGTTACTGATGAGCCTTGGGATGATGACAAGACAGCAATATCAAGGATATCTGCCTGCTTGCCATCTTTTGGCGTCTCTTCCGTGCTGTGAGACATTGTGGCAGGGACAGCTTGTTGTTGCTATTGACGTCGTACCACAAAGCCTGGTCCGGAGCTGATACTGCAGAAGCAGGGTGCTCACATCTTTATATTGGCGACGAGCCGGCAACCATTACCGCGTGGTCGGAGCATCTATTACACCATAAATGGTTCCAGATAGGCCGAGGTCGCGGGCGAGTGGACAATTTTCCTAATGCTACGCAACTTGTGCAGCAGAATTTGATACTCCAGGTGTCGCGATGCTCGAGAGCAATCACATCATTGCCAGGATCTACATGTTTGTAATAGAGAACATGAGTTACCATTGGCTCTTCGGCTGATTGGCAACAGCGTGACGACGAGACCTCTACAAACTAGCTCTTCCCATAGGGTCGCATGCAGGGGATATCATAATTCAGAGCCGGTTTATCAATCCCAACCACAAGTAAACGCCGTAAATCTAATACGCGATAGGAAACAGTTCATCGCCATGCCCATTAATTTGTCCGGGACGAGGAAAGCTTCCTCTGATATTTCCACTTTATGGGGGGACTAGATGATAACGTTGCGTGGAGCTAACCGGGGCTGCGCGATGGCGTTAGATCTTTGCATTGTGAGGAATCGTCCAACTCGGCTTGCGATTGGATCACGGCAATAATCTGGAGCCATCAGGTGCCACATTACAGGTTAGAGGTGTTCGGTAATTGGATTTAAAAATACGGCAAGGTTAATTTAACATTATAAAGACGGTTGAATAAGCTAAATGCTTGTTGCGGCTGTATTCTGCCACTATTTCTTGACGATAATGTGAGTGTACGCGTACTATCTATGGCGCAAATGCTTGGAAATGTGGTGTTGCGATAAGTCGCTCACAAACGGCCGCGCCAATATTAAAGCGCACTCACAAGCGCATCGTCTTTTTTAAAATGAGAAATTTAACATGAGAAGGGAAAGGGCGCATCGAATATGAATCGGCAACGCGCTGTAATATTATCTTAGAGGCTAGCCAGAGCATATGTAAAGTTCTCGGCGCGACGGGGTTATCAACCCATGCACTGACCCTTTGAAACAATTCCTAAACATGTCCAACGACGCAATAGCTCATATCAAGGTCGGGACTAATTGCCGACATACACTTATAACCATCTTAAATTGAATGGGATAATTGGGCAGATCATCTCTGTCCAGACGAGTAAGCAAGCAGTCTGCTAAATAGACATGCCGCCGTTTATCGGATCACTGCAGTCGAAAAGCAAATTAGTCAATAGAGTATGTTAAACGATCCAGCCTGTTTTCTCTTTTATGTTGCAACATAGTTGCCGAACTCACACTATCGGACGTATCCAATCGAAGAGGCATCAAGATACTAAACGCATTCCTCATATGTATAAATAGTCGAGAATACCTAGCACCTCGAGCACATCTATCTTCATAACGAAATGCACCGTAGCTCAGCCGTAAACTCTCTGGCCGTTGAGTCTACGGTACTCCCATTCTAGCAGGATTTGCTGGGCTACCGAAAGATGCATTGTACTATGTTTCATACTCGGAAAGTCGGCCATGTCCTCATATCCAATTCAAGCCGTTTCTTCATAGTATAGCTTATACAAAAAATATTATGCTTTTAAAGCTAGTTGCCAATTCAATTCTGTGTTCTCAAGCTTTTCACCTTAGATCGAGTTGATATTCTAACATACATTCATAATACCGTATACCTAGGAAGATATGCGTAACCCACCTATGTAAGGTATATACTCACTGAAGTGTAACTGTCAAAGACTATAACATACTATAGGTAGACTACATTAAGCCATAGACAAATTTGCATTAGATATTCTACTACAGCCGCTTCGGAGGATTCCCATACACTTACTATTATACTACCATAATCAGGCCTGCTGTTGCGTCACGAGCAAGCATCATATATCCACCATCCATAATTTCTAATATTCTTCTTTTTATTTCTTCCATCAAGGCTGCCTCTTACAGCCAACTTCACCAGCTTGTGGCGAATCTCAATAGTTCTGGTATGACCCTTCAAGGCGTCCAAGTATATATAAACGACATAATGTTTCGGGATTCATACTGTATTTTATATTTCACAAATTGGGCCTTGGCTATTAAATATGCATTCATTCCTTCTTGTTTAGTGACTACTATCTGTCAACTATTTTCTTATTTCATGACTTCTTTCTGTTGATGAAAGAGCTGGGTTGCGAGGACTGATTAATTCTGTGCTCTCAATATCCACAACATGATGCTTTGATGAAATGAGTATTCAAAAGATATAGGCATATGAAATGATGTACATATACCCAACTTGTCTTTTTACTACATCAATGATGCTCTTGACTCCATCTTCAAACTCCAATCACTCCAATCATCCCTCACTCATCTAAGATGACATTCAACACTCACATTACAATCTTCCCCAAGCATACTACCCTGAACCATTCCAAAACCCCCACACAGCAAAGAAATCCAAAAACCAGCTAGGCCACTCACAGTGGATCCCGTAATCTTCCCAACCCCGGCACACACGTGGTCTCACTCAAGCTTCTCATTTGAGCTCCCACCTTCCCCCCCGATCGGATCGCCCATTACTTGCACATCCCGCAAACGTGCGCCAAGGACTAATACGGCCCAATGTCACAACTCACTTTCATGCTAATTCGATTCTAGAGGCTTTCCATTAGAGTTATCGATCAAAATCGTGGGGCGGGTTGGAAGATGGGGCGTGTCAAGAGGCTTGAAATTAAAGGTGGATCTTAAGTATCACTCCCGCGCGGAAAGAAAAGTGTCGTGATTGGTAAATGAAGTGAAGGGCAGACTGTCTTATTGTTTGATTCCAGAGACTGCTACTGAAACAAGACATCTCGCTATTCGCGGTTCACGCGTAGTTAGATGCACGGGTTGGTGAGAAGGAAATATACAGTGATATGGATTTAGTGGTAGGTTATTAAGTGAATAAAGAGCCAATATTGAACCCGTGGTATCTGAATTATTGTTATCGGTCATACCCCATCCTTCAATCGTCCAAACATCGCGATAATACACTGTAGTCAAGCATAACTTCATAAAAAACAAATATTTTCACACATGTCGTAAGATGATGCCATTCATCTGGGTAAAAAAAAACGCCGCTTTGCTAAATCATGTGGAGTTGTAGTCGGTCTCCGGTAGATTCACGCACTTCAAACATGCCAACATGGCCATCCAAGTCGCCAACATTCAAGAATTTTCCGTCGGCGGAGAAAGACAGCTCCGAGACTCGAGAAAGGTCATCGAATTGCTCAAAGCCTGGTCGGGGAGTGTAGTCGATAGCCAGGGCCTCAGGGTCTGGCCAGCTCCATACCTCCTTGCCTGTCATGACATCCAGAATGACAATGCTGCCTCGGGCTCCAATGTCAGTTCCGGTGGCGTGGCAATAAGCCACAAAGCGGCAATCGGGTGATAGGCAGGACGTCGTGTTGGGAATGCCAAATGTTCGGGTGGAGTTGGCTGCAAGATCCCACAGCAACACATAGCGGTATGGAACAGTAACTGGACTAAGATTGAAGCCGGAACCACCATTTGTAGCAGGCACGGCACGGAAAGTAGCAGGGATCCAAATAGAGACACAAACGCTCCCGTAGGTAACCATGTCACATGGGATTGCCGTGTCCAACTCCTTGTGCTGCCACGGCCGGGCCACTCGGTAAGGTTTGTCTGAAGCACCTTCGGAAGTGTCCCACGCCACCAAAAGGGTCTCCTTTTCAGGAGGAGGGTGGCCTTGGCGCGGAGGACGTGGGCCGGCACCAATGACAAGCAAAGGGCTTGTTCTGGATAGCGCAAGCTCTGGGTACTGGGGAACAAAGGGCAAATCAACCTTGTTCAGATCAATGGTGCGCGTCTTGACAAAGGGCTTCTTGTCTGGCGTCGCTTTGTAGAGATCAATAATCCCCTTCTCACCGCCGTAGATGGCAAGAGAGCTCAGAGCACCATCGTAGGACTCGATTTGGGCCGAGGTCCACCGATCAGCATTGTCAATTGACTGCAGATTCTTCTTCTTGGCCCAGTTCCAGATTTCAATATATCTGCCGAAACGAGTGGCAATGGCAATGAGGTTCGTCGGTTCTGAGAGAATGGCATGGCTGCGAATGAGGTATTCGCGAGAGCGAGACTGGGCCGCAGTGTAGGAGGAAATCTTGATGATTTGCTGAACAGTGCCTCCCGCCGTGGACCAGACCTTGATGATGTTATTTCCATGCTTGGTTGCTAGAGTGGCAAGGCTAGAAGACATGTCGAGGTAGTGGATGGGGCCATTCTTCTTGTCGTCAGACTGAAGGCGCTTCCAAAACACAACCTCGGCAGGACGAGACGACTTTCGTGGTGGAGGAAGAAGTTCAGAAGGATCCGGAGGTTTGTAGAAATTAGTTGGAACCCTGCTACGGCGAGGGGTTCCTGGTGAGAAGCTGACGGAAGTAGCATCTGGCGTTGATGCGGTCGCTGAGACCTGAGAAGAGCGATGTGTGCTGATGGATGATCTATCTGAAGAGTCTCGGGAAGGTACACGGTGTGCGGGGGCGGCGGTGGTTTTGGGAGTGGGAATTGGTGGCAGCGGCTTTGATGGAGCAGGGTAGAGGCTGTATCCGGCTCCTGCCTGGTAGTAGTTGGATGATGCGTTGGATGACTTGCGTTGTGAGTTCACCGACTCGCGCCGAATGGATTGAGGCTGGTCCCTCGATGGCGGTCGCCGGGGGAGAGATCCTCTCGAATCTCTCTGTAGGGGCATGTGATATTCATCGACAACATCATCGCTCTCCTCAAGCCATTGAGCGACGGCCTCGCCCTTGGTTGGGGGAGGCATTGGGAAGCCGCGAGAGGAGGGGACGTGGTAGCGAGGTTCTGAATTCATGATGTCTGAGTTCCTTTCGACAGGTGAGTTGGGGTCAAAGGAAGGGGCATTCTTTCGCGAAGAGTGTGATGAAGCACCAGTGTCGATGCGACGCAGGGTGTCTCTGGGTTTATAAAGAAAAGGCGCCTTTGTTAGCCTCATGGATCCATGCGATTTAAATAGGTACTGTAGGCTATGGTCTTGTCTGCGCTTTGTCTACCCAGAACGGTCGAGCCCCGGGTCAAGTCCAAGACTAAAGGAAGGGGGGTTGAGGCAGACTCACGCTATCCGATCCAGATCTGTAGCAAATGGCGGAGACTCCATGTTGGCCGGCTGGGGGAATTGCTCGGGCGGTGGGACTTGATGGCGGATAAAGAGACCCGAGATGGTGTAGAAGAAGAGAATGTGGTGTCTAGTTCCCCGCGGGGTCAACAAAAAAAAAGAGATGTACGAGTACGCAGACGTAGGTAGAAGGATGCGAGAAGTGATTTGTTCAGTCGACAGGGAACCGGAAGAAGTGCTTTCTCGCTTGTTGACTCGAGCTGGGGGAGGAGCTGAGAGGAGGAGAAGCGACGGGTGTTGATGGTCGACAAGGGTGGTGGCCCTAGGTGTGCTGGCCGGGACAAGCTCCTGAGTCAAAGGATCTTTCAGGTTCTCGAATGCAATCCAGTTGCTTCCAAGGAGGTTTTGAAATGAAAATAAAATAAAAGAAGAGCATACGATGTATGCCTAGGCCAGCTGCGGACTGGGACAGACGATAGCTTGGGGAAAAAAAACCGGACCGAGAGTGTATCCTCCGCTTGAAGGCGTTGGTAGCGTCCGTGTGCGAGCACTTGGTACAAAGGATGTCCTCGTACTTGGATATAAATGGAGAGGCTTTGATGGGGACGCTACGGGACCCATGTCCAATATGTACTCGCACTCGTGGCGGTAGCAGTACGAAGACTTGTTTGAAAGAAGCTTGTTGGTGAGTTCCATTCCCCCAAGTGCCCCAAGTGGTGGTGCTAGCCTTGGGAAAGAGATTTTGGCCTTGCAGACCCTCCAGACCCTCCGGACCCTCCAGTCGGGGCCCCAATTTCGCTGGACCAGACGCCACAGCGCCACTGGTCCGCCTAGGACCCAATTGGCCGGAGGAAGGGTTGCGTAGTTTTTTGATAGGTGCGAGCTGATGTTGTGCGGGACTATCTCGGACCCCCCTGGACAACCTTTGACCATGGCGCCTCTTCATCCGGGTCTGTCTGCATATCGTGTGAGACTTTTTACCCGATGAGGGATGCAAGTCCTTGCCGTATGCCTTATTTGTGCGTGCCAACCATACGAATACCCGTACTTGTACGAGTAGCTTGCCAGTGCTGTATGTCTCCGTGTACGTGTACTCGGTGCAAAGTGCAGAGTCAGGGTATCATGTAGACTTGCACGCTTACAGCGTCCGGGTTCTCGACATGCAAGTCTCATGCAGAGTCCAGCATGCAATGTTGCAACGCGCGGCTGCATGTCTTGCTACGAACTGCTGCGGTTTCAGTTACTTGCTAGTTGCCGATACGGATCCGGAACAACGGGAGCGAATCCGACGCAAATTCATGCACTGATTTGACACAGCGTATCCTATCCTCAAAGCAATTGAGTTTTCCATGCAAAAAAAGACGATGACGGGCGAGCAGACGGGAGAGGAGACGCAGGTACCGGGGGGAGCACTGGCAGAACGTGTCTCTCCGCACCAACAAGCCATGCGGCTGCGGGGTGCGATTCCGAGAGAGACGGGGCCAGCGTTAACGATTCAGCCAGCCAACCAGGATGGCGAATCAGCTGTTTTCCGGGGGTGTCTGTGGCTTCCCCCAGTCGTTTGGACCAACAAGAACAGCGACTGGCAGGACGTGGAGTGGCAATGCGTTCTGCGAGGCTATTAAAGACCAGTAACAGCTTTTTGTCATCATGTCAGCAGTCGAATGCGCGACAAGCCCCCGGTGACGGAGATGAGCCAGATGAGAGCAACGAGAGCCAGAGGATGAATGAGAGCTGCCGTTGCATCCCTCGATGTGACAGCACCGCGGATCTGCCCTCCTTGGGGCTTCCTTCGCGCCGCTTCAGCCATCCGTCACAAGAAGGGTGAAACGATAGCTCACTAGCTCACCTCTAGAGTCGCCAAAGAGACGACAGCCGAAGCCCAGGTTCGCCGGCGTCATGGGTGAAGCGAATCCCTGGAGAGAATCCCTGCCTGCTGTGATGCTCCTCTTGTGCTTGTGTCCTTTTCCGAACATAGCCGGGCAGTCAGCCCTGCGGTGAGGGATTGCAGAATTTTGATAACGTGACGCCAAATATTGTTAGCAGCAGGCTCGAGTCAGGCCACTTGGTAAGTACCTGCTCTAAGCAGTTGGGAGAGTAACAGTATGGGGAAGCAGGTACTGTATACCAGCGCCGGACGATGAGTCCTACCAGGCACGCTTTATGGAATTAAGCGATTCATTCTGCTAGCAGTGTTAGTGCACCGAAGTATTGGAGCTACAGCGCAAGTACGGTAAGTACCTCAGGCGGTTCCTCGGCTTGCTTCGCTACTGTACTCTCGCAATTGAGCCTCGCATTTCCAACAACTCCATGTTAATAAAAAATTTTAATCTCACAATCCCCTTTATTTCTCCACGAGCCGCACTATTACGTATCTGCCGCGGTGTGGCTGTCGGCAGCAAAACGTGGCGTTCTAGCGGGTGGTGCTTTTCACATGCTTCAATACAGCAACACCGAACCAGCATCTGATTAGGCGTAATATGCACAGACCGGGGCACGTCCCCAAAGCTCAGGTCAAGTCAGGCCATCCCATCATGGCTTTTCGTCTCCATTCCCTGCATCTCTCTCGCAGCTCCCCCGCCAGTCCGTCCTTGGCAACTCCAATGCTACAGACTTTTAGACCGGATTACTGGCACTAGCACGTACGGAGTGAATGTGTTAGCCCGTGCCGTTGTGAGGCTAGAGCGGGAGCAGTTAGCAGCGTCCATGGTGATGGGATCGGTCAAGCTGACTGTCAGATGCGATGCTGCAGACAGAGGCAGAGGCGTTACTGCTAATTCAGCATCGTACAGTATCCCGGCCGGATACCCTGCAGGCTGATCATCTCACCGCGGATTCAAAGACCATCGTCGTCAACGATGGCCCAGTAGACTATCTACAACTTCATCTTGTCTATGTCGTTTCTTCTCTGTGAATCTCGTATAACGCTACAGCCAACAGCAGTCTGTGCTTCGAATACAGCATCTCACACACAACACACAACACGGCAAGGAAATTGGACAATATCTCGTGGGTGACGACGCCCCGCAGCCACCACCAATGCCATGCCGGCGTCAATATGCATCGAAATTCCTTTCTCGCCGAGCTCACCAATGGCGGCCTTGTGCCTCCCACCCTTGGCCGAGGTCAACTTTGGTCTTGATCAGAATTTTTAACCCTCTACGGCTCGCAGGCAGCTAAAATGATGTGCCCCGTCTATCCACTTGAGAATCCTACTGTACGAATATATGTACAAGTACAGCTAGCGGCTCGGACCCAAAACTCAAGACGAAGAAAAACAAGACAGCCTCCGCTCAGAGAGTGGAGTGGGCCAGCTCTAGCAGCATCCCGCTTCATTAACCCCAGGCACTCAGAACGCTATTCAGTGTCCACTCACACAGCCTGCGGGAGATGACATGAACTGCGGAGAGCCAACAGATTCCGGGCGAGAGGGAGCAGCAGCTGGTTTTTGCTGGTTGGATGGCCGCTTGCTCACCACACGACGCTGGGCATGATAATGGCAGCTCAAAGACTGGAAAGGAAAGTCGAACTGGACGTCATGCCATCAGCCCAGGCAGCATCTTTACAGCATCACGGAGTAATACGGAGCAGGCCGTTCTATTTTCCCTCCCTCCCTTTCTGAGCCCTGCCTGCTGTATTGAGCCATCATCTGGGGGCTGAATTCTTCAGGTGTGCAATCCAAGACGGATGCAAGTTGGCGCTAAGATGCCAAGTAGAAAGTAGGACACCATCACGGCGACAGTGCTGTCAACCATGTCAACCATGGCCATTCTCAAACCGCCAGCCTTTCATCTATCGTGCGGCATGGTGCCTGTCACTGCCTGTCACCCTTGAAGCAGAAGCAAAAAAGGCGCCGGCTGAACTACCACTTGTTCATCTAACCAACACCCTCGGAGTCAACCCTGTCCTATACGAATATGCATTCGCCATGAAAGTTTCTCCGTGCTGTTGGATGAATTATCCTCCATGCCGCCCACGAGGGATACCACGTTTCATTGTTCCATTTCATCCTTCTAGACGTCTGTTGTAAGATGGTCCAACCTGAGTTGGAATAGAGAACGGGGAGAGAATGCAGCAATTTGCGCTAGAATGCCTGCATCGTCAGCACCGGCCGCGGCGACGCCACGGACTCTCGACTCGGCCCGCGCTACAGAGCACTAGACCCAGGAAATTGGGATTTGGAGATGGGAAAGGAGGTTCCTCTGTCAGCTGGTGAAATGAGCTTCTCACTGGATTCCAGTGAAAATTTTCTCCCATGTCAGCTTATTGTTCACCATACCTCTCACTTATACACAGGCACCCAAGGTACGACGACTATCAGCGGCCGTTTAGCTGTGTCTTGTATGTGGCTGCTGACGGGACGGACCGATCGGGAATTTTTTCGCCGTGAAGATTACAATTCTGCTCTACCCTTTGACTCGACTCTATTAGCGCATTTCTTCCATTGATGTGCTGAAAGGGTGGAAGAGGGATTCATTTGACAAGAAGCAACAAGTAAGAGAGAACAAATTAACAATCAACTCCGCTGTCCGGAGTCGGGGCCGGAGTCACTTATTGCGAGTTGCTCGGAGTATTGATGACATCCACCCATACGCTCTGTACTACGGAGTACAATAGATGTCAGATCTACCAATATCGCGAGAGGTGCTTACATCACTGCTATCATGAAAGTCTCAATGGCATCAGCAACCAGTTGCGTTGAGTCTTCAATTTGACAACTATTTCACCAATACCTTTCCACAGTTAGCAACCAGATCAACCTACACGGCTCATGGCACCTCACGTGCCCTAAACGCCGTGGTGTAACTGAGGAGCTTCCCCTCACTCACGCCCTCCTCAATACAGATCTTATCGAAACAGGTACCATTATCTGTGCCATTCTCCAAAAAGAATGGCTGCGACACATGTCTCAATTCAAGTACTGGCTGCGCTTTGATTCGGCTTGCCTCGGAAAAGCCTCATGAAACCCTCGTGATTGAAGCAATTAAAGTCCCTTCCCCGCAGAGCTTCAGCTTCAGCTCTTCATCCAAGAACAAGAACCTGCCCGCATCGTGGCGATAAGTAACAACCATGGGAAGTGAATTAGATTATAAGACCTTCAAGCTGGGAGACTTCAAACTCGTCTCCGGCGAGACACTTCCTAATGCTTTCATCGCCTACAAGACTTTTGGCGATGCCTCTTCTCCCGCCATCATCTACCCCTCGTGGTTCAGCGGTGCCATCTCAGACAACGAATGGCTTATTGGCGAAGACAAAGCTCTGAATCCCCGCAAATACTTCATCATTGTCCCGGCTTTATTCGGCAATGGACAGTCCAGTAGTCCATCCAATACTCACCGGGAGCCGCTCAGACCGTTTCCCAACATCACCGTAAAGGATAATGTTACGGCACAGTATCGTCTCGTAACCGAGGAACTTGGCGTCAAACACGCTCGAATGGTGCTGGGGTGGAGCATGGGCGCCGGGCAGACATATCAGTGGCTGACGCAGTATCCCAACTTCATGGATCTCGGCGTGCCGTTTTGCGGGAGTGCGCGCACTTCGCTGCATAACCAGGTGTTTCTCGAAGGCGTCAAGAGTGCACTACTCGCCGCCAAGGGGGCATCTTCCGCTGGTAGCGCGGCCGGTGAGTTAGCGCAGACGTATCGGGCGTGGACTCAAGAAGAAAGGGTCAATGGATTGAAGGCCTTTGGTCGTGTATATGCTGGTTGGGGATTCAGTCAGGCGTTCTACCGGGAAAAGCTGTATGAGACGGAGTTGGGATACAAGAACCTCGAGGATTTCATGATCAACTTTTGGGAGGACTGGGCCCTGAAAAAAGGTTTGCTTCGCAGCTTGTCGAGAATTGTACATGTCCTTGCTGACGCCCCCCGTCTAGACCCTGAGAATCTTCTCACCATGCTTCACACGTGGCAGGCTGCAGACAGCTCAGACCAGGAACCTTACAATAAGAACTTTGAGCTAGCCATGAAGAGCATCAAAGCTAAGACGTTAGTCCTCCCAGGCAAGACGGATCTCTATTTCCCGCCGGAAGATTCGGAGTATGAGGTGCAGCATATGACAAAGGGAATTGGAAAGTGTATTCCATTCCCATCCGTCTGGGGCCACTGGTATGTTCAATAAGAGCCAACAGTATGTGGGAACTTTCTGTACACAGAACTAACAAAAGGTCTAGGGCTGGTGGTCCAGGCGAGAGCAAAGAGGATGTGAAGTGGCTGGATAGCCATTTGAAAGCTCTTCTGGAAGATGAAAAGTGGCAACTCAATGCTAGCCAGTTGGAATAGCATTCGACCATGCCATATCGAGTTACATAAGGAGCTTCCAGATAATCTGCCCATGCAGAGGAGTGTAATACGCCTCTAGTCCAATACATGCACGCTCTTATAAACCATGTCAGTTGAGGTCCGGCAGACTCGCATTTTCTGATCTATCGATCTACCGAATGCCTGAAATGCCGTTGGCTAGTCCATAAATATTCCGGCAAAATGCGGAATACATCTTTAGCCGAGCTCTGCTTACACTGTTGTTTTCACTTCTGCAGCTTATTCTTCATCTGGAAAACACCAGTGCGGAACTTCGTGCTACTGCTATTTAGTTTACGAGCAGCGAACAGTAGTGCGGATCGTCGAATTACAGCTCCAGCTGGCTCCATCATACGACTTTGTTCCACCTAATGCACCTAGCCCAACAGAGCATCTTAAATCAGCCACTTCTCCAATTCCCCGTTGCCCCGGAATAGCTGTCCCCGCAACCCCCCGTATGCTCAACAGGCAGCAATATAAGATCCAATCCTTTGTTGTCTCGTCAGGGTCGTGCAGTTGAGACAATAGGCGGCACTCGGCAAGCTAAAAACACACACCAACCCCCAACTTGGCTGCGAAGTTCAGGCGTCCGTTTTCACTAGCCAAATACTGTACGACTTTCTTGCTAGCTTCATGTGATTCTTCACACCTCCCCCCACGAAACTCACTAGGGAACCACCGGGAGCGTTCCCGTTGGATCATGGATTAGACCAGCCACGTTTTTCTTCCATGCAAGCACCACTCCCCCCTGGCCTGGTGCTTCGGGTTGAATAGGGATACTGAGGCGATTACTTTCGTAATTATTTTAAAACACTAAGAGGAAGCCAAAAGCTCGGATGTGTTTGGGACGGAGAGCGAAATACGCTTAGTTAGCTTCGACTGCAGACTGATTCATGAGCGCGAGTCATACACCTTGCCCTCTCCAAAATGGGAGCTTATGTACGTAAAAGCGTAGTCATAGGCGAAGTAAGTTTTGGAGAAGCTGAGTTGGTTTTATTTCTTAGTCGTAATACTTGCCACTGGCCGATCAATAGGGTGAGAATATAGGGGTGGTTGAAGAAGTAGAGATTTGTATCTTCAAGTACTCGTATACTGTATGGGTGCGTAGACGATTTCTAGTCTTGGGTAGCCGGTAGATGAAGGAAATGAGAATTAGGCTTCCATTATTGTGCCTTGGCGACTTTTCCAAAAAGGCAAACCAATAGTATGACTTATGTCAGATATCTAAAAGTATGTCGCCTCCTCGGAAGCAATTGGCAAATTCGGCCGAGATCATACGCGGAATTTGATAGTAGTGTCTTACTTTAATATAACTTTAAGTGCATGCTCAATGGTAAGATGACAAATTTGGTTTTATATACGCGTTTCTTGTAGCAAGTCTGGCGCAAAGTGTCTGGTAAATATGTCATCGTGTAGATTTTGATACGACCACCACAAACATACTATCGTCCTAAGATAAAATGGATTGGTATTCCTTAACCACGTATCGTTACAATTTATTTGTTCATATACTTTTCAATAATTAAATCACTGCGTTATACTCTTGGGGCACTGGCTTCACTAGAAGCAATATATAAACTATCAAGCGCAAATGAGAATGAGACAAATTTCCATGGATGTTCAGTAAATGGGAAATGTTCTACTCTCCTACTCATGGCTGGTATTTGCTTAATTATTATTATATAATAGGGTAGCTGAGTGTCAACAAGAGAAGACTTGTGAAAATTCATTCGTGTTAACTGCTCAGAAAAGTAAGTCCTAGTAGACACGAATCAGCTCTAGTTTAACCCATTCGCTAAACTGTGTTGATCACAAAGAGGCGTTTGAGTAGCCCACCTGATCGCGCTTTTGAAGAGGGCTCATATGAGGGCCCTATTGGAAATGATCAAGTAGTGGGAGCAAAGTGGAATATATTCTGAGATGTGAGCTCCTGCAATGCTATTAAACAACTTAGCTCGACAGATCATAATACCTGCAATTTCAAGAGCCTATAGTAGGGCCATGTTCTATCTAGACTTGAATAATAGTGGTTGTCAAGCTATGAGTGACCTCTTCCGAGATGGTGCCATCATTCGCCTGGTAGTACACTCTAACACTGCTTCCATTATCCCAGTTGGTCGCAGAAATGCGTGTAGCAACTGGTATAAGATTTAAAGATCCTGAAGACTCCCATCCCCTAGACCACCTATAGCCTCTCAGCAGCCCATGATTGTCCTGCCAGAACACACGGAGCTGCACGCCATCTACAGATTCGCCCCATGAAGTGGCAGCAATCGCAGAACTCTTGATCGCAACTCCAGGGCTAAAGCCGCCTGTAATGATATCTTTAGCTTCTGACACGCCCCGAAATAATATAGCATGATGACTTCTTACCTTCAGACCAGCCGCCATCATAACAGTGCTCCCTTAGGCTGAGATCTGGAGCTTGGTAATAAACTCTCAAATGGATTTTGCCCCCGTCCTTAAATGACAAGGCTGCAAGGTTGGATCCTGAGTCGGCTATTGGGAGGGTGGAACCTCTCTTCCAGGGATGGCCGACGCAGAATTCCTGAATGGCAGTTGAGTTCTCCTCTGTCAAAAGTAACAGATTAGTTCATGCTATAATGATCCGTTATGCTGAAGCATTACCTTGGCAATAGACCCGAATATTCGTTTTATCCCAGTTTGTAGCAGCGATAGAAGTGTTTGGTGCCACGCGCACCCCCAAATCTGTGAGGTAACCCGGACCCCAGTGCCCGTTGATACCGCACCACTCTTGAAGCACCCCCTCAGAAGAAACACAGTAGATCCGAACCTACAATTCTGTCAGTACTTTCTCCTGAATACAGCGTAGTCAAGGGAATCACCTGTTTTCCCTCATCCCAACTGATAACAGCAAGTGGAGTGGAACGCTTGGCAGAGAATAACACATCATTGGATACAGTCCAATTTCCATTGTCGTAAGTCACTTCACGGATGCCGTTCTCAGTATCCTGGAAGTATACGCGAGATGTAGCAGTAGATGTCGCCGTAGCGGCAACCGCGGTCCTAGCATTGATGACAAACGGAGTAGCCATAGCTGCTTGTATAAATTTTCGACTCTTAGAAAGATGTTGTATTTTCGAAACGAAATGATTGTGTAGGAAACATAAGTCACCAAGAGCTGCTCATACAACCTCTTTATATATTGTGAGTCCCAGGCATCACTTTACATACTCGTTGAAGGCTCTAACCTAATGGATGAGATTTGTCTTATGTTGCAGGCATTCATCATTCACATATATGATGTGGAATACTCACCACCTATAGAATAAATTAAGTCAAAGTCCTAATTGAGATTGTGGGGAGCTGAGGGGTGCGTGTGGATGCAGCTATACGAATGGAGGAGCCGATGATCCATCTCAGCTGCCTTCGGGAGAGCTTCAAAATTCCCGTTCCGAATTTCATCTGTACCATTGGCTGGACGACAAGACAGTAGCCATGTCATATTATCTTTATAAAATTGATCGCGGTATATGTGACAAACTGTTAATGATTCTAAATACCGTGCTGTTTGACTTCTATTGCTCAGTTATCTTTTTTTTCACGAGGTAATGACATTCTTATGCTGCTTCTTGCTACTTGAAAAGCAGTCGCGCTGTTACATTTCTATATTCAAGACCTTATTGATTGTCCTCTTCATTTCAGAAACATCTGCCCTGGATTTGACGCTGGGTGCGGGGGGTTCATGTTACCGGTAGCTGTGCGGCTGTGCTTTCATGTAAACCAATCAACAATTTCGGACAGAGGTTGCAGTGCATATGCGAGTGCTCTGGCTAAGGATTTCGGTTCTTCTATTGGTATAAGCAATAAGCCGTGGCTGGCTGACCCTTTGGCTCCAGTATCATCTGCCACCAGTAGTTCATTGCAGCCTAATAACGACAATCAAGGATCGGTTTCCGACGTATTTTTCGGACGCTGTATTCAAGTGTTTTGTAGCGTCGTGTCGCGCCTGAATCTTAGCGCTTAATGATATGCTTACCAGCATCAGGTTGCTCTCTGGCTAGGCTGTTGGAATGGCGATGTTAGCGATATTGGCGATGTTAGCGTTTGTTACGAGTGAGATCTGCAGTTAAGAATCCAGAAATAGCTGGATAAAGTTGGCATCAGACCGTTCTTAATTGTATGTAATGCCTGTGTACGGAGTACTCATCTCACAATTTGGATACACATAAGACGCATGTTTGAAGAGTTCGTAATTAATCACTCTCAGCGAAAAATTCTCTAAACCTCCGTAACGCGACCATTAAGTCCATGTTCACCATTATGGGAGCTGCCTAGGTACGATAAGTTCGCATTTTTTTTCTATGATGATCTAAAGTCTCATCCTACTTAGAAGCTAGCTTATTTGATACCTGATCATCGTGCGATCGAATTACATCTTTCGACACTTTTGCGTCTGTTGTAATCGTCGTCGTAGACTCTACATACTTTCGGTTCACTAAAAGTCTGTTAGGCAAAGTGGGCTTGATAGACTGTAGGATGGCCACATACTGGGAGCGCGGTGATACTGATCAACCCAAGTAACTTCAGTGCCTGTCGCGAGTGCGACTCGCTGAACAAAGTTGGGATCGCGCAGAAACTCTCGTGCGACGTGCACGACATCTGCTTTTCCATTGCTCAAGATCTATAGCATATACTTTGTCAGTCATCAGGCTCTTAAGACGAGAAATCAGGGAACGTAATACATCATGAACAGTGTCGGCATCTCGAATCCAACCAACAGCAGCCACGAATACGTTTGGCAGCTTGAGATCCTTGACAGCCTTGGCAAATGGAACCTGGTATTGTTGGCCAAGCTGAACCTGCTGTCTCCGGTCGGTACCTCCACTTGAGACATCAAAAAGATCCACGCCTTCTGCGGCGAGGATAGGGATGTATCGTAGAGTATCTTCCAGCTCCCATCCCTCTCCTTTTGGTAGCCAGTCTACAGCTGAGATCTTCCAAAAGACCGGCATGTTCTCTGGGATATTGCGTCGTATAGCACGAATGATCTCCACACCGATTCGAGTGCGGTTCTCAAAGCTCCCACCCCATTGGTCTTTTCGTTTATTCGTCTGCTCACTGGCATAAGTATGACTTCTAACGATTACTTTGATGAAACATAGTCAATAGCCTTACCGCAGGTGAAGCGAATGAGTGTAACAAATATCCATGAGCTCCATGAACAGCAATCACATCAACACCAGCCTCAACAGCCCTGCACGCAGCTTGGCCGTAGGCTTCGATAACCTCAAGAATCTCGTCCTCTGACATCTCTCCAGGGGTTGCATAGTTTTCATTCCAGGGCTCAGCAGTAGGACCCTGAACCTGGTTGGCGTACCCATCAAATTCGTCAGGAACAAGACGGAGACCCAACCATGGCGGAGTGACGCTGCCTTTGCGACCGGCGTGCTGTAGCTGAATTGCGACCTTTTGGGACTGCGAGTGGATGAGGTCGACAATTCTCTTTAGCGGAGCAATATGATCGTCAGACCAAATACCGGCATCCTGGGGAGTATTACGGCCCTATTTTTGTTAATTAATACGTCGTAATAGTCTTCGAACATCTATGACTAGGAAAGTGGCCTACCCGGGCTGTCACTGCTGTCGCTTCCAGATGGATCAGAGCAGACCCTCTCATTGCCCACTGCCCGTAATGGGCTACGTGAAAGTCACTAAACATGCCATCTTGGCAGCTATACATGCACATCGGGGCAACCCAGATGCGATTTTGAAACCTGAGCCCCCGGATTGAGATTGGACGAAATGCAGGAGCGATGGATTTCTCGGTGACACCGTTCTTAGGATCGAGAATCGCCGTGCCGACTGGTACTCTCTGCTTTGGCGTGTAGTAAGAGAGACCAGCCACCACTTCACTGCGGAAGTCTGAGTATTGAGATTCTGAGATAGAGCCCATCGTGAATGTTTATTGGTGAAGATAAGCAAGATTGAAGCGGTATTGGATTAGACAGGGACAGAAGTTCAAGGATTCGCAGAGCCTGGTTTTAATGTTTCTCCAGAGTTCACCAGCGACGGTGTCAGCAATGCTCCCATATTCAACGCAAAAGCAAATTCGCCTACAATTTGATTTCTAATTACTAACATCTACAACATTGTAAGCTGAATCATGGTTTTGCTCGGGAATCAAGTCATCTCATTCTCCTCGTTATCATTTTCTCCCCTACTGCATTTCCTTTTCTGGTAATTTCCTCTTTTGAATTTCTCCCCCAACTTCTTTCTACCCCAACTTCGACCCACTCCGCCGCCACCACCCGATCAACAGGATCATCGGCTACACTAGGATATGCATGTCGGGATAGGAAAGAGGGGTGTTGTAATCGGAAATTTGAGATGAATTGTGGCCACAGATGACATTATTCATGAGGGTCCGTATCGAGCTCTAAAAGTCAGAACGCCTGCATCGTCGGCATCCTTGTTTCCAAGCATTTTCAGGCGTCTTTGGCGTTATCTCACTTCGAAACCATGGCGCCAGGACTCGCTCGCAAGTATGAGATCAATGCCGATATGGGCGAAGGCTTTGGGCGATGGAAGATGGTAAGTTCACACCTTCTTGGGTCAAATTATGTAGTTCTCACTAACATGGACTTCAGGGCCCCGATGAAGAGTTGATGCCATTCATTGATGCTGCAAATATTGCTTGCGGATTTCATGCTGGTGATCCTTCCATTATGCTCAAGACTATACGTCTTTGCAAAAAGCACGGCGTTAGAGCTGGTGCTCACCCCGGATTGCAAGACTTGTTTGGCTTCGGTCGGAGAAAAATGGAAATCGACGTCAACGACATGTACGCCATGGTTCTCTATCAAGTTGGTTCTCTCAAAGGCATGCTGGATGCCGAGGGCGTAGAGCTGTCTCACATCAAACCTCATGGGGAACTATTTTTCTACATGCAAAGAGACCTGGGCATTATGAGAGCTGTATTGGAGGCATGTGCGACATTTAAAGTGCCCGTTTATGCTTCTCAGAATCCCGAACAAGAGGCAATGTGCAAGGAGATGGGCATTCCTTTTCAAGGAGAAGTTTATGTCGACATAGATTATTCACCGGAAGGAAAACTTGTGCCTGTTGCACAATCTCAACCGGTTACACCAGAGCTCTGTTATGAACGGGCATTTGGGGCGGCAATGACTGATAGTGGAAAGGACATTAACGGGAACAAGTTCAGCTTTGGCTTTGACGGCAGGCCCTTCAGCATCTGCCTTCACTCTGACGCGCCCACAGTTCTTCAGAATGCAAAGGTGGTACGCCAGGCAATTGATGAAGCCAACAAGTCCAAGTTTGCCTCGGAATTTAGCAAAGTCAATGGTAGATCATAGAATTAAAAAGACAAACAATAATTGCATTAAATATTGAAAGCACAAAATGCATTCTAAACTAGGCAATTTGAAGCATACCCCTATGAATCTGCAGGATGCCTTTTAATTGCCTGCATGTCCATCTCTCAGCTTATAACAGTGATCACAGTTCAAGCACGTAAGATATTCCGCGTCAACCGGTTTTTGGAGAGCGGGCTCAAGGTCTGATGCTGGTCTGCGCATATCTTCGGCGTCGCACCAAAAGTGAACCGTTTGCAATCATGTTTACCTTCATCAAAGCACGTATAAGTCATGGACTCGCTCGTAGATTCCCAAAGCTTATCCGATACCCCGGAACGACATTGGAGGTTGGCGGGGGGCCGAGACTCAACCTTGCCGGGGCCGGCCCCTACAAGCTATCTTGTGGGGTAAAGCGCCTCACGCTACGAAGTCTTATCTTTTAGGAACCCAGAAACGCGCTATCGAGAGCTCGGGGTAGAAAGTTATAGTTATCGGTGAACTGCCTAACCTCCTAGGATGATAATAGGGATGGTAGGGAATATAAAAGGCTAATGCAGCTTCGTCGGCTGGGACTAATATATTACAGCCCATTGACCTGGCCATATTGGACTGTTGATGATCCCAGGCTTTCACCAGTCTAAGGTGAAGAATAAATGACCCCCTTATTCTTTTTCTCATAATTGTCTTCAAGTCTTTTTATCTGTTGAGTCAACCTTTTTAATTTCTACCAACACTGCCAATTATACCATTCTCTATTAATCTTCGCCATCCATCTGTATCAGATAATTCCAATGGCATCTGAAATCCCCATTCCTGGGACCGTGCAGCTTGTTGATGTTCAGGGCATCTTCAATGTCAAGCATGGCCATCAGTCTCGGGATATCGTCCTTGTCCCTCAGCCGACCAATGACCCTGATGATCCTCTCCGCTGGACTCCCGCACGCAAGACTCAAGGTATCGTCTGTGCTATGGTGTGGTGCTTCTTTGTTGCTGGTATGATCTCAGGATTATCTCCAGCATACATCTTGATTGAGCAAGATACTGGCATTTCAATTGCCGATCTGAGCACTGGCAATGGTATCCTCTTCCTCTTCTTGGGTTGGGGCACTATGATCACTCAATGCCTTGCTCTTAGCAATGGCCGACGTCTTACACTTCTCGTTTCCATCGTCTTGACTACTGCTGTCACTCTCTGGACTGCCTACGTCAAGTCAAGGGGGGAGTTCTTTACCAACCGTATCCTCCTCGGTATTGTTGCCTCGCCACAAGAGACACTCATCGAAGTCATCATCGGAGATCTTTTCTTCACTCACGACCGAGGCTTTTTTATGGGCGCCTATAGCTGGACTTTGTGGTGCGGCGCGTTTCTGACGCCGGTGGCCTCTGGTTATGTTGCACAGGACCTCGGGTGGCGATGGATTCAGTACATCCTGACTTTCATCGGTTGCGGTGTTACTGTTGTCACATTCTTTTTCTTTGAAGAAACTATGTTTTATCGTGATCACAGTACCGGCAACGTGCGTGACACAATCGGCATCGACCCGGCAAGCATTAGCAACACTGCTAAAGATCTCGAAAGCAATACCCCGGCCACATCAGACAAGAAAGTCAACGAGAAATCCCTCGATCGAGAAGATAAATCTACTTCTCAGTCCATCTCGCCTTCTGAACCTTCTGCATTTGACGAACAAGAGAGCACAAAGACATACCTGGCGAAACTAAAGTTCTGGGGGTTCCGTGACCCACGACAGCCCAGCACGTTCAAACTCTTCTTCTTACCAATCCGTTTGCTCTTCATGTTTCCTGGTATGTCTTTTGGTGGCTTACTTGTAGGTGGAATTCTTGCCTGGTATAACGTTGTTGGCGGTTCCTTGGCTCTTATCCTCGGTAATGCGCCGTACAACTTTTCTGCCAACAACATTGGCTTGACGTACCTTTCTTGTGTTGTTGGTGTCACCATCGGTTGCTTCCTTTCGGGATGGATGGCTGATTTTCTCGCTCTCCGCCTTGCGCGTCGGAATGGTGGTGTTATGGAACCCGAGCAGCGATTGTGGACATGCGTTATTGCACTTGTCATGCACCCTGCTGGCTGTCTTCTCTACGGAGTGGGTGCATCCTACCACATCCATTGGTTCGGAGTTGTTTTCGGCCTCTGTTTGATCTCCATTACTCTTCCGATGGGTGCCAATCTTGCATTCACCTACATTCTCGATAGCTACAAGGAGGTTGCAGGAGAAGGCCTGGTTTCGGCCATCCTGATCCGTAACATGATGGGTATGTTATCACACCCTTGATACTCTGTTCATCGACAATTGGCTAACATGTTTAGGCTTTGCTTTTGGATATGCCGTGGTCCCCATGATTAATAACCTATCTCTTCGTTATGCCTTTGTGCTCATCGCTGTCTTGGGCTTAGCAGTATGGTGCACGGCTATTGTGATGATTTTTGTTGGCAAAACTCTGCGGCGTTCCACTGCACAGTCATATTGGAACCTGGTTGAGCGATATGGGGCGAGAGCTCATTAATGGGGCAAAGTTTCAGTAGCTGGTCTGCATATTCTGCACCCAGATAACAGACAGTTAGTAGGCCAATGTACGCGAATTAAAGAGTGTGTGAAGTTCGTTGAGCATCCATAGTTTCAAAATCTATAATTATTATTCACTGTGTGTTTTTACTCATAGATGTAATTATATTTGTATTAGTTTCGTCTTTAACAGATGTGTGACGAATTAACGCATTGCAATGCCTGACTCTGTAAATCAGAACAGAGTGTGTGGGGTGAAAACATGGAATGGGTTCCAAGGTCAACCCAAGTATTTCTCTTTCGAATCTCGTTCTCTCCTGATAGACGAAATTATACGAACTAGAAGCTATATTGGCTATTTTAGCCTTTACCATCCGTCTTCCGGTCCCAAGAGTAGTCTCAGGCATTTACCTAAGGGAAAACAGAATTTTAACGTATGAGGAAACTTAAAAGGAATATGTTACGTCTTCAAATTGTAATAATTTCATATTGTTGTAATTCAGCTGGACCTGGGAGATGAACGTGCTCCAATTTCGGCACACATACGCCGTCTAACATACATCATGACCAAAATCTGGGGTCATACGGCATGTGGCGAAGATAATGGATCGGGTGGCGCTTCTTCATCCGTCCCAAGTACAAAGAAATGAGACACTCTCTCGTTCCAGCAAAGACAAGATACACGATAAGGGGTTTCCTCTTCTGTATACCCCGCGTTGGGGTAGAAATTCTAACCGTGATAGGGATGATTAGCTGCGGGCACAAGCGTACTCCACACCCTTTATCGCATCTTGAGCAATCTCTCGAACTATTAGGGACCCCTGGACCATATATCTATAACTCATATTCGTTTTTATTGAGGTCTGTCTTATCACTTGTGATGTTATCTCCTTTCGATTTTGTTACCTGTGTTCTCCTTTGTCATTGGCAACATGGGTTCCGTTGACTCAACCTCGCTGCGCAACATTCGCAAGGTCCTGGTCGCCAACAGAGGCGAGATTGCCGTCCGTTGCATCAAAGCCTGTCGCGAGTTGGGAGTTCGTAGTGTTGCCATCATAACAAATGCTGATGCAACTTCACTACATGCAACGCTGGCGGACGAGGTAGTCTTGCTACCGGGTGAAGACAGCACCGCTTACACGAATGGGTAAGCATTGCGCTTTCCAAAATGAGTGTTTATGTACTTTGCTAACTGTTTGTCTCAAAAGCGATGCGATGCTCAAAATTTGCAAAGAAGCAAATGCAGACGCCATCATCCCTGGATACGGCTTCTTAAGTGAAAATGTCGAATTTGCAACTGCCGTTGCTTCTGCCGGCATTACTTTTGTCGGACCTTCCTCTGCATCCATCAATGCGATGGGACTCAAGCATGAAGCCAGAGCCATCGCCCAAGCCGCAAATGTGCCGGTAATTCCAGGCACACAACTCTTGGAATCCGCCACAGCAGCTGTAGAGGCTTCAAAGCGTCTAGGCTGTCCCGTCATGCTGAAAGCGACAGGCGGAGGCGGAGGAATGGGATTACAGATCTGTCATAGTGAACAAGAGGTTGAGAAAGCATTCGCCATGGTTGAGAGCCGGGCCGGCGCCCTCTTCAAGAACAGCGGAGTCTTCTTGGAGAAGTACTATCCAAGTTCACGCCATGTTGAAGTCCAAGTCGCCGGCAATGGAGAAATTGTGGTCGCCTTTGGAGAGCGTGAGTGCTCGCTCCAACGGCGGCATCAGAAAGTGGTTGAAGAATGTCCCAGTCCCTTTGTGGAGCGTCATCCTGGCCTACGCGAAAAGATGCTTCAAGCCGCTGTCAACTATGCGTCACAGCTGAAGTACAAGAGCGTGGGCACGGTCGAGTTTCTCGTGGATGATGAGACTGCAGACTTCTTCTTCCTTGAGATGAACACACGATTGCAGGTCGAACATGGAATCACCGAGTTGTGTTATGGAGTTGATCTGGTACATCTCATGCTACGACAAGCCGACTACGAACGCGGTGGTTCTATCGGTATCCCGTCTGATGTCCTAAAAAGTCTTGGACGACCTCAGCCGCTCGGATCAGCGATCGAGGTACGGGTGTATGCTGAAGTGCCGCTGCGTGACTTTGCCCCTAGCCCTGGCGTCTTACAACACGTTCACTGGCCAGAGGGCGACGGCGTGCGAGTGGACACATGGGTCCGAAATGGACAGAGGATCACGCCCTTCTATGATCCATTGATTGGAAAGGTCATGGCATATAGCCCTGATGGTCGTGCCGCCGCTCAAAAGAAGATGCTTGCGGTACTTGCTGATACGGCTCTTCAAGGGACACAATCCAATTTGGAGTACCTATCAAAGATCCTTGAGTCAGAGATGTTTACAAGCGGCAATACGTTGACCAATTCGTTATCAACGTTCAAGTTTGATAGCTGTTCCTTACAAGTGATCGACCCCGGTGTTTTCACGACGATTCAGGACTACCCGGGCCGTATTGAAGTTGGTCATGGAATACCTCCATCGGGCCCAATTGACGATCTAAGTGCTCGAGTAGCAAATATTCTGGCCGGTAATGACCCTGGAGTCGAGCTGTTGGAACTCACTCTATCTGGCCCTAAGTTGTTGTTCCACGAAGCAGCCATCGTAGCAGTTTGTGGTGCAGAGCTGTCGGTTACTCTAGACGGCACATCCCAACCCATGTGGTCAAGGATTGTCATCAAGAAAGGTCAGACACTCGCGCTCGGCAAGGTGACAGGCAACGGCCTCCGAACATATCTTGCCGTGAAAGGCGGTTTCCCTCAGGTCCCCAAGTTTCTCGGCTCCAAGTCCACAGCCCCGGAGCTCGGCTTTGGTGGTGTACAAGGACGAAAGCTTCAGCTTCACGACATTCTCACTCTATCTCCACAATCAGGATCCTGGGCCGCAGAAGCCACACCATTGTCTTTGCCATCAAACTTCATCCCCAATTTCACTACCAGTGTGACTGTTTGTTGTATTGACGGACCGTACGGGTCTGAAGACATTCTAACCCCCGAGGGACGTACGACACTATACGAAACTAATTGGACAGTCAGTCACAACAGCAGCCGAAGCGGTATTCGTTTAGAAGGACCGCGGTTGAAATGGGCTCGAGCATCGGGTGGTGGCGGCGGATCACACCCATCCAATGTGCTCGACTATGGCTATCCCAATGGCGGCGTCAACTTCACAGGAGAATTCCCTATTATCTTTGGGCCTGATCGTCCGGATTTGGGCGGTTTCGTATGCCCAACAACTGTCTGCTCCGGCGAGATGTGGAAGATTGGCCAGTTAAAGCCTGGTAACACTGTACGATTTCGTTCTGTTGCTTACGACACTGCCCTGGAGATTTCCCGAAGAAAGGATGACTTCCTCCAGGCTCTTGTGGCATTTTCACATGGAAACACAAGCCCGATATCTCCTCTCGTTGTCGAGTTCACTGATGAACCCCCGTCTTCCATTTTATATCAAAAGCAATCCCAGGGAAGCCATCCACGGGTAACATACCGCCAAGGAGGCGACACGAGCATCATCGTCGAATACGGCGATCAGGTGTCGGATCTGCGCAACACTGCCTGCGTACAGTTTCTCGCCAAACAAATATCAGCTCTAAATCTGCCGAGTGTGCGCGGCGATCCCAACTTCTCTTCTCTCACCGTGCGCTTCGACCCGTTCCAGGTTGACCGATCCAAACTTCTCCAGCAGCTCATTCAATTCGATGACGAAATTGGGCAGACCACCGGTGTCAAAATTCCTGCTCGCCAAGTATGGCTCCCAGTTTGTCTGGACCACTCTTCATTGAAAGAGTCTGCTCAACGATACATGGAGAATATCAGACCTACGGCTGCTTACATGCCGGACAATGTCGAATATCTTCGCAAGAACAATGCACTCGAAACCCGCCAGCAAGTTTTCGATGCGCTTCTCAAGACACCGTGGTTGGCCGTCGCCGTCGGCTTCTACGTTGGAACGCCCATCTTGTTTCCGCTCGATCCTTGGCACGTATTAACCGGTCAGAAATACAACCCGAGCCGAGTTTATACACCAAGCGGCTCAGTTGGCTTGGGCGGTTCACTGGTGGCCATCTATCCCGTTGCGGCACCCGGAGGATACCAGCTTATGGGCCGCACATTAGGTGGATGGGACGGAACCGGAACTCGCACTGGTTTTTCTGCCGAGCGACCCTGGCTGTTCAACCACCTTGATTTAATAAAATTCTATGAGGTCTCTGAGGAGGAGTACAACAAGATTGAGCGAGATTTCGAGACGGGTCGATATGTGTTTGACATTACGCAAACGACGTTGGATATGGATGAGTACATTGCCAAATTCGAAGCCGCTGCCAAGGATCCCGCTTATCAAACCTGGAGGAAGCGTCAAGTTGATGCTGCTCAAGAGGTGGGAGAGCATGAGCAGCGTCTATTTGACGAGTGGACGGCAGAAAAGAATGCACGAATTAATGCTGCAACAACTGAAGATGACGACGCTGGTTCTGGAAATGTCGTCTCTATCGAATCGCCTATTAACGCCAATGTCTGGAAAGTGTTAGTGAAGCCGGGCGACGTACTAGAAAAGGGCCAAACGGTGGCGGTACTCGAGGCCATGAAGATGGAGATTAATATAATTGTCGATGAAGGCCGGGCTGGTGCTGTAGTAACAAAGATTAGCCAACCACCGGGAAGTGTAGTGAGTCCTGGGATGGTAGTTGTGGAGGGTCGGAGAGAAGACTGAAGAACTCAGATGAATAGCAAATGAGAAGACTAAATAATTGAGTCATGTCAAGTTGTGTATTAAACATGAAATCATTATTCTATATCAAGAGCAATTCATATCACTTGTTCAATAATCGCCAATTCAACACAGTGCATATATATCAGTTCCAGCAGTTATTATGCTTCCCCTCTCCTCTGTAGTGTAACTTTAACATGTTGTGCCTCTTCAACTCGATACTGTATCAGCCTAAGGCACATAGTGGGCTGACGAGGATACAGCTAATTCCCATCACGTGCTGTATCTTCGACCGGGCCGGGTTTATTGAATCTCTATCCATTCTTGACCGGGCCGGGTCTATCAATCCTCTAGCGATTCTTATCTCCAACAGACGCATTGAACCTGCCAATTGATTGGTTCTCTATCAAACAACCTATGACTACCTCTTCCTCCGAACCTCAATCGCTCTCATCTCTCCTCATCTTACACCATCATCTTTAGTCTTCGTAACATTGTGGCTGCATCTGGCATCGTATCCACTCCGAGATCCTGCTCGGCTTGCCCCACAGTTGCATCATGAGAGGTCGCCCTCGATTCCGTGTGGCTCCCTGCAAGTACTGTAACAAGGAGTTCAAACGACAGGAGCACCTAGAGCGTCACATTCGCACGCGTAAGTATCAATGAGTATCAGTGGGCATGCCGTTACCTTGATGTTGATGCTAAGTCTTATCTAGACACTCGAGAGAGGCCGTTTGGCTGTGCATGTGGCCGGACATTCTCAAGACCGTGAGTCATTGCACCCCCATTATACACCATTATACAACCAGCTCGGCATGCACCGACAATTAAGGTGCTTACTATGTATCATCAGAGATCTCCTCAACCGCCATCGTCGACTGTCTCAATGCTCAAATCCAGCTACAAGTATACCCCAAGACACAGCTACCAGTGGACAAGAAGCCCCCTCCCCCTCTAAGATTATCTATCAGACATCTCCATCACAGGATGCTATCATTTCTCCCTCAGACAGCAGTCATGGAAGAACACCCCTTAACCAAGATTTTATGACCCAGACATCTGCGACTCGAAATGTGATTACAGGACCAACCACCGCGATGAACAACGCCGCGCCGGTAGAGTACTCTCAAAAGCAGCTCATGGGGAAATTCTCAATACGCGACCTAGACACGAGTAGCCAGGAGCAGCAGCCTAGCTACTCTCCTCGTGATACCGGTGTTGTGGCTCGCAGCGACATTAACATGGACAACACCATCGAAGCTGGATCTGACTTTACCCAACTTCAGCTGTTCGATATCGATTTCCTTGCAAACGAAACAGACATGATAAGTGGATATCTCATGGATATCTTTCCACCAATGGACTACCAGCAGCCAATGATTGAGGATGTATCCGACACTTATAGCGGTTCTCAATCACTTTCCGCGGTTCTAGGTCCCAATAGCCTTGAGATACCGACTCTTTTGCAAAATGAGATACCACCATCACAGGGGAGGGCTTCTGTGGTCCAATTGGTACCAAGTCAGACAAACCAGGCACAGGATTCACTTGGCCGTTCACTCGACGCGATTGACGAAATCGTAGCAACGAATCCATGGACCGTGTCGGCAGCGGCGTACGAAAAACTCACTGCCGAAGTTGAAAAGCACATCAGCGTGTTACCAGAGCCGTTCACACTTCCCAGCCGGCAAACACTATCGAGATATGTTGCGAGCTGGATGCGGGGCTTTCATCCTCATTTGCCTTTCATTCATATACCAACAACTTGTCTGGAAGACAAGACGCCTATGCTTGTGTTGACTCTTGCGGCTACCGGGTCGTTCTATGGGTTTGAACACACGCACGGTTACGCTATGTACTTTATTGCAAAGTCTATCATTACTCATGAGCTCGAAAAACGTCGCCGAGCTTCTACTTTACACTTGCTTCGAACTTTTCCACGCTATGCCGGGCTTCCCACCGGTTCCCCAGATGCAAATGCGCAGACATGGGCAACGCCACCATCCGCAACATCAGGCTCTGTTGACATTGAACTGCTACAGTCTCTGTTGGTGCTTGTGCTCACAATGGCTTGGCTTGATGGGCCACTTGCACAAGACGCCCTCGCCATGAGCAGCCAACTTACGGAGTTAACTCGCGAAGCGCTCAAATATTCCGTTCCAGAAACTGAAGCTGATAACTGGAGTGCTTGGGCTCATGAAGAAGAGAGACGACGAACTCTGTTCTCGGCCTACTTTGTGATCAATATACTCACTATTTGTTTCAATGTACCACCTCAGATCACCAGCTCAGAGGTCAGAATTCCACTTCCATGCTCAGAAGCAGAGTTCAAGGCTGCCACTTCGAACGCATGGCTTAGCTTGCGGCAAAAGAGCAACTCCCGTCAGCCAGATTTCCAACTCTGTCTGCAGCAGTTGCTATCCGGGAAACCGCTTGCGAAAGAAGATTCTGCTACAGAATTCGGAAACTACATGCTTGTTCAAAGCCTGCTAATACAGGTATACTTCGAACGCCAAGTATCGTCCGCGGTGTTAAGTTCATCAACGAGTCTGCCACTGGACACTATTTCACTTTATGAGAACGCCTATAGTGCCTGGCAATCGTGCTGGGATTCAGCTATCGAGTCTGCTCTGGATCCCAACTCTCCTCATGGCCCCTTGGCCTTCAATTCGACTGCCATGCTTCGTTTGGCTCACGTCCATCTCGCAGTTGGCCTCCAGAGCCACTGCGCTCTCCGCTCACGCGATCCAAGGATTGTCGCTCAGGCGTTTGAACCTCACCAAAACCCCATTCCACTCCGCGCACCTCATCTAGACCAAGCGGTTTTTCATGCCATTTGCGCATTGAGGATACCGGTGAGGGTTGGGATAGCGTTTGTCGCGCGGGGACGAACGGGGCATTGGAGTGTTCAGCACGCCATCAGCAACTTTGCATGTGCACTCCTGCTCACTCACTGGCTCGAAAACCTCTTTCATCTGGTATCTTCCGATGGGATGGAAATCTTACGATATGAGGAGAAGCGATTACTTTCTATTGTCGAACGGCTAATTGAGGAGACCCATCTGGAGGGCTCTCTGGGCTCAAAAAATGACTATCCTCGCCGAATCCGACGTCTGGCTATTGCTGCAGTAAGACTCTGGGCAGAGACATGCCGGGGAATCCAGGTATTTGAGATTGTTCATGTTGTCGGGGAGACATTGTCTCTTGTTGCCGAGTCATTAGAGGGCCGCTTTTAGCCGCAAATGACTCGAATATTTTCACACGTTACGCTTGCTGCAAGAGAAGGGTGATCTGTATGTACTATTAACTATGATAGCACTCGCCTCGAAAGCTATTGAGGCAATAATCACGAATACTATCCGATGTATTACTCAGTTCAGATCGAAGCCCCACGCGAAGTTCGATTTCTACTGTATTTCAAGATCTACTGGGCATATCTGCAGGCCGGTCATAAGTACAATCCCTGCATCGCGTGGATCCTGTATGCTTCAATATTGGACGTGGGGGTTTGACTGTGGAAGCCTTTATGCAGTGACTGAGGGTATCAGAGGAAGTCAGCCATCACTAATGTGAAACCCCCGGCAAACCCAATGCAACTCAGCACCGATAAGTAATTGCGTACATATTTCCAATGACAAGGAAGCTGCGGCGGGCCGAATAGAACCCCTAGCCATCTGAAAGAAGCCATCTCGCCATTTGCCATAACGATCTTCATTTCATAACACAAAAGCTTGCAGTCATAATCCTAGATACGATTGCTCCGTTCAGGATATCATGCAAAATCCCTCATCATATGAAGCAATACATTGAATGACGGTTCTTAAACTCTTTCTAAACCTTTTTGCTTTGTAATTTCATCCAAAGCTTCTTACCTATAATCAAGACTTGTGGTTGCGTTTATGTGTAATCGAAATATTTCAGCTGACGAAAGGATGCCAGGGTAGGAATGTCTCGGCAGTGGAAGAGAACGTAATCGATACTCTCCTCCTTCGTCTCCATGTAATCGTCTTACCAGGCCAGCTGCGCATTGTGATTTCTCGTATTTTATTTATACCAATTTGTATAGTATTACGCTGCAGTAAGAGATCGGAGTGCGAAATGAGCAGGATCAAGATTGCAGGGTATTTAAAAAGCAAGGTTGTAGACCCATGCCATCTTTGAGTGCTTGTTAACATGAAAACCCCACGCCATGTTCAATGGTTTTTGGTGCTCCTCATCATAACAAGTATGTTTGCTTTTTCCTATCTATTCAGTTCCTCAACAGTTACATGTACATGGTCTATATCCCGATGCAGAGCTCAGGTCCATAATTAAGACAAATTCCTTTTCGGATTATTGACTTATTCAAGAAGGTACAAAACTGCGTGAAGAATTTCAGAGATATTTCGGAGTTCACATTGGATCTTATATTGCTCGTGCTTGGATTTTCTGAAAATATATAAATATCTTGGAATCCTGCCTACGGTGATTTATCCCGTATCACCTCGTTCACTACCCAAGTAGCGTATCAGCTCCTTATATACGCTAATATATCATTCTTTGCTTACCTGTATTCTCAAAATCGCATTATCTTAAATCACCGTCATGGCTAAAATTGGCTCTGTCTCTAGTAACCAGCAATTCCCATGGGCTACGTATCTGGAGACTCTAGTCCGTCTACTAGACACCGTTCGTTACAACGATGAGAATTTCACAGATGACGAACGCGCCTCGTACTTGAAGTACGCTTATTCAAAAGCTGCTGAGCATTTTGCTCAGCCTCATGTACAAGAAACTCTTAAAGTGCCACCCAAGCGCATGGCTGCCGGACTTAAGACCATCGTCGGGCTGGTTGTTTACTCTTGGTCCCATGTATCTAAGGAGTTAATGGCCGATTTAACTATCTTCTATACCTACACTCTACTTCTTGACGATAGCATAGAGCAGCCCGCTGGCTCTATGACAAACTGGTATGGAGACCTTCTGAGCGCCAGACCTCAAGCTCACGGCTGGTGGAGACTGGTCAATGATTTTATTCCCAACGTTCTTCGTCATTATGGCGGCTATTGTCAAATGAACATAGTCCGAAGTACGATTGACTGTAAGTTGTAATCCTCCGCTTCTGTACAAGGCAGGATGTCTAATACCATCAAATACAGTTTTCCAAGGTTGCTGGATCGAGCAACACAATTTCAAGGGCTTCCGCGGCTCCAGTGACTATCCCGGATTTCTTCGTCATCTGAATGGCCTAGGCCATTCTGTTGGCTCTTCTTTGTGGCCTCTCGAGCTGATTGATGAAGAAAAACAATTTTCAGAGATCACCGCGGCCATTGCCCAGATGGAAAACTGGGTGGTCTGGACGAATGATTTGTTTTCTTTTTACAAAGAATACTTCACAGAGCGAGATCAGACGTCTTTAGTTAACAATTATGTGGCATGTGATGGCATAACTCTTGATCAAGCTCTTTACAAGCTCTGCGAGGATGCTATCCGCAGTTCCGAAGAGATGATCCACGTCTTCCAAGATAAGCATCCCATGATATATGAGAGCTTGACCCGTTTTATCCAAGGCTATATCACTTGGCATTTGTGTGATGACCGGTATCGCCTTATCGAGATTTGCGATTCCTCTAGCAACAGCCCCATTGCTCAGAGATTTCAGAACTACATGGAGTCTGCTCGCCGTGTCGGTATCATAGACACTGCTGGGTATTGCGTGCCGTCAGTTACCGAGTTGTGCAAGCGTGAGATTGAGGGACAAATGAGCGGTCTGCGGCCGAGCAGTCTATAAGGCGCTGATCCTTTGTAAGTTGGTTGGCAACATTCTTTATGTTACGTCATGAGCCAAAGATATGAAGATGTAATTATTTGAGAAGAGAATGAGATTTAATGTGATTGCCGCGCGCAGAAATGAAGAGCGGATAACAGCAACACAGGTCGCGGAAATGTATTTCATTATTTTGACACTCTTTATTACACTTGAATAGTTGTAATATTTTTCACTTTGCTATATTGGTTGCAATGACATCATTTTGCTAAAAACTCAACATACATAGGTAGTCAGGACTACTCATAGAGGGGAACAATTTGCTTCCCCTCATACCCAACTGTTTCCATCCATTCCCTCAAACTCCTTGGTCGTGTAGGGTAAACTTCATCTGCCCAAGCCATATCTTCTATCTTCTTTTCTTTCTGCTCTTTCCAGATATTCCACCAGGCCGAAAAAGATTTGCGAAACGTAAACGAGGTGGGATCAGTGGGATCCGCTCTTCTGGGCAATCTCCCCTCTGGATCTACATGGCTAGAAATAGCCTCCATCCATGCGGATGTCGTCATGCTCTTGAATTGAGCCTTTTTGCCTGTGACTTGCTGAAGTGCTGTAGCGATCTCTGGAAAAGTAACAAAAAAGGGTCCCGCGGACAGCATTTTTCCAATACTCTCCTCTGGATGTGCCAAAGCCCACTGGAGGCGATAGCCATACATTTCGAGAGGCAGAAGTGGCATGACGCTGTCATCATCCATGGGATTTTGAAAGACGAATCCATCCTCGTTCTCAGTCGGTCTTAGAAGAATCCCAAGCATTTCAGCGTAAACGCCGCCTGTCAGGATAGTCCAAGGGAGTCGGTCAAGAGGCTGATTCATCAACCAGCCAGTTAACCTACTGGAAACGATATTGTGACTGTTCCTATATTTTTCATCCATGCCCAATTTGCCGTATCTATCTCCGGCACCAGCGAAAATGAACCATTTCAGCTTACTTTGGACAGCTATCTCGTAGGCACGAAATGTCCAGAAGTACTCAAATGGCTCGCCAACGTTGAAACTGTCTATACTGAAGTATACAACGTCTTGATTGGCAAAAGCGTTACGTAGGCCCTCCTCTGTTGTGTACGAGCCTTCAACAAATTGGACGTCCGGAAAGGAGGATGCTAGGGCCGCGGCTTGGGCTGAGTTCTTGTTTCTAGTGAGAACAGACACGCGATATCGCTTGGTCCGTGCCAATGCTAACAAAATCAGTATACATTTTACTCATCGGATGACTGACTTATACCTTGAACGATCGATCGCCCTTGGGCTCCAGTCCCACCAAACACCAAAACTCTTGCATTCTCAAAAGAGATACGGCCAGCCATGGTGGAAGTTTAGTATTGTTTACTGTAATGAGTTTGCTGTTGTGAATGTTTTTGGTCATATCTCATAGCAGAAGCTGATAACTTTATATATCGAAGAGCGAGTTTATGGATTAGTGATCAAGTAGTGCAGAGCATCGACATGACAGTAGAACAAGGGCTAAAAAGCATACCTCCTGTGAAAAGATTATTAATCAGAAACGAGTCAAATGGATCTTTTGCTAGATGTCCAATGACAAGTTCGTAGCAACCAATCAATATTTTCAACAAAGGGGTCATGTCTGGCAAGTATGGGAGCATGGTTAGGGATGACGGCATCAGCTTGACTATGATGCTATCGAATTGACATTTGATGTTTGCTATAATCAGGTTTCTTGTCAAGTTGCCTCGGTTATCACAAGGATATTACGTTTATATCTCTATGGAAGTGAATAATGCCACCGTTGCGCTGCTGAATAAAAGTCTAGACAATGAAAGTATGTTGCCTCCTGACACCAAAGCTACCCACACAATACAACACGTTAAGCCTCTTTCGTGCAGCTTTGGAGACACTGGGTATTACCAATCCAAAGCCCGATATTATGAAACTGGTATATAATCAATCTATTCATATATCTAAGTAATTGCGCTTTCGTACCCCGATGCTGATGAGAGGCTCTACCACAGAAACCATGAAAGCTGGTTTGAAATTCCAGGGGGGCTCTAAAAGGCTCTATCTATTAGTCACCTCTCTCTTCTTAAAAGTGTAGAAAGCTCGTACAGTAGGCTTTGTATGCCATGCTATCCTCAGATGTGCTTCAAGATAAGCTCAACTTCGGTTTCTGCAGTCTCTAGGATATGTTCCGGGGCAAACTTCGGTACCCATCCTAGAGCTTCTGTGCCGTGCTTCGGTGTAAGTGTGCATCTGGCGGTTCGACGAAATATGTGACCAAATTAGCCCTCTTATCGTTACAATAATAGGAAGCTAAGCATATATGCTCCCGCTTTAGCATAATGGGAGATGAAGATACTCACTTGCCAGCCAATTGCACACGTACATAGGCTTTGGGACAGCTTAGACCGCGGCTCATCGCCTCAAGGGCTTCGTCATCTGCTAACTTGACCTGCTCGTCTTCTACAATGCCTTTCTTCGCCAGTGCTACCGCCATACGGGCATAGAGGTCGTCCCATGCCACACTGCCTGGCGAAGGTAGGTAATAACCATGCCTTCCATGCCCAACGTTATCATTCCCAGAGAGGATGGCGGCGAGCAGTCGAATGTAGAGGTCAGTGTTATCTCTAATGTGGCATACGGGCCAAGTCTAGTTACGATCAGCGTTAGTTCTTCCTCTCCTGGTACGAAGCTTAAGAGTTGACATACCGGAGAGTTATCGTCTACGCGATAGACACGCTTCGCCTCCTTGGCTGCCCTCACAATAGCTACAGTCTGAGCGGAAATCTTATTGCCGAAGCCTAACCCTTCGCCATCTTGCATAATTCTCAGCGCTCAGAACCCAACATGGACATGCAACTGCAAGTCTCCAAAGGCAGGTAGAAACTCACACACAATACAAGGTGCAATGATGTAGCTCTTTACACCGAGCTCCTCCGAAAGCTCGATCACGGTATTGTTCGTGCTAACCGCCTGTGATACATGATTAGGTTCATGTTCATTATGTACCGTATCTCTAAGCAAAGATTGGAGTCTGGGGTTGTTAGATGTCCCACCTTTTGAAATGCCGGGAATGGAGCTCGAGTCTGCTGCTCACTCTGGATTTCAAATAGCTTGTGATCTGTATCCAGTAGTGGCTTATCTGTAGGTGCTCCTGCTAGATCCGAAAATATCTTTGCGCCTGATGTCTACAAATATGGTAGATGTCAGTAAGCATCGCAAGAACATGACTGGGGGAAAAACGAAGACTCTTCGTAAGAGACAATTGTCTCCCACGATAGCAGCCGCGTAGGCCGGTTTGTCCTCCGTCTGCTTCCCTCTTTTCAGACGGTAGTGAGAGGGCAGACGCTGGGTGGAAGTCACTGCCTACCTGCAAGAAATGGACCTCCTTGCCGGTCTGTTGCCGCAATTTGGCCAGGGCTCGAATGAAGAGCGTCTGTCTCTCGACACTCACTACGTCAATGAACCAAACCACTACTGACACGTCGTGACCTAGAATGAAGCTCTCAATGGCGGCTTCATTCCCTGGATCAAATGACGTGGGCTCAGCACCATAGTCCCGGACGGCCTGGGCTTGAGCATCGCTGCGGACGAGTGCATAAATCTTAGCATGGGCTGGCAGCTCTGTACTATTGCTGCTGGGGTTGTGCAGTTGGGCCAAGATGCTGCCGCCAAGGTAGCCAGAGGCACCAGTGAGGAGGATGTTGTGCATAATGCCTATCTTATCTGAAGTGTGTACCGTAAGAGGCGTGGTGGTACTTTAAAGGACTGGTTAAGTTCAAATTAATAGAGATATAGGCAACATTGACTTACAATAGGGAATACGTAAAAACTACCTAGTAATGTCGGATTATAGTCCTAACATGAGAAATAACATCCATTCAGCTTCACTTGTGCCAAGGCTTCAAGCTATTAGGGCGGGAGCTAGAGCAACATTTCTACCCTTTTTATCCTCTGTAACAAATGGAGAGAATTATCTTTCTAGCCAATTACAAACATGCTTTGGTCTGTGATGACTGGCTATTACCCTTCTAGGATAATGAAAGCAGAAGTTTACAAATCGACTCCGTTAACCAATGAAAAGCAGGTGTCTACAAATTAATTGCCCTGGACAAACAACAGATAATGACGCATATTTCTAACTTCAAGAGACGCTTCCTATTGGATACTGGACACTAGGTATGTGTAAATACAATATTATATATAACATGAAAATGGAGCCTAATCTTTGAGGATCTCGCCATCACAATCCCTACGTGTCTCTTCATAAGATATTGACAGATTATTAGAGTACTACACTTAGTAGTAGATGTAAGTCGGACATTCAACCCAGCGGAACTGTTTAGCCCCCCTCGATTCGCATCTGTACTTTTCTCCATGAAGAAGCTTTGCAAACTCGTCATATCAAAGTGCCTGGAAGCGTTGACTCGTGTTCTGATATCGCATCAGATAATGTATATAATGTTCTTGGTCTATACTCTAGTATTACCCGGCACTCTTCATGGATCCTTGGCCAATTTTCCATTTTTCTCCTCGCCCATCTTTACCATTTCTATCCGAAGCTAAATATTCAATAGGAATCCTCAATCGATTCAATTCTCTCTCATCTTCTGCTGAGCCATGACTCAGTCTGTCAAGAACCTTGGCGTAGGTCCCAATTCTGAGTGTGCTGTTTACAATCCATGGATGCTTATAGCGGGCTTCAGTGGCCTTGCCCGCTAAACCCACCCAACCCCACCACTGATTTCGCTGAACCCCGGCTTTTGGCCAGCTCAACCTCAACTCCATCCAAACCTCTGCCACGTATGATGTTTCATTCAAGTTCACCATATCATCACGCTCGTTCACCTCCCATGAGCCCATAATGTCGCCTCCGAAAGACGCCAATCCGCAGCCCCCCAAATCCATCTCCAGCACATCAAATCCATCTCCACCATCTCAAAGCTCCCACTCAAGCAATCCCTCCGTCATCAAAGGCGCCTCCCTGCTCATCATCCTCCAAGTCGCCTCTCGCCTCATCACCTTCATCGCCAACCAGCTTCTCCTGCGCTTCCTCACCGCCCCTCTGCTGGCCCTTTCCACACAGCTCGAAGTTTACTATCTCTCCATTCTCTTCTTCGCCCGCGAGAGCCTGCGAGTGGCCATTCAGCGGCAGGGCATCGCAGGAGCAGCAAACACCGAAGATGGCGCTCAAGCAGACGATGCTGCCGTTGCACGGAGGGAAGGACAGGCGGTGGTGAATCTGGGGTATCTCGCCGTTGGACTGGGAAGCGTCGTCAGCGTGACTTTGGGATGGATGTATCTTGCGTCTGCTTCTGCGACGACTCTTCAGACGCCCTGGTTGGTCGAGTCGCTTTGGCTCTATGGCATTGCCGCCATGGTTGAGCTCTTATCCGAGCCGTGCTTCGTCTTGATGCAAACGCGTCTGCAATTCGGCACTCGCGCGACAGCTGAATCCGTCGGCACGTTTCTTCGCTGTATCGTTGTTTTTGGTTCTGCTGTTTGGGCCTCTCAAAAGGGCTTGGATATCGGTGTGCTCCCCTTTGCACTCGGCCAATTATCATATGGCGCCTCTCTTCTCTTGGTCTACTTCGCGTCAGGATATCGCCTTGCGACCAGCACTGGATTCTCACTCTTTCCCAAGCGACTCAATTCCAGCAAAAGCGTTGTCTTTGTGTTGTCCTACTTTTACAAGCCGACTGTCAGCCTTGCAGGAAGTATGATGGCTCAAAGCTTCGTGAAGCATCTCCTTACCCAGGGCGACACCTTTTTGATTTCACTATTCTCGACTCCTGAGGTGCAGGGTGTATATGCTTTGGCGAACAACTACGGCAGTCTTCTCGCCCGCTTGCTCTTCCAGCCCGTCGAAGAGAGCAGCCGCAGTTATTTCTCCCGCCTCTTATCTTCGCCATCTTCGTCCAACAGCGGAAAATCCTCGTCACAGCCATCCTCATCAGTCAAGGAGGCGAAGCGCAATCTACACACCATCTTGCGTCTATATATTCTCTTGTCTTCCATCATTGTCAGCATTGGACCTTTTGCAGCCCCCGCCCTTCTCTCTATTGCGGTAGGAAGTCGTTGGGCCGGTTCAGGAGCTGGCCAAGTTTTGGGAACGTATTGCTTCTACATCCCCTTCATGGGGCTCAACGGAATCACTGAGGCCTTTGTTGCTTCTGTCGCCACTGAGGCTCAAGTGCATCGCCAGTCATTTTGGATGGGCATCTTCTCAGCCGTCTTTGCAGCATCTGCTTTCCTTCTCATGAGTGTCTTTCCCCTCGGCGCTCAAGGCCTAGTCTATGCCAATAGCATCAACATGCTGTGTCGAATCATCTGGAGTGGCGCCTTCATTGGCAGCTTCTTCAAATCTCATGGCGTCGATTTTGCACCTGCATCGCTATTCCCGACAACCACAATCGCCGCATCCCTGTCGACATTGGGACTTTTACGATTCCTAGACGTTCAAGACGATGGCGAGCAACGACCACTCGCAACGTTGATCAAGATTGCTGGCTCTGCCATTCCATTACTACTTCTAATGTACGTGAATGCATATCTACATGCTTTGCTATTTCTTCTCTTCCAGATACACAGTCGTCTAACATGGTGCTGTAGTGTATTTCTAGAGCGCAAGTTTCTTCTCGAATGCTTCCAGTCTATCCGAGGCCGCAAAGCAAGCAAACGCGAGTGAGTAGTAACAAAGTAAGACAAAAAAAGAAACAAGAGAGTAAAAGAAACCCATTTTCCGTGCAAACCTATATACCCATGCTTTTTTCTATTAATCGAAAGTAATCTTTGTTGCCTTTTGGTTCGGATCGACGTCCTTGAAGAAGCCGCCGTACATGTCGTGTGTCTTCTTCTTGACGACGGTGCCAAACTTCATCAGCTCATCCGGAACAGGCTGGTTAGCACCCTTGAGGATGTTGATGAGACTGTTTCCACATATTAGTTTCGTGCTTTTACGTAATTGCGAGGGTGGTCTGAGGCTACTTACGATCCAGAGTGCGCCTTGTCCTGAATTGTAAACATGGTGATGGCCTCACCAGTCTTGCCGGCTCTGCCTGTACGTCCAATACGGTGAACGTAATCCTCAATCGTCAGAGGGAACTAAAGAGAAGCCAAGTTAGACAACGCCTCAGCAGGCCCATAGTTCAAAGTCAGCTTACAGTAACGTTGATGACCAGCTTGACCTCGGGGATATCCAATCCTCGAGCAGCCACATCGGTAGCGACCAAGACTGGTGTCTTGCCAGTCTTGAAGGCCTCCAAACTCCTCGTTCGCTGCTCCTGCTTCAAGTCTCCGTGAATGCCACCAACACGAACGCCCTTGCGGCTGAGGAAGCCCTCGACGCGAGTTGCCTCCTTCTTGTACAGGCAGAAGACCAAGATACGGTCATCCTTTTGCTTACCCTGCTGGTGCTGTTTGATGATTTGCAGGAGTCGGAATTCCTTGTCCTTGCCATCCATGACCTCGACCTTCTGGGTGATGCGGGTGTTGGCTTGGAGCTCAACTGAGCCGTTCTCAGTCTCCTTGCCGCGAGATCCAATGGTGATCTTGACGGGGTCAACCATGAAGGTAGATGCCAGGCTCTGAACGGAAAAGGGCCATGTGGCAGTAAACATGAGCGTCTGTCGCTCCTCCCGGGGAGGGCAAGCACCAAGAATCATCTTGATATCCTCCTCGAAACCCTTGTCCAGCATACGATCGGCCTCGTCCAAGACGGCAAATTTGCAGCCGCTCAGGTCAACGGTCTCATCGGACATGAAGTCCTTCAAACGGCCAGGGGTGGCGACGATGATGTCAGCACCCTTGTTGAGGAGCGCACGCTGGTCATCCTTGGAAGCACCACCGTAGAGACAGACGCACTTGAGTCTGAGAAGGGCAGCAAGACGAGCCAATTGCTCGTGAGTCTGCATGGCCAGCTCTCTGGTGGGCGAAACGACAACGGCCTTGACGCCCTTCTTGTTGATCTGGGAAATGGCCTCAACGCAGGGAAGAGCGAAGGCCATAGTCTTGCCGGAACCCGTCTCAGCGACACCGACGACATCGCGTCCTGAAAGGGTAGATGGCCATGAGGCAGCCTGAATGGGAGTAGGGGCCTTGTAGCTGGCAAAAGGCGACGGCTTCTTCTCCAGCAAGTTGGTAGAGGGCAGGTGGTGGAACTCGGTGACGGGTCGGAGCTTGCCAGTGGTGTTTCGGGTGTCGGTAATCACAATCTCGTTCTTGGACAGGTATTCGTCGATTTCGGATTGCGGGACGTTGGACAGGCTCATGGTCTGGACGTAGTCGTGACCGTTGGAGGCTTCTTCGGAGGCGTTGGCTTTGCGCTCCTTCTTGGACTTTTTCTTCTCTTCGGCGGGCTTCTCATCTTGGTCGATGTCCATGCTCTCGGGCTGTTCTTCGGTAGCCTGTTGAGCGCTGTCATCTTCGTCCTGAGACTTCTTGGACTTCTTCTCTTTCTTCTCTTTCTTGTCCTTCTTTGACTTCTTCTTCTCCTTCTTGCTTTCTCCGTCGGCGCTCTCCTCTACAGGAGCCTCAGCTGTATCCTCGTCATCGGCAGACTTTCTCTTCTTTTCTTTCTTCTCCTTCTTCTCCTTCTTCTTCTCCTTCTTCAGACGCGCCTTTTCGGCATCGTCACCAGCGTCGGCAACCTTGGACTTCTTGACCGGGCGGTTCTCGGCCACGCTGTCTTCGGCTTCAGCGCGGAGGTGCTTGGTAGCAGCCATTTTGAAGAATTAAGTGGAATGAGAAAGTCGAATCGATCTTGTCTCAATTGGTAACCCAGGATCAATCGTCTCGCTGGATTTTTGCGACGAGATGGAATGGCCGATGCTGCGCAAAAGCTGGTGGGTCTTGGGCGACGATAAAAGAAAAAAAAATGGGAAAAAGTTGTTATCGATAGCGATCGGACGCCCCGCTTCACTTAGCAATACTACTTGCTGACTAACCATTTTCGTCTACCTCATTTTTTTGCCAGAGACTCCGGACTCAAAACTACAACAGAGATCATGTCTTGCAGCAGTTGCATGAAGAAGAAGGCTATTGAGTGATATGAATGACAAAAGTGATATCTCAGAAAAATTCAAATCGAAACGTCCCAATAAGTTATTACAATTTTCCACAGAGCTCAGCAAAATCCTGCTCATCATTCCTGACCATCTGTGCAGCCTAGCTCAACCAGCAGCTTCACCATTTTTTCTTCCCTAGGAAGGCAAGCAGCCCATGGGAGTATTGTGTTGCCCCATTTATCCTTGGACTTGGTATTAGCCCCCATCTCCACCAGCAACTTGACAATGCCTTCATCCCCCCCCAAAACAGCCCACCAGAGAGGCGGCCTACCATATTGTTCATCTTTGGACTCAATATCAGCATGTAATTCAATGAGCAGCTCCACGATCTCTTTTTCATTTTTCAAAGCAGCCCATGAGAGTGGTGTCAACCCCCGTCTGCCTTCTTTGGCCTCGATATCAGCGCCCAATTCAACTAGCAGTTTGACCATAGTTCCTCGCCCGTTTTTAACAGCCCGTAAGAGTGGTGTCAATCCCCATTTGCTTTCTTTGGCCTCGATATCAGCACCCAATTCAACTAGCAGCTTGACCATAGTTCCTCTCTCGGTCTGAATAGCCCGTGAGAGTGGTGTCAGCCCCCATCTTCCATCTTTAGCATCAACGTTTGCGCCCAACTTAATGAGTAGTCTCACTGTATCTACCAACTGCAAATTAGCAGCCAGCCAAAGCATAGAAGCGTTATATATCCTCTCCTGGGCGTCAATGTCTGCGCCCAACTCAATCAGTAGCTTCACCATGGGTTCCCGATCTAGAAAGAAAGCCTCTTGGAGCGCCGTCCTGCCATAGCTCCCAGCCGTGGCATTAATATCAGCACCCATTGTAACAAGAAGCTTTACCATGTCTGCATCTCCCATCTCGGCCGCAATCCAAAGCGGCGTCCGTCCCCCAGGGTCCAAAATCTCGATATTGGCACCATTATCAAGTAGCAATATGGCGATGTCCATTCGCCTTTCACGGACCGCCCACCATAGAGGTGCCTGGCCGCGCGGATCTTGGATATTGGCGTCGGCGCCATTCTCGAGTAACATCTTGGTTATATCCTTTTGACCCATGCCAGCGGCCTTCATTAACCATAAATCTCGTAATATAGGCGAAATATTAAGCTTATTGGCCAGGTCCAATAGATCTTTTGGCGGGCTTGAGGAACTTGCCCCTGCGTGATTTTCCCATTCATCCAAAGAATAATCCAGGAATAAATACTGTGAAAAACGCCGTCGCACTTCGTCTCTCTCTCTATACAAATATCCAAGATCATTTTTGCGGTACAATGCCCGGCTTCCGTTGTTGAACTCTTCTGCGGTTAGATACGCAAGACAAATCTTAAAAAGGAGGAAATTTGCCTCAGTTAGAGTTGTATGATACCATTTTCGGACTCGATCTGAAACTACTTCTTTGAATTGAAGATTTGGTGAGGCCGGAATTCGCTCATCATTTGATGAGATGTTGATCAAAAATTCTCTTGCCGTCTGATGTATCAAAAAGATCCTCTTCGATTTGTCGATAAACACAAAAAGACCACATAAGTGACGAATCTTTTTAGCAAAACCCTCTACTTTCAGCCCAGATGTGGCTGCAGATCGTAAGTCGGCCGAGTTGCCTACTTTTAGGCCGACGCCCAATGCCACAGCCATTTCCTTGATCTTTAGTGGACGCCGCGCACCAACAATAATCTGCAGGATCATTTTGACCTCTAGCTGTCTGGCCGGCGGTGCACGATTTAAAATCTTGTCATATGCGGCGTCGACGGAGCTGGGAATCAGTTGAATTCTTTCCTCTTCTGGACGAAGGCTATCTCGAAGCATAATGCGGATATCATCCATAGCCAATTGTAGCCAGAGGTAAGTTCGATGCTCCATTTGAAGAAGTTGTTTCTCTATTCGTTGAAGCGTTTGCGTCTCTAGCCCTTCGATATGGCCGAGTTCCCTTACTCGTAGCCCGACGATGAGATTGATTTCATCATGAATCTGTTCATTCTCTTCCTCTCCGCGAATATGGATCCGGGGGAATGATTTCGTGGCTGAATGGAAACCTTCCTGTATTTCTAGGTATGGACGGCTAGTAACGAGGAATTTGATCCAGTTTGGTCGGTTCAGTGATTGGCTCTGAGTGTAGAAGTTTGCCAGCAGTTTGATTAGCTTTGCCTCATCACTCGGCCGGCATTCGTCCAGGGCATCAAAAACGCATATCGTCCTGGAAAATGCGTCATCCGAGATTGCAGCCTCAAAAATGCGCCAGAGAGTATCGACTTCTTGCTGGATGTTTTTGCCATTTTTTCTCCATTCTGGTAGGGCATGTTGCAACAAGTCTGGCTGCATACCGAATAACTGGTGGAGTATAGCGCATAGCGCAGTTGTAAAACTGTTTTGATCATCATTGTCTTTGAAGAAAAAGTAGCAAATCGAGACTGAGTCGGACGTATATAAGTCACCATCAACAAGGGATTTGGCTAGAACCGATTTTCCACAGCCCGGATCAGCGGATATCCATAAGAGATCATTATGGCTGCTTTCAAGCCATTGACGGTATTGAGAATTCTGGAAGACCCAACGACATGTCCCTTCTACGCGATTAGGATTGATATTTTTGTATTGCTCATACGCGGAGGTTTTAAAGGTTTGGTGGCATTCTCGTCTTTCTTTCTCCTCGTCTTTTGCAGTTTTTTCACCATCACGGGCTGCTCTTTGTTCAAACCCTCTCTGGAGTTTCTCGGTGGCATCGGATAGCTGATCTGCATAAAAGTGTTAATGTACTATTGTTACCCTCATGATGATCAGCATACCTTTTTACTTACGGTACAGTTCGATCACTAGCTTTTCTCGAGATACATGCCCAGCAGGAACGTAGCCCAGCAATTCTTTTGCATATGATGCCGCGGCCAATGCTGCGTATCCTTGCCACGCATCATTTTTATGCGAGTCGGCATAATCGCAGATCCCGCGGACAATAATACACGGAAAATCCATCATTAAGCCAGCTGCCTCCATTTCAAAGCAGAGAGCTTCAGTTTCCTGGCGCAGACGTTCTCTCGTTTCTCCGTGTTTTATAACCATATTTCCAGATGCAATAATGCCGTAGTGTATCTGTGGATCGATTTCTCGACGTGGGCTTCTATCTTCTTCCCAATCCTTTAAACACTCCTCACAAGTTCGTGCATTCTCAGGATGCTCATGATGTACCTTGAATAGCCGATCGGTAGAGGCATCAGGGCGAGCAAAGCTTTTCCGCGTGCGTTGATTTCTTGAAATAGCTTTCTCAATATATATCGGATACTTTGGATCATCAGTCAAAGCAGTTGCTTGTAGGTTTGTGAGTGCAGTAAGCAGTGAACGCGGCGGACTCTTCAGGGAGCCGGTTTGTATGAGCTTCCCGTTCACCATTTTCCCCATATCGTACTGAATTACGCCACCGCAAGCGCCAACTGGGGAGCTGACTATGATATCACCAAGTCGAATATCATGTGTAGAGGACGGAATGCCCGCTGCAATGCCGACCATCAATCCAATTCGTAACGATTCGGAAAATGTTCGCATCATATTGATTGCCACTGTTGTTGCTGAAGTTGTTCCAAATTGTCCGAGGCCGGCTATTGCAACGTAGTGTTTTCCAATCCGTCCCAGGGTATATGAATTCGTATCATTGCTGTCTTGTTCATCCAATATCCCAAAATTCTCATCCAGCATCTCTTTAGCTGCAGCAACCTCAATTGGCAAGGCACAAATCCATCCGATTTGGAACTCTTGGCGTGCCGGAGGGGGCATGGCGACAAGCCCGGGTAATCTGAATACTAGAGTTGATATGTAGGTACCTTGTAGTTGCAAGCTGGACAACACGGTCCCAAAAAGCAAGTGCTCTTCTGTGAAGTATTCTTTTTACGATATCGACCTCTCTGCGGGGTCGTAAGATGCGCAAAACTACATGTATGAGAGACTAACAGCTGTAGGCTGCCTCCGACATGATCGTTGGGCTCAATTAGGCCGCAAGGCTGGAGTCGGCCGCGGAGTCGGCCATAGATAGATTCCCCATTCTACTCGGCGAATAGTGATCAAGAGATTGATGACTATTGCTATCATATCATATTCACCAGTCTAAGTACTTCCAAGTACAAAAACTGTCGGCCGACGTTTTATCCTAGACTTAATAGAACAACGACATATTACTTACTCTAAGTTGTGAATGACTTTAAGACCGTGGAGCATGATTTTAGATAACCTAAGTATCGGATCGGTATCACTCTAAACTTGCATTATGCCATTACTTAGTCACATATACGTTGCATATAGAATCAGCCAATAATGAAACAAGTTTAACTAAATGCTCAGAAATGGGTGTCGATATAGATCATCGCGTATACACCGAAATAATTTAGGCACTATTATCTTCTTCATCATACATATGCTACATATATAGGATAAAATTTGGGCTATCTCGAATTTCGGTGATGCCATGGATACGCTTTATCTCCATCTGTAAGTTGCACTTCCTAATTGGTTCAATATGTGATTCAACGTGGCCAGGTGACTTATTCTACTTCCTAATCACAAGCCGCCTTGTATTGTGGCGCTTTTGTATTGGATGGAATAATTTTCGTGAGACATTCAGCCGCATAGGTAGGTTGGACCAACACACAAGAAGTACATGTATACATATCCCCGCCTTCAAGCCTCGAAGAAAATATCGGGGATGTATTTGAACTTGACTTGTCCATAGAACTGCCTCATCATCATACACATTGTCAAGTATATGCGAGTTGTATCATATATAGAATATCACATGGAGGTCGACCGCTTCACCAAGTATCTTGCTGCCACCGGCTTTTCAGATCGCGAAGAAGAGATTAGAACCTATGTTGCACAAGGTGCTCAAGATGTGCACGCCATCATGACTTCTCCATTTTCTTCGGATGAACTTCGAGAAATCGCAGCTCGTGATGTTCAACCAGCCGCTCGTGGACGCCAAGTCACCGGCATCATCTGGTATCTCACTTCACTGGCGGTTGAACGCAACCAGGCCTTTCTATCTGGTGCTTTCCTCTGCTTAGATCCATACGGTCGACTCTCTGCTTTCTTTTTGGCTATTGGCAATCCGCGAACGAGCAGCCATCTCAGACGTCACAGCGCGCCAGGCTGTACCGGCGGAGTTGACCTCGTTGTCGACGGCGCTTTACCACCCCTCGCTAATGATCACCGACACGTGTTATTCACAGCTATTTACAATGATAAGTACCGCGGGAGCTGTTTGTTCCTGAAGCCAGAGCCATATGGGGTCTCTGGAATTAAAGACTTTGGTCACCACGCTGATCGCTATGTCCGCTCTCTTGGGCGCCGGTTTCGTTTTGGCGGCAACGATCGCGTTGGTATGAGAAAAGAGCGCATTCCGGACCGCTTGGTCAAGGCTTTTTCCGAAGCGGTGGTCCAGCTTCCGGATGGCGCGAGTGCTATTGCAGATGTTGGCAGAAAAGGAGCAGGTGAAGGCATTGCTGGGATGCATTCTTATCTTACAGCAAAGACACACGACACAAGTCTCTCCAATATTGCTATGGTGGAATTGCTGCATCAACTGGAGGCAGAGTACGACTTTGTCAGTTTTCGGTTTGGCAACGAGGTTTGTCTCGATCTCGAGCTCGAGGTGTCCAAGCCACTGCCCAAAGCTCCAGGAGTTCTCGGTCCATCGCCATCCCTTTCGTGGTTGCAAGTTGGAAGCCTCAAGATTGAGATGCCTGTGGTAACTACAGAAATGCTTGAGTCGGTTACTGGCCTCTGAGTCTCTGAGTCTCTGAGTCTCTGGTCTTGCACGAAACCAGGTCGATTTATACCATATGTTGCCACAAACAGCAGGGCCATTGTAACGCTATCGTCCTTGTCGATGCTGGAATTTCTTTGGAGCCTGATAAGAAGAAACGGGAACGGCAGGTAGATAAGGTCGGAAGTAACTAGGCTCTTATTCACAAATTGACGTCGTCTCGTCCGCATCCATGTAATATTCGTAATCTTGAGCACGGTTCGGCATCCGACCGGTAGCATTGTGGGTCACCGATCGGGTCTTAAAAGACTGGAGCCAAAGTGAATCCCCATAAGCTTAAAGGGAAGATTTTAGAGGGTCTTGTTAGCTTACTTGTATGTCAATATAGAGAATCTCAAACATAGCAGATGTTGTCGATTGTAAATTACATGTATCTAGACAGGTAGATTCGAGTTTCATGAGTTGCTTACTTATCTGCAGAGAGCAATTAATGCTGCAGTACACGTCATGCATTGTCGGCGTATTTATGTTCCTTTTCCTGGCGAATCCAATGGCGAGGCTGCGTTTCTTATAATCCCGGTCTGCCACTCTATTGTACCTTCGTGTTTCACGCATCGTACGATGCCCGCCATGGCGCCCATCATGGCGACCGTCGTTTTGGCTCCTGAAATTATCCATAACATCATTTACTACCTTATTCATGACTATGTTATCCTTCTCGATGACGATTCGTGGGGTCTCGTCCCGGGCTATGGTCGATATGCCGCGGTCAGCCGCATCTGGCAAGACGAAATTGAACGCGAGACTTTCGCCTCGTTGCGTCTTGATTTGGATCGACTGTTGCAGGCCAACTTTATTGTCACCCATCGGCGGCGTCGTCTCGTCCGGACAATTAAACTTGATGTCGCACTGCCCATGCCTGGACCTGTGGAAAGCCCCGAAACAGACGAAGAAAAGCTACGAAACAACCGGAGACTACAGGTCACGTTTGAAGCATTTATGCGATTCATGTGTCCATGGCAACCGTACGATGTACGTCATGGAGGTGTTAAGCTATATGTTGATACATCCATACCAGACGATGCTTTCAGCTGGCGACCCATCACTCCTCAATCGCGAAAAAGACGAGCGAAACTAGAGAGAAGGCGTGCCTCATCATTGGTAGAGTTAACAAATGCCTCTCGCATTTTAGAATATCCACCAATTTTGGCTATCACGGAATATAAGGGGAATACTTCAGACCTGAACATTCACATCTCTGCTGTGGCCACCTGCGTTTTACTGGCAAAGCTACCTGCAGCGAAGGTGGCATTTATTGACTGGTGGAGGTGTAATCACTTTTCAAGGATTCGGTCAGGTATAGTTTACTGCCGTCAATTGGGCATAGAGAGTAGCATATGGCTATTGCTGACATGCCGAAATCAGATCTTGCCGCTGCCATATCTCAAATCAAGTATCCCATAGATCATTTGAGCATATCGGACAGTAGTCTTACGTACGGTGATTGGTTTCCGTTCAGTCCACCGCCTGCTTCATCAATGCAAGAAGTTGATGAGCTTTCGATATCTATACGAAACATGTCACAGCGCCTCAAGAGGCTCGATATATATGATATTTCAATTAGCGATGAGCTGTTCTTTCCAAAAACTCCATCCATAGACATGATGCCAATATGGGATGGATTGGTCATGATCAGCTTACACTATCTACCAATCACCCATTCAGGTGAATGGCTTTTCTTACCTGACCCGGATGCATCCAGCTCTTCTGAAGAAGAGCCGGACAGCGACGATTCGTCATCTTGGGACGGCTGGCCGAGCGAAGAGTCACAGCCAAAACCCAGCATTGCAGCGCCGGCCATGCAGCAGTTTTATCTCGCTGCAGCACACGCGGCTCTGCAAATGCCGGCACTGAAACAGATGAAGCTTATAGCACTGCTTGAGAATGGCATATGCTGGCATAAATTCTGGTATTACAGCGAAGAAATGATGGCGAGAGCTCTCTGGACGAGTAGCTCGGGATTCCTCCCTGACGAGGAAGTGTTGGACCGTTGGCGTATGGTACCAAGGAAGCACATCGAGATAGACCTTGAGGTGGAGATTTCAGAAGATGAGAACGCCTTGGAAAGTCTGGATGACGGAAATGACATATAGAAAAGTGATGAGATGCTTTCCGTTGATATAGCGCTACATTTATAGCTTGATATGTAAGTACCTAGGTAGAATAACGATAATGAGATACTCCGAAGTCTTTGGCGAAATACAGGCTTAACTAGAGCATCGTATTTCCTTTTGCCACTATGTACAACACCAGACACTTTAGCAATAATATCTGCAGGTCCTTCTTTTGTGCTCTTCATGCGATAGGTGCTCGTGGAAAAAAAGAACATTTAGATACTATTAAATACCGACCATTCTGCCCATTACCTCTCATTACGGATTATGCTTGCTTTAAAGTTTATATATGCATGACAGCAACCTTTGTCATTCTAAAGCGGCCCACGTAATCTATTTAACATAGACTTTCTTATTTAAAGTTAACATAGGCAAAGTGTGGGCTATTTCAAGAGTGAAGCAATGCATCGTCACAATAACAATTGACGCATAGCATAAAGGTTCTTGTCAGCCGCTGGCTGAATTCTTCAAAATGGATGATGTCAATAAGATTATGGGTTACGGGCTCCCGTCCATGGAGGCGCCCGATCTTACATATTTCGGATCGTATAGATCACGGTGACGTCGATGCTCAGCAAGAATAAATATACGGGTTGCTAATGTCCCAGGCCTTTTAATTCTGCTCCAGTATCAACTGTGTTCGAGTGGAGGTACGATACATTCATCTTTGACCAAGCAGCCTTTCTCATATCCAACATGTCTCGAAATATCTGCATCACAGCCGTAGATGGCCAGACGGGCTTCCTTATAGCCGAACTGCTTTTGAAAGAGGGTAAATTCGCCCGACAAATAAGCAGCCTGACTGGACTGGCATTGGATCCATCCTCTCCTCGAGCTCAGGAACTCACTGAGTTGGGCGGGAAAGTTGTGCACCACCAGCCAGGCCGAGAACGCGTTATGGTCAAAGCACTCAAGGAAATTGGGTGCGATACTATTTGTTTAGTTCCACCCGCTCATCGAGACAAATTAGACATAACGCTGGAACTCGCAAACGCTGCCAAGAAAGCAGGCGTTTCTAACGTTCTTCTGATTAGCTCTGCTGGCTGTGATTATGCCGATAGCAAGAAACAGCCTCGTTTGAGAGAGTTCATTGACATTGAAAGTGCGGTTCTTGCAACCAAGGGCGATGCAGGGACTCCTCTCGGCCACTCGCCCTGTGTTATTCGGTTTGTTCTATATTCTTAGGGATGGTCTAGGTCAAACAGATGCTGACTATGTCAAGTGCCGGATTTTACGCAGAAAACTTGCTTCTCTATTCAGAGCAGGCCAAAACTGATGGTGTGCTTCCACTGCCAATTGGAGAAAGTCACAAATTTGCTCCGGTCGCTTTAGGCGTGAGTCTCAAAATATTTCTCCTAATCGCTAAACTTGATCTTAACCGGCCTCTATAGGACATTGCCCATGTGGCTGCCCATGTTCTTGCCGGCAAGGGCAAGCATGGGTTTGACGATAGGCACCGAGGCCAGATGATGATTGTCACAGGTAAAAATGACTTTTAGTTGTGTTTTTGCGCGTGCAGTTAGCTGAAAACTATACCCAGGGCCTCTACTATGTGCTGGGGAAGAGTTGGCCCAAGCAGCTAGTCAAGCGCTGGGGGTTCAACTTGAATTTGAGAACATATCCGAGTGAGTCGTTCATTTTTTAGGCTCCAAAGAGATTTTCCCACTAACATTGGGCAAAGAAACGAAGCCAAGAGGGTACTGGCCTCTCAGAGTGAGAGCGATGAATCGGAGAAGGAATTTATCTTGGAGTATTACAGTCTGGTTCGTGAGGGCAAGACCAATTATATTGCCACGACTGCCTTTCATGATGTTACAGGAACACATCCCACGGAACCTAGTGAATTCTTCAAGTCTTATTCTGCTGATTTTCGACCGCGGAAGAGGGCAAAGCACTAAACCCACGATGCTTATCGCGTTGACAGAATACGATCAATTGGTTCATTTTCCTGTACTCTTTTGCTGAGTAAGAAATTGACTTGTTTCATGAATAATACGGGAAACCTGATGAATAGAATACTTCTCTCATTGATGCCAATTTGTAGCCAGGCTGGATACGGGTGCAAGAGAGTATCGGCGAAAACGTCGCAGCTCTTCGTATCCAAACTGTGCGGACACGAAGCCGACATTTTTTTTGGTCAACGTTTCTAATGTTTACCTCAAATCAACGTCACCTCAAATATCACCAATCATGTAAAACTTCTGTGCCGGCAAGCTTCGAGTACATCATCATTACGCACTTGCACGTTCAATTCATGCAATAATAGAGTCGTATTAAAGTTCATTTACCTATCATCATAAACTTTGGAGTATTGAAGTGATGGCTTCTATGAACAGATGTGTCCATTGCGTAGTGGTAACGCGCTAAATCCAAGATGCTCCGGAGCAATCTGACGCCTATCCCATCAGCCTAGGACAATCCTTTTTTTTTCCGGGAAGATCGCGTACTTCTGCCGTACTATATCCTTTGAAGAGACTTTTTGTTATAGACCTTCCCATATTTTTAAACTCGTGCACTAAATACAGCCGAAAATGTGTATGTTGTTTCTGCCCAATAACCCGGTATGCATGCTTAGTTAACATTCTCTGCTGTGATCTGCTTCATCAAGTCGTGATTCTTTGAGTAGTCAATTGTCACATCGACAATGCAGACTCCGTCATAGCTCAAGGCTTCTTTAACCACATCATCCAGTTCTTTCGAGTTGTTGGCGCGCAGCCCCTTGGCCCCAAAGGACTCGGCAAACTTGACAAAATCAACGCCGCCGAGGTCGATGCCAGCACTTCGCCCGTATTTGTCCACCTCTTGGAATTCAACCATGTTGTACTTGCCGTCGTTCCATATAAAGTGTGTAATATTGCATCCAAGTTGTACAGCGGTGGACAGCTCTTGTGAACTAAACATGAATCCGCCATCGCCACTGATGCTCACTACCTTTTTGGAGCATGGTGTCGGCTTCTGGCATAATGAGGCGCCGATGGCCCAGGGAAGCCCAACTCCTAGAGTTTGCTGGACGTTTGAGGTCAAAAAGGTTTTTGGCTTGTAAGAGTAAAAATAGCGTGAAAAGTAGACATATATACTGCCAACGTCGCAGGTTACAACAGTCTCTTCGTCAAGCAAGCTTTGTAACAGGCGAATAAAGTATAGAGGTTGGACTGGGCCGTCAGTTTTCGCAGTAGCAACTTCGGAAGATTGCCAATCCTGTTGTTCCGCGACAATTCTCTTGCCGGCGGCTGTGTCTTGCAATCGAGCGACCTCAGTGACCCGATCAGCAATGGCGTCAATATTTGCAGTCAGGGATCCAATGACTTCCAACTTCGGCGAGTAGCATTCTACATGATCTGCTTGAACGAAATCCAAGTGCAATATGTCCAGGCGACAGTCTGTATTCCACTGGTCGGCATCGTATTCAGCCTGATCATAGCCAATGGTGACAACCAAGTCTGCTTGGTCAAGGAGCTTGTCTCCTGGTTGGTTGTGAAACAATCCGACGCGGCCGTAGAAGAGGTGTTTGAGCTCTTTGGAGATGGCGCCTGCTGCTTGAAACGTTTCAATGACAGGAACCGGATGCTTTCGAAGAAATTTGTGGATGCTTGCAACGATGTCTGCGTCAATTGCCCGTTGACCCAAGAACAAGATCGGAGCTTTGGCAGCACTGATTAGAGCTGCAGCTTGATCGAGGACCTCATTCGCAGCGGTGCCATAGCTGGGAGGGAGGTACGCTGAGGATGGGAACGCCGGTACAGTCGTTTTGCTCACCGATGCCAACATGATGTCCGCAGGCAGCGTCACAGATGTTGCTCCTCGTGGGAACGAGCTGGCAGCTCGGAAAGCGTCGAGTATAATCTCAGCAATCTGATTCTCGACAACTGCTGCAGCAGATTTCTTGGTGACGGGCGTGAGAAGTTCAACGCCTCGTAGACTTTGGTGGGTGCGCTTCAATGCCTGTGCACGCTTGACACTCCCCACGATGGCGACAACTGGGTAACCTTCATCGTTGGCTGTCACTAATCCTGTCACCAAGTTGCTCGTGCCTGGTCCCGAGGTGGCGATGCAGACACCGGGTCGACCAGTCAGCCTCCCTACAGCAGCTGCCATGAACGCAGCATTTTGCTCGTGACGGCAGACAACCAGCTTGATCTTTGGGTGGTCGAGCAGCTCATTGAAGAGGGAATCGATCTTGGCTCCGGGAACACCAAAGACGTACTCTACCCCGGCAGCGATGAGGGAGTCGACGACAACTCGAACGGTTTCCGTCATTGTTGAAGCAGAGTGAAGTTAACCTAATAGGTCTAGTGGTTCGTGTGTCCAAGTGAGTTCTATTCGAAGCCTGCTGCAGAGGCTTATACGCGATGATTGATGAAAATTGTTCCACACACTGGAACGACGAGAGGGTCAATATATGTATGTCCTCTCACGGCAAAGCATCACTCTGTGATGCTCATCTCAAACAATTCGTTCGGTGACTCAAAATCCTGTGAATGGCCGCCAATAGCCTAACATCGGAGAATCAAGAAAAGCTGGAAGATGATGTTTTTCGGAACCGTCGCCGGGCGTACCGAACCAATTGTGATAACTTCAATGTTTACGACGCTACTTGCCGTGCATATATCTTTGCGGCTTGACGTCACCTCTTAGCTGTTGGCTATTCCCGTTGCGTTGTATTAGTGGTGAAAATATCTCACCGGTAGGCAGATCGGTTATCTTACTCGGGTCCGAAACCGCTGCTCGGAGCATCGGAGGATAAGCAATTGAAAAGATAGAGACAGTAGTTGACTGGAGTTTATATGTCGGGCAATATGCCATGCAGTTGAGAACTCGGCAAAGAGAGCCGATTCAACTCATCCATGACGACATTCTGCCCAGGATTTCGGAACGCGGAACGCTGAAATGCCAAGCTTCCATGCTTTTTAAGAGGGGCTGCCGTCTGTCATAGTAAAAATTTGCCCCATCAGAAACAAGCTCCCGTTTCGCTCCGATTTATCGGCCTTGAGAATGTACAGCCGTTCACCAATATAGAAGCCGACTTAAATCAAGCACTATCACATTCATTCACGGTAACCTACAGATATATAGGATGAAGAGCGACGGTTTCCATCATCCAACAGACAGCAAAACTCAACTCTTGTCGCTAGTGCCATAACTGGACAGAGTAGTTGGAGACGCCACCAGTACAGGCATTCACCTCGCTCGTGATTACCACGTGGCAACTTGTCATTTATACTTCCTCTACGTTGCATCAGTCACATCAAAAAGATGGCGCCAAACGAATTGTTTCAGTATTCCATCGTGACGGCGTTGATGGACGGCGTGGCGGAGAGTGGCCTCCCTCTATCAGACCTCCTCCCCCGCGGAGACTTCGGCCTCGGCACGTTTCGACACATGGTTGGCGAAATGGTTGTTCTTGATGGTGTCATTTACCAGATGAAGGCTGATGGCTCGGTGACCTCGTTCAGCCGTGACCAGCTAAACACGACCGTGACACCTTTCGCGATGGTTACGCATTTCCGCCCAACTTTATCAACAAAGGTGACGGTGAAGAGCAAGGGAGACTTTGGAAAAATACTTACCGACCTTATGCCACAAGCCAAAAATATTTTCTCCTCTATAAGACTGGAAGGCAAATTTAAAGCTGTTGTGGTCCGAACAGTGGGTGGCCAGCAGCACCCCGGCGAGAAGCTTTCGAAGTTGGCAGAATCCCAAGTAGCGCATTCATTTGAGGACGTCCAAGGATCGATTGTGGGATTTCGTTCTCCTTCATATATGCAGGGCATCAGCGTTGCCGGAGACCACCTACATTTTATTTCTGCAGATAGACGCCAAGGTGGGCATCTCCTTGAACTGCAGACGGACGGCGAAGCAGAGCTCGCTATTGCCGCCATTCGGGTTATACACACAGAGTTGCCCACTGGTGACGACTTTATCCAGGCTACATTACAGACAGATAGTGAAGGTATAACGAAAGCGGAGAGCTAATGCGGCATCGTTGATCATTTTAACGCAAATATCACATCTGGACTAGTCGTATCCGTATCAGTACATGGCCGTGGTTTTCAGTCTTATCGACACCTAGGCTCAAGTTTTTTTCTTCAATCATAGCGACTGAATAACATCTTCATGTAACCAATAGCAATTGTCTTGTTGTATGAAGAAATGGAAGACGCCACAATTTACAAAGAGAGCATAAAAGAATGAGATCGAAAATGTGAGTCGTATTCGCCCGTGATATTCTCTATATAGGCGGACAATACACAGGCTTTCTAAGACGTTGGTGTCTATTTAAAGAAGTAGAACTTGTGTGAAGTCGGGGAAGATCACAAGAATCCGACAAATAATTTGTCCTTTGGATATCTCAAAACATGTTTTACTACTAGCCTATCTTTTTAACGGTATAGCCAAAATCGGAGTCGTTCTCACAACCCTACATGCCCCTTGGAGACCACCACATGGATGACGCGCTATAGCTGACTTAGATCATACAAATAATCCACTATACTAGAAATTGCATGTCAGACGGCATTTCAAGCCAGTTCCCTCGGCAAAGTCAGAGTATAAGCTTAATCCAAGCCACTAACGCGTAATGCGAAACTCCGAAGGACTTTGGAATCAACATCCCACCGGGATGCTCCCATGGGCAATCCGTCAGCACAAGATACCTAGCCAACAACTGTCCACTTTTTCTGATGTCAAGGCTATCACGGAAGTCTGTGGGAGAACAGTCTATAAGAGCTTCATTTAATCTACAAACGCGCGCGTAACACGCAACTGGAGCCATATCCCACCGGATGGCCAATTTGCATGATCTGCGTCAGTATCAAACCAGTCCTATGGATCTAATTCAGCATTATTGTGAGGATAACCTTGTCAATATCATACTCCTTTCTTTTCTTTCTTTTCTAGCACCAGCAAAGCATCCACAGTTGGCTATCCACAGTTGCCTAAGGGGTGAGTTCTTGTCCATCTATAAGAATGACCTACCTCTCCTTCTCTACGACTTGGAACTTCATTCTGTTCTACCATATCAAGTGGTTTCCTAGTTTCTACGACTTGTTCTTCAGTTGTCCTCAAAATTCGATCTTCTCGACACAGAGACAGTCTCAATGGCGAAGAGCTTGGTTGCTGCCACGCTTATGTGGCTCACTCTGGCCCATCCACATGAACCCCGAGGTCCTGCCAAACTCCCTAGCCCCCTCAAGATCATTGATGATTCTATCGAGGCTCTTGGTGGCCAAAATGCTCTCTGTGGACTGAAGGGGGTTGTATACGAATCGGCCGAGTATGTATTCCACCCCTATTACTTGTTGATATGCCAATATGCTGATACTGGCAAAGCATCTTCCATACCAGCACTTTGATGCAAAACTACAAGCTCTTCACGACCGATCGCTATATTGTCAACTTGGGTTCTCAGAATCTGTCCTTCTCTTTCTCTGAAGATACTTTTCAGCACAGGATTGACAGGGTTTTTCAGCACTCAGGTCAGTAACTATTTCACAACTCCCCATGTTTTGGCCAATACTAATCCCCTAGGAGACTACTTCTTCTTCGCCAATCCAACTCTTCCGCCCGGTCACTTTTCACTTGTTATGCAAAACGGAACGGAAAATGGGTTTGCATGCTACATCGATGGAAACAATAATGCATTCATTGCACCTGATCAAGTCGCTGGTTATGCCGACTGTAAGCAAGATTACTGATATATCAAGGTTATTTACTAACATACAACAGCTGCACTTACAGAGTATCTGCTATTCCAGGCCAACAAGTTTTCCCCAAAACTTCTCCTAGATGTTTGTCACACCCCTCGGGTATCGGTTGTGCCGTGACTAATGAGAGAATAGATACGAAGTCATAAACTCGCTACACAGATTGTGGAGTTGAACAGAGTTGAGAATCTTGCCGTCCACGACTTCGACCTTGATATCACCGTAATCTTCGATGCTTATACACATTACCCGAAAATTATAAGGTCGTTTGAAGATCATGCGATATTTGGAAATACCACACAGGATCTTGAACTCTCAAATTATGCTGAGGTTTCGGGCATTCAGTTTCCCCATCGTCGAATGGTGTTGTACAACGGAAGCGCGATTCTTGAAGACACGACTGTGTCGAGAGTTTCCGTAAATCCGACATTCTCCCCGGGCTTTTTCGATGGTCTCGCAGCGAACGAAACCGAAACTCGCTCAGCCCCGCCGAAGAGGATTGCTGGGTATACACATGCTGAAATTGGAGAATACTGGTACAACACCTTCTGGGGGGGCGAGTATACGGGGACGTACAACAACTTGAGTGTGGTTCAGCCAGCCGCTGATCTGCCCCGCGTTCACAAGTTATTGTTCCTGGACCAGACAAACTTGGAGCAGCTTGTGCTTGAGTTTGATGATTCTATCATTGTTTTCGAAGCACCTCCTCATCAGACTGATTTGGTGATTCAATGGGTCAACGAGACGCTGAAGAGGCCTATCACTCATTTCTGGGTAAGTAATTGTAATCACATGCTGTTAACAGAGACAACTTCTAACCAAAATACATAGCCTTCGCACCATCACCATGATCACAACTACGAAGTTCGCAAATACGTTGAGTTAGGTGCAAAGATTATTGTTCCCGAAGTCTCTGCGCCTTACTGGAAACAAATCCCGAATGCCAAGTTGATAACCTTCAAGTATGTGCCTAACAGCTTATTATACACAACGTTTATTAATTCGACGCAGCGAAAACAAGCCTTACATCCACTCTGACGGCAAAATGCAAGCTCGTTTCTTGTGGAGACCCGAAGCCGCTCACTCAGTTGATTGGACTTATTCTGTCATCACAACTGCTTGTCCGTCAGCCAACAGCACGATCTTGACTTATGTCGCCGATGCCTGGTCCACAGCCTTCCCTTTCGATAGTGCTTTCGCGAGAAGCTGGTTGGTACAAGCTAGTGCCGACGGATTGAGTCGTAACGCCTTGTATGCATCCATCCCTGTTTTCCTCTTCTAGTAGATTGAAGCTGACTTTTTCTACAGGGCAGTTCCAGCGCACGGTCAACCGACGCCGTTGGTGGAACTTATTGATGCATTGGCGTTCGACTACCCCGACCTAAAGACGACTGATTTCAAGACAGGAGGCAACATCTGCCTGAAGACTCATCATTGATAACCTCGTATGGCTTCATGCGGGTTAGCCCATGGTATTGGCGCAGCTACGCTATAACTGTTGCAGTGGCAAAGACACAGGGGGTCATACACTAATGATATATCCAGGATGTATCTATTTTCGTGTTAATAGCTATGGGGATTATATACAGGACATATAGGCTGGTAGAAATGGATTCGCTATATCTCTAATACGTCGCCCTGTATTTTTATTCGGGGACTTGCTGACCAGCACCTCAAGCTGCGCGACGATATATGTAACTTTCCGCATGGTTTCACAGCGACTGTCGCAGCCATTACTAGACGATAACTGAATCGATGTAAAAATAGCACAACTTCCATCATAAGATAGAGATTATGGAAATCCTAAACATTAACAAGGGGCCAATCCTAACAATAGGCATCGATCAACAATTGTAAATGGCGAAGAAACTTGGTATCGAAATATGCATAGCCACAACTTTATAGTCGGTCTGCTCCTAACCCTTGTCTAGGCTGCAAGCGAAATCCGCCTAGCTAAGGAGGGGTTTTTGTACAATGCTAGCCCTCACAGCATCATCATATCTAGTGCAATCAAACAAAAAAGCCGATAAGCCTATAACGTTGTCCATCATGGACAACGGAGTTCAAAAGACTGTCGTCGATTACCAGTATGAGCCTCTAAAAGATGGCGCATCAGTCCGACTGCTGTATCTACATCCAGGCTCATTTAACCAGCTACCTATTAAGGTCTCCCTCCAGGAATTTCCAGTCAATGCATGTCCGAGTTTTGGGGCGCTGTCTTATACATGGGCGACTGAAGATGGAGTCGCCTCTCTGTCCCGAGAATTGCTCTGTAACGGAGCTTCCCTCAAGATAACCGAAAACTGCGAGGCTGCGCTGAAAAGACTGCGGCGACCGACAGAAGACCAGGTCCTCTGGGTTGATGCAGTCTGTATCGATCAATCCAACATTGAGGAAAGGAGTCTCCAGATTGGCTTAATGCGTCAGATCTACAGCCAGGCATCCTGGGTAGCCCTGTGGGTGGGCGAGTCATCTTCGGTTGTTGACGAAGAAACCGGTAAACCACTTTCGGACCTCGGCATGGACTATATCCATGATTTTGCTGTTGAGATTGCGGAAAGAAAGAATTCAGGTCAGGATCATACTCAGGGGCCACTCTATCAAGAGTTCATCAAAGATCGGCAGGCGTTCCAGCATTCCAATAGCGAAGTCTTTACACCTCGGGTGCGCGGCTTATGGGATGTTTTCCATCGTAAGTGGTGGGACAGGTTATGGGTTATCCAAGAAGTCGCTCTATCCAAAGAGCCTACACTCGTATGCGGTGGCAAGGTAGAGACATTTCACAACCTCAAGATTGTCATTGAGGCCCTCATTAGTTCAGAGCAGCCTGTCGAAGTGATGGAGTTTAACACGCTATTCATCGCATCTACCTTTCATCAATTTCATGTACGGCATATGATTGAAACTGGCGGAATGGGTCAAGTAGCACCTCCTGGAGCCAAGGCACTCCGAATCCTCAATGCCACACGCAACGCCAAAGCCTCGGATCCGCGAGACAAGATATACGGCATCCTTGGATTCTTCGGTACCCCAAGCAAGGATCCCGAAAACATATTTCCAGAACCAGATTATAAAAAGACAGCTACTGAGCTGTATGCAGATGTATCGCGAGCCATAATCATCAATACTGGAAAGCTAGACGTCTTAAGCTCGTGTTATGGCTTCATTAAGTCGAGTGTTCCTGACCTTCCCTCGTGGGCGGTTTCTTGGAACGACACTCCGTTAAAATACTTTGACGATGAGATTTTCAATGCAGCAGGTGCTTCTTCCGTTATTTATGAACACTCTGACGACAAACTGCTTTTGCGAATCAAAGGCAACAAAGTTGACTCCGTGAAGATCACAGGCCAGTTGCCTGACTCTATAGGGTATAGTAACGGGGCCTACATTGAGTTATGGCGCTACTGGTGGAAATTTGTGTCAGATTTAAAGACATACCCAACTGGAGACACTGTTTCGGACGCTTTTCAAGATACACTTTGCTGGGGTTCTACTCTCCACTATCACAGAGCATCACTGGAGGAATACAAGGAGACTTTTGAGGCCTGGCTTAAGGTTTTGACAGGATCAGACGACACTGATACTGCTGCCAAAAACATCTTCGACAGCAAAGAGCCGTACAAGTACGCTCATAGAGCCAGTTCAATTACCTGGGGGCGCAACATGGGCATAACGGACAAGGGGTATCTGGCCATGGTGCCCATAACGACCAAAGTAGGAGATGAAATCGTGATTTTCCAGGGAGCCAAATTGCCCTTTGTCGTGCGAACTGAAGGTGGTAAATCCAAGCTGGGAGGGCCTTGTTACGTTCGCGGTATGATGGACGGAGAGTTTTCTACCGAGGAAGACGCACAAGCAACAGATGAGCTAGAATGGTTCACATTACGGTAAGAAATTTTCTATATACAAGCGTATATACAAGCGCAGGACATAAATAAGCGCTTCAATCTTTTATGCAAGCTCAAACACGACAGTGTCAACAGCAAGATCAGTGTTGATGGTCGGGCCTTCGCCAATGGGCTCAATGGCAAGAGCCTCAATAAGAACGGAAGTAGCAGGGGTGCCGCTAGTTTCGATGTGATACGGGCCGAATCCATCCTCAAGAGTGTGGAAAACATAGAGGTCTTGCTCTCCTCCAGACAGAGTAGTCTGAATCTCCACAGTGGTGTTCAGTTGGAGCTCGCTGTCGTAGAAGATAAGATCAACGTCAAAGGAAGCCTTGGTAATCTTTTGTGATCCTTGGACTGTGAACTTGAGCTTTCCATTGCTGTTGTAGACAACGTTGGAGCCAGAGGTAGACCACGAGGGATAAGGGCGAGTCTCCTCTTCAGTTGGGCAGTTGGGAGTCGCCGTGCTGTTCAAAATGCCGACACCACCACCACCAGTAATGAGGAAGCCCTACATCTCAACAATTAGCTCATCAGTAGATACAGTAAGCGGTTAGTAGTAGTGGCAACTTACGTTATAGGCTGTCTTCTGGTTCAAAGCAGTCTGGCCGCACTGCCTGGCGTTGGAGACAGCAATATCGTCAAACTATGGAAAATTAGCCATCTTATTCCTAAAGGCTACATGTACGTTCGCAACTCACGTTCAAAGTGACTGTGGCAGCAGAAACACCCAGAGCGGCGGCGGCAGCAGCCAGCATGACACGAGACAGAACAGCCATTGTGAATGTTATTAGAGTCGCAAACGTTGGAGTATCTGTGAGATGGAATTGTTAAACTGTTGAGTTGTTCTGTTCATCAAGAGAGAGAGCATCGTTTTATAGAAGTTTTCTATCAACAAACTTTCTCTCAGCTTCAACATCTTCTTCTTGGATCGGCACAATATACAATCCGATGCATCAATGTGGAGTCCGATTCATGCAAGGGGTCTTTTTCTTAAAGAAGCAATGATCTGTTACTGTCTTACTGTATTTCTCTTCAATTATGCTACGGGATAGAGTGAGCAAATGCTAATCCTAGCAACTATAGGTGAGCATGGCAATAGGTATACCAATGACAAATAGTTCCTCCGCATACAACCTTTTTCTTCATCTTTTGATCGGATTAATTACCCCCTAAGGAATGGCTGGCAGGAGAAAAGATGGTTGACAGTAGCATGGGCGTCAGTCGTGTCAGCTTAACGCCAGGCAGGGGACCCCATTCCTCCATGGAAACGGAGAAATAAGACACAGGCCAACTCCACTAGGCAGCTTACTTTTGCAGTTTTCAGCTACGTTGATGCCATTTCCGACGGATATGCAAGTATAAGGTTAATATTAATGTTTTTGGCATCCTATTGTGGGCCGAGGGGCCTAGAGGTGCGTCTTGCAATTGTTTAACTGTGGCTAATTGATTGACAACTGCGTTTTTTGTGTTTAGGCTGAATAGTTTGCAATACTTCCAATCCAGCTTTTCCGAGTTGCGCTGTTTCTTTAGATATGCTGCGCTGTCATATACATTAAGTAAAACAAACCGTGGTGCGTGAGGCTAGGGATGTCCGAAGTTGTACTCAAGTATGCAGGCCAATTAGGCTCCGTTCGGACTGGGGTCACTTTGACAGAACACTTACCATATTGAGTAGCCGATTGTAACTGCTACCCTTGCGATTAAAGACTATCCTTCTTCAATCTATTACGCCTACTATTAGAAGGTGGTACTAGTATAGGTGTCAAATGCCGGCGAGGAGTTCCGCCGCTCACCTCACCGCACTTCTTGAAGGTTAACTTTTCTCGTATCAACGAGGTTGAATCTGGTATACAATACGCCATATTCTCGGACCTGGAGTTGCACCGATTGAAGCACGCGATAGAGCTTCCCTTATTGCAAAGTCCCAAAGACTCAATTGTGGGCTTTTCAGGGTTATAGCTGTCAAAGATAGGCCATTTTCTTCTTTGGTAAACAAATTTTTCAATGCAAAGGGGAGAAAAGACTATAATCAAAGCAAATCAGTTGCAAGATGTTATATAGCTGCTAAAAAAAGTATACCAAAAGTCAGTTCTATTTCGTTCTAATCCACTACTGTACTGCACCCAGGAAAGGATGCCTCAAAAGATCTAGTGCTGATGGACGCTCCTCGGGATCGATTTTCATCAATAAGTTCATGAATGAGACGAAATATTCCCTTAGAATCTGGCTCATACCAGGTGTGAAAGCTTCAGACATTAAGCCAGGACGGTTCAAGGTTTCTGCGTCTTTGATACGTCCCTCGTCATCAAACAGATCAGGTACAAGATCCTGGTTCCCCTTCTCAAGCAGCTTCTTAGGGAACGGCCCGAGGAGATCAATGATCTCAATCAGGTGTTCTCTAGGCTCGTAATGTCCGTCTGGAGGAACTCCACCATCAAACATTCGAACACAGCGAAAAACCTCAAGCAGCACGGCACCAAAGTTCCACCAATCTGTGGACGCGTCCCAAGGAGCTCCGATAATGACCTCAGGAGCGCGAAGAGCTACTGGTTGGATGACCTCAGTGAGGTGCTTCGTAGTCCAGCTAGAAACTCCCCAATCTCCCAAAGTAACATCAAAGTCAGCTGAATACTTGGCGTTGTAGTCAAAGTAGAACCAGCGAAGCGGCTGAGACGGGACTGGGCTGTATTCTGTCTCTTCACGATCCTGTTGTGGGAAGGGGATTTCTTTGAGATAGCCAGATTCGATAAATGACCAATCACGAAACTTTACAAAGATGTTGTTCGGTTTGATGTCTATTTGAGAAATTTGATAAGCTTTAACAGAAACCATGAGGTTGAGGTGCATGCTAGGGTACCGCTCATACCTGTATGAATAACGCCATGATCATGGGCGTACCATAGCGCAAGGACAAGTTGAATTGTGAATCTGTGTATGATCTCATATGGGATCCTGCCATCAAGGGGAAACCAAGTACCAAAGCTGCGAAGGGTTTCACCCATAAGTTCAAAGATGAAGCACAAGTGGGTGCCGTTAGGGCCTTGATGCTTAAAATCATCTATCAGGTGGCAGACATAAGGATAGCCTGGATGCTCGCGACTTCCATCGCGAAGACATCTCAAGATTTCCCTTTCAAACGTGTCGGTCCCATGTCCGTAGCAATCAGCTCTCAACACCTTCAGTGCGAGGTACACATTTGATGCATCGCCGTCGATGCTGCAATGGAGAATGTCAGCCCCCAGTGTAAAACATGTACCATGCAACTGTTCACTCACGCGGCTTGCAAGTCTTTGACCAGCCAGACTGTCGAATAAAGACCGTAGCCAATCTTATTGAGAACCTTGTATCTGTCGTTGAAAATGTCGCCGATATATACGGGATGAAAACCGCCCGGTCGGTATGCAGCTTTCCCCTCTTCTTCATCTTCAGAAGTGGCATCTTGCTGAGATGCAGTGTTGTCTTGTGATTCTGCGACCTTTTCAGGCTCTTTACGGCCTTCAACACCTTTGGCTTCTTCATATTCAACCGCAAGCTCAGGTATTGATACAACCTTGGACCTTAAAGCTTCTGAGGGTACTTCATTTGGATTGTCAATCATGCTTATGACTGTCAATTGTCAAAGAATCCTGTAGCAGTTAAGCTTATATATATAAGGGATTACTCTCGGCGCTGGGCTAAGGGCAGCAATAACATGCCAGCAACCTTAAAGTTTAAAACGCATCCGACCAACAATATCACCGCATAGCGAATAGCAATTCCAAGTATAAAAACGATCACAAGGCTAATCGGCTTTCAGCCCCCAGGTCCCAAGCCCCCAGGTTGTATCGATTCCTGCCGCGCGGCAATTCTGGTGGATACTTTCATGTTTCTTTTTGGCCTTTTCTTTCGCTTTGCGGCGCTTACATCAATCAACAAAGCGTGCTGATTTTATCACCCAGGCAGTGCAGCATTATCTGCCTAATAAACCTACGTGCTAACCTTCAACGTTACATTCAGCTGCTCTAACGGGTTTAATTTCGCAAATAACAACGCTGTTCAGAACGCAGTAACAGGTCTGCTTGAGAATTTTATAGACTTTTCCTCGTTACTATTACCCTGAATTATGTCGGATTTCGTATTTCTCATGACTGTCCTGGTATTCGTCGTTTGAACCCAAGGTTTGTGTAGAAGAGCATTTGGTGTAGGTTAATCCTCTCCTTTTCGAATGCGTATAGTTGAGTGTGCGCTTTACGCAAAATACTAATTGATAGATAGTTCGTGTTTCTTTCATTTTGTTCTTCCTTGTTTTGTTTTTGCACAGTTTACTTCTCTGAGGATAGAGTCTCAATTACTTTCACAATCCAGTCCAGCTTTGTCTCCCGTATCTTTTGAAAGCGTCCCATTGCAGTTGAGCGGAGAGTAGAGCGTCTCCTCTCTTTTACCGCTATAGTTTCTGGGAGATGTTTCGCGAGAACCCTCTGTGCCCATGGCAACTCGAACCATATCAGTAGCTCTAAGAAAAAATTGCGTTTCCTATAAATCTCTGGAGATATTTCTAAATCTTGAAGGATTCGATACACTTCGGGAGCGCCGTATTGGTGCGGTTTGCTACAGAATCGGCCGCCCACTCAGTGTAGTGTCAGCGGGCGACATTAACTGCAGCTAGCGGAGAGTTACTGAGATGGGGCCAACAATCTGAGAGTTAGCAAAAGGCGGGCATCGTGTCGGTGTGCGGGTTAGTTTGCGGGCTAGCGCAAGTTGTCGGCTCAACTGTCGGGCAACCAGGATCGCGTTCCTAGGCCTGTAGATGCAGCTGGCAGCTTACAACTTTCATGGCGTTTTGCAGCAACTTGGTTGAGCCACATGCGCCGAGCTATTCTACTATTGAACTTTGTGCTGGGCTAACAAAAATCAACTTCTCAGAGTCCTTTCACTGTTTCAGGCAAGGAGCCATGTCACTTCGTAGGGGAGGTTATATGACCATGTCAGTCAGTAGGGATTAGGAGTTGCATATAAGCTCCGATAACCTTTATGGTGTATCTACACTGTATGAGCCAATATTTTTGACAGGTTTTTGACACATTTCTTGCATGTGAACTAATAACATTATTATCTAGAAAAACTTATCTGACCAGCTTAGAATAGTCTATTATGAAAGAAAAGTCTAATATTTTAATTTGAGCACTACGGCCGGACTCCAAAGACCCTTGGCCCTCATGCCCGGTCCCAGTAGTTACCAATCTCTCTCAAGTCTTGAATCAGAGCCGGTGGGTTATCAAGTCCTGGGAAATGACCACCGAATTCATGATCTAAGAAACGTCAGACTCGCATTCCTAGGTTGAATAAAAAGACAAACTCACTGTTATACATGACCAAGTTTCCAACCTTTGCTACCAGTGCTTGAGGCCAAAACGCAACGTTATACTGGAAAGCACTGAATAGAAGAGGTGCATCCGTTTTAGCCTTGGTATACACAGACTTGAATCCGTTCGGGTTCTGAAAGTAGACGTATACAGAAGACAGGAAGGAGCGTGTCAGGTAGTAAAGTGATGTAGATAGTAAGATTTGGTGATGATTCAGAACAGAGGGAGCTGTTCCCGCTTTTGGATCAGACCCTATCCTCACTGTCAGTGCTCGATTCTTTCAGAAACATCAAATTGATAGGAAACGCCTTAGTATTGAGGTCAACTTACAAGATATAAACTTTTCACCCATCCACGCCAGCTGTCCGATTGGGTTATCCTGTAGTGCAAGTCCGATCGTATTGGGCTGTCTCGCGGTTAATAAAGTTAACGGTATTATGTATTTTAGACTAGATTACCTTGGTAGCTTGTTCAGAAAAGTATGCATTTCCAGTGGTTGACCAAGTTACAAAGTTCTGTTCCTCTGACTGCTCCAATTTCGAAAGCGTAATATTTTCTGCCACCAATTGATCTGGGGTAAGCGGGAAGAACGGCAGGAAGGCAAAGTGTGCGGCACGCGTTGAAGAATTATAGTTGTCATAGAGGCTGTACGCTGGTCCGGCGCCAAAGTCCGTTCCAAAGGTTGCGAATGTCTCATAGCCCAAAACTTTGGTCATCAGGGTATTGAAGACGCGGGCTGTATCGTCAACTGTCCAATTTGCCGGCGGGGGTGATGAGAAAGCGAATCCTGGCATTGATGGAATAACAACGTGGAACGAAATAGGTTTGCCGGTTGAAGTGGTTGCCTTCTGTGTCAGATTGTTTATCACTGGCAAGAACTCCAGAAACGATCCCGGCCAGCCATGGTTAAGTAGAAGCGGAATTGCTTCTGGCTCGTGCGATTTTTCGTGAATAAAATGAACTGACAGGTTCTCGATATCGGCCGTGAAATGATGATACCTGTATGAATTGTTAGGCTGTAACACGACGGCTCTGATGTTGTGTCACTCACTTATTCAACTTGGCTTCTTCTTTGTGCCAGTCAAAGTCAACAGTCCATTCTTTCTGCAGGCTTTTAACGACGTCAAGCCCAATGCCAGCTGATGATCCAACCCCCGGATACTCCTCTTTGTCTGGAAGTTTTGTGTCCTTGACAAGTTCGAGCATTCGAGGAACTCCTTTCGACAGATTGATAGAGAAGGGTTTCAAGTCAAAATGGTTGGTATGCTCAATAGGAGTACCAAGGCCGACAGATACCAGAGCACTGAGCCCCGCCAGCTTCAGAGTAAGCGCGTGTGAAGAAACCATATTGAGTCGTATTATTTTTGTCTCCCTTTTGTTGACTCTCTTTGCCAATCGAAGAAGGGTTTTCGGTTACCGACTTGGCCTTTATATGTTGTCCAAGACTACTCAACGACTTCAACCTTGCGACGCATCTTTAAACTCCGAAAACCTGAATGTCATTCACGTCCATTCGGCGGTGTTAAATGAGTTGCCACTTATCCAGCTATCCGAAGCCATCATACAATGCATCCCCCTTGCGAATCGACTTCTCGCACTAGTCCGCTCCCACATCAATCGCGATAGCTCGACTTTGAGCTAGACCGCAACGAAATGCTTAGAGCGAATTCAGCAAACTGAAAGAAGTAATCAACAAATACCTAATTAATATCGCGCCGTCTGTTTCAATCATTCTTGCCTCTGATTATGGAACCTCATGAAAGTGGAATTACCACACTTTAATTTATAATTCATGCTGACAAACAATAAGCTCGGAATTACAATTTTCTCTCCGGTGCCAACATGAGTTGTTCAATTTCGTACTAAAGTTCAGTCTATTGCCTACTACAAAACCAGCGACTACTGTTGATTAATGTAGTCTGCTCCCTAGGATGCCTGTTTGTGCTTTCGACTTTGTTCCATCGGAAATACCCTCCATCCATAGCGTCCGAACACTACCATGTGTATAACTCATATAGGAACCAAGTGTAGCCCATGCTTGTAATGGGTCCGCCACATGAACCCTCCAGTTAGTATCCATTGGTGACCCCTCTACGCCAAAGTTATGCCATGCCCGGACTGTCACCTTCCGCTCATCTGCGGAAACAATGATTCCGATATCTGTAGCGCAGCGCAAACAGGAGTTGTATATCCAATTACCGGGGAATCTGAAAGCAAAGGCAATCCCATCTTCAACTAGTGTCATCTCTTTGAAAAGAGTCAATTCTTCAAGCTCAGTTATCTTCTGACGCAGTTGCAGACGTTCCGCATCCCATTTCTTTCGCATGCGTGAGGAGGCGAGTCCACTGGATGTTAGGCCTAAGTGTGGGCACACTGGCATATGAAATGTTTCGTTTTCTGGGAAAAGTGGAAGCGTTATACCGGTATCGTTGCTAATATTCCACTCTTCACGTAAGATAAATTGTTTCTTAATAATCTTAGGCTCTGCTGCATAAGAATCTGTAAGTGGATTCAGCAATGATATCCTGATATCCGTATAAGGCTTCATCAATGCCCCAAGGTATTGTTGGTGTTTGCCTAGCCGGGAGAGCTTTAATGCAAATTGTATGTGTTGGTGATGGATAGAATACACTTCTGTACCGATTCCTCGAGAAAGGTCAGCCTGGCATGGAACCAACTGCTGTCTATTTAAGGTTGCCGGCAGATCTGCAAAATTGACAGGATGCAATTTGCAGCATTTGGGACAGGCCCAGTAATCGGGCAGAGTGTAAGCCAACCCTGCCCTGAATCCAACTCTATCGCTAAAGGAGAGCTGCGATATCTCGCTATTCCAGTCATGATATGTACTATGTCGAAATTCTTTACAGGTGTGTGAAAGAAGGAATTGATCATGTAGAGCTAGGTATTTGAGAATGAGGAGGAAAATGTCGGGGGACAATTGGAAAATAGCGGCGCTGGAGCTCATTTGGCTATGGCCCATGTGATGGTGGCTGCTTTCGCCTAGCAGGCGATGTATACCAGGGAATTAGTGCATGGGTTGTGGAATACTGTAAACATGTTTGGAAAGTAGCAAATGAGTTTTAGAGTCGCTGAAGGGGGATTGGCCCTTTTTATAATTTACGAAGGCTACGTAATTTTGCGCGAATGGCGCTCTCCGACGCTCCATCCATTTCAGATGCAGTCACTAGCAGAGAGTATATGAGACCAAGCAATTTCTTATATAAGATTTGATGCATCTAAAAAAACGTAGGTAGATCAAAGGATTTATATTGGCAAATTAAGATGCCCGTATTACTTAGGCTGTGACATCCTCAAGCGCTAAAGTCGCAGTTGGCAGCTATCGTCATGCAAATTGACAATCATCACATTTTCGGGGGCCGATGATTCATTATTAGCGACACCGGCTTACAGCATCAAGAGAATATTGTCAGTCACATTTCCTCGTAAACTTGTAAGTGAGGGCGATTGGGGGCAGGTTAGTCAAAGCGATGACCTGACCTTCAGAATTACCGTGCCAAATGTTGCAGTAATCTTCTGCAACGATATTTTCCGCGTCATTTCCTGGCTCTATCAGCAATATTATAAACAGAGTACTCAATTAATCGCATGATGCCAACATTCTTGCAATCACCAGGCCGGGGGTTGGACCAATCAAATTTCATGAAGTTCTCATGCGACCAGCCAGCCAACAGCAACACACTGAGATATTTTTTACAACTTGTATGGTGCATCTCAACATCAGTTCGCTGCACAAATGATTGATCATCTACAATACAACATCGGCGTACCTGCAGAAGAATTGGCCAAGTATTGCCATGGAGGCTACCACCCGGTACATCTCAACGACCTACTATGTGACGGGCGATACCGAATTCTTGATAAGCTTGGCTTCGGGTCATTTTCTACTGTCTGGCTTGCCCGAGATGAGGTGTAAGCAGTATCCTCACTGTTGGGCTCATTCCCGCTTACGGATCGACTAGGAAGGAAACGTACGTTTCTATTAAAATTGCAGTCGCAGAACAGCCGCATAATGACAATGGCGAGTTACAAATCCTGCAAGCTATTACACAAACCGGCGATCCTACTCACCCAGGCCACAAGCATGTATCTCATCTCTTAGACTCTTTCTACCATGAAGGGCCAAATGGGCGCCATCTCTGTATAGTCCTTGAACTATTGGGTCCCAAGATATCTTCGGTTGTCAATAGACTGCCAAACTACCGCCTGGACGGTAGACTTGCTCGTCAAATTTCTTCACAGCTCCTTTTGGCTGTGGATTATATCCGATCATGTGGCGTGGTACATGGAGGTAAACTTGGAATGAATTCATCTTATTTCTTCTCTCGTTAACCATCATTATTAGACATACACTTGGGCAACGTGTTGTTTCGAGTCTCCAGTCTCAACAGAATACCAACTTTTGACGACTGTCGCATAGGAAAGGTGTCAAGGAAAGATGGCTCACCGAACGAAAAAGGTGTTCCGGAATACCTGATAGAACCCGTGGAATATACGTTTGACAAAAGCGAGATTCTCGATGAAATTCGACTCGTTGACTTTGGCGAGTGTTTGTCTTCCCTCACATGATGAAACCAATTGTATATTGACTCCGGTTGGGTCCAGCGTTCCTCATCGGTCATCCACCCAAATCACTATATACGCCCATGTCCCTCCACCCGCCTGAACTGGTGTTCAGGCACCCCCTGACAGAAGCAGTTGACATTTGGAACCTTGGATGCACGGTAAGAACAGACAAGCTATGCTTTTACACTAACTAATGATATCAAAGACATATGAGCTTGTCATTGGGCGCACGCCATTCGAAGCAGGGATGGATGATCGCGAGCTGGTGCCGCAGTTTCAGAAGGTGCTTGGTGGTGTCCCTGATCAATGGATCCAAGATGCTCTAAAAGCCGGAGTCCTTACAGAAGAACCAGACAGTTAGTCTTCAAAATGTGATTTAAGACCTAGCTAACACTGGAAAAGGCTCGGCTGCGAACGGCTTTTTACCCCTCGAGGAGGATATACAGGCGTCATACGCTAATGGCCATGACAAAGAGACACTAGATCTTGATGAAGAGGATCTCACGAGATTGGGAAGCTATCTTCGGAGGATGTGCATAGTCGAGCCAACTCGACGAGCGAATTTGCCAGAATTAATGTCACACCCATGGGTTCAGGCGAATAACGGAACACAAAAAGAACAGTGAGGGGAAGCCTAGAAGCATTGCTCTTTTAGCTGTGTCTCGCGGCGCTGACACTCTCTTTTGCACAATTTTCGAACGCGACAAGACCGGCATCAACCGCCACCCGTAACAGCGGGAATAGCAACCAGCCATAAGGCCGCATGAGACACAGCCAACTTCGAGTCTCGTCACCTGCAGGCTCTTGCAGAACACACGCCGAGCGGCATTGGGGGGCGAAATTCACAGCGGTTCAAGGACATGAACCAATGCGCAATAGGCAGGGTACTACAGCCGACTTCTCGGGCCTCGGACGGTGGATCAGGAGGACAATACTCCGTCTGCCGCGGTTTTATATCCATGTTTCCATGTTATTCCCGAGGAGTAAACCTTGCGTATCGATTATCCCAACCAAACAGTTTCTGGCTATTAGAGAGAGATACGTGTCATGTATACTACTAATTGATCAATTGTTGAAGATGTTACTGCTATACTTGGAAGCTATCTTCGGAGGATACTACTGGACTTATTAAAGGAGCGAAATTGATAGAGCTAATATCATACATATGGTCCAGGTGGAGAAAGGGATCGGAAATGAAAAGAGAATAAAAAATGATCAGCATCAACTCCGTATTTCCACTGTTTGCGCGTATTTTGCTAGCTTCAATGCTTCGATACCTTCCTTCACCGCTCTATACTACTATAATTATCTCATGGTCCGACCCGTGGCTCTTATTTGGTGGATTTAGTTCGATATTTTTTCTCCGTAGCCTTCAAGGGTTCATCGCGGAACCATGCGGTTACTCCACTCTCTACACGGGAGAGACCATATGACCCCGGCACCCCTTTCTTAAATTCCATGGGAAAATGGAGGAAGCCGCTGCGGCAATGCAGAAGGGAACTTTGCCGCAGTCGATCCACGGCTCACATCCTTCCGACCCCGCAAATATCGCAACCCCTACATACGAACGGTCCACGATGAAACATCATCTTCACTTAGAGGAGAGGATACATAGAGCCCTTTCTCCCGCAATGAGGCAGTTTACCTCGGGATCGGCATTCTAACAGACGCTCTGGACACTTATTCGGATACATCCTCGGAAAACGACTCAGTGACACGGAGTCGGCATTCATCGCGTTATACGATAGCGAGGCCGTTAGAGCGATTTAACCGGACGTCATCATCGGTTTCGTAGTGGCGAATGAGTCGGTAGAGATAGAACCAGCATTATGACGAGGCTTGAACAAAATCGATAAAATAGTTGTCAAATAATATGTCTATTCGAGTTGACTAGATGTATGTAAGCGGTCACTTATAGAGAGAGACAGGGGCATAAGTGGCCGCTTAGTCAATACGCGGAGTGGCTTTAGTGCGTTCATCTTTTAGGTATATTGCATTGGACTTGGGTATCTGTATAACATCATTAAAGGCCAGTTTTGCATCCACATCTTCAAATTTAAGAAAACACCAACAACAATGGAAAGTATATCGCTACGGAGACTGTTTTCTAGGTTTCTGTAATAATCTCAAGCTTAGTATACGCAAAATATTTAAGAACTCGTGTTGTATACAGTAAAATCCAAGCCAATTGGGTTAAGATGCCGCAAACCGAGGAGCAAGCAAAGGCATGGAGCCAAGTGAGCAGTATAACATTGAGACAAATTTGATGCATGATTGGCCCAATATCCATCAAGTGGATGTATCACATGGGCATGAACGATCAAAATGCCAATTTAAGCAAACAGTCTCCCTGGTATGCAGCACAACCCCTCAAGGCCCACCATTTATTAAACACGATGCTACCTTGTATAAACGACGGTCTTCGCGAGCCCCGACCTTGTGTCATTGAAACCATGCTGTCTAAAAAACTTGAATTATGTCTCCGCGGAGGCTCCGGCAGGAAACCCCCATCTCTACTATCTCGTTTACTCCTTATACATTTCGATTGTGGTATAAGAGGTGGTCGCTTTCTCGCTCAGTGAACCTATATTGAACTCGGATATCACTATCAAGTTATATAATAAGTCTTCACTATGCTGTTAGCTTCAGAATCTCTACTCTTTTCACTACGGCCTGGAGTGGCTCTAGTGCTCTGGGCTATTATTCTTGTGTGTATATCTCAGCGATGGTTTTCTTCTAGCTGCTCAGCCTGCCTATCTCGTGGAGCCTGCAATGGAACTAACAAAGTCAATACAGGGGTTTGTTTACTTGATCTCAATACCAATCTATAATGTCTGGTTTCATCCGCTTCGCAAGTACCCCGGCCCCAGGCTGTGGGCCGCAACTCGGATCCCATACGCCCGCATGATCTTTTCTGGAAAATCTCACCGAAAAATCCTTGAACTGCATCAGACTTATGGAGACGTTGTGCGAGTGGCACCTGATGAGCTAGCCTACATTGATGGCACTGCTTGGAACGATATCATGGGCCATCGAAAACGAGGCCAGGGAGAGAACGGCAAAGATCCCGTATTCTGGAAGTCCCAACAACACAGCGTCATCAGCGCTGACCGCGAAAATCATACTCGAATGAGAAGGACCCTGGCTCATGGATTTTCAGCACAGGCAATGATGGATCAGCAGCCTCTTATCCAAGGCTACGTTGATATGTTGATAAGCCGACTACGAGACAACTGTGCTGATGGCACTCGGCCTCTGGAGATGACATCTTGGTATAACTGGGCAACATTTGACATCATCGGCGACTTGGCCTTTGGGGAGCCATTTGGTTGCCTTGAAAACTCGGACTATCACCCTTGGGTATCTCTACTATTCACCAGAATTCGTACAAGTGCGGCAAACAATGTTCTACGCCGCTTTCCCTTTGGTGAAAAACTTATTCAGCTTCTTGTCTCGAAGCAAGACCGCCAAAAATTTCAGGAACATTATCAACTTACCCAGGAAAAGGTTAACAAGAGGTTGGCTGAAACCAACCCTCGAGCAGACTTCATGGAAGTCATGACTAAAAGGGAGGGTGCCATGGTATGACTCTGCATAAGAAATTTCACCTCTGGATGTTTTCTGCCGCTTACATGATCCACAGAAATTCTCCTATCCTGAGCTTTTGGATAATGCAAGTCTGCTTATTATCGCCGGATCAGAGACAACTGCTACCACCCTATCTGGAGTTACCTATCTGCTATTGACCCACCCAGAAGTTTTGCAAAAGACCACGGATGAAGTGAGATCCAGCTTTTCAAATGAAAGCGAGATTGATCTTCTCAGTGTGCAGAAGCTGAACTATATGATGGCTGCGCTGCAAGAGACGCTTCGAATGTACCCTCCTGTCCCAACTGCCATACCACGCAAGGCACAGCCGGGCGGCGACGTAATTTGTGGACAATATGTTCCAGAAAACGTAAGTATTATTCCACATGAAGTACAATTTTCAGTCGTCTCTAACAAGATAACAGACTGTCTTGGGCATTTGGCAATGGCCCATGTACCACAACGCGAAGAACTTTACTTTACCTGATTCCTATATTCCAGAACGATGGCTTGGTGATGCCCGGTTTTCGAGTGACCCTCAAGACGTGCTTCAGGCATTTTCCTTTGGTCCTCGAAACTGTATCGGAAAGAAGTTGGTGGTTACTCTCCAAAATAATTTATCATTGACATTCTAACTTTTCTTTTAGTCTTGCATATGCCGAAATGCGCCTGATTCTTGCCAAGATTTTGTGGAATTTTGATATCAGTCTGCATCCTGACAGCAAAGAGTGGCTTCAGGACAACAGGGCTTTTACGCTCTGGCAAAAGCCAGACCTCAATATCTATATCAAGCCAAGAGAGATCTCGTAAATTGAGCCGTCATGATCTAGGATACTGGCTATTTAGCGAGCGGAAATTGTACACCTTAGGTTACTATTGCCTTCTTATTGTATTACCACTATATCTAAATTTTAGTTGATATTTTGGCGGCAAAGCGAATTGTGGGCAGTGTTGCCCTTGGAAAGGCAACATTTTAGTCGAGACCAAGTGGCAGATTGTGTTAATATATTTTTGTATCATATTACGATTAAATCACATCGTAGCTTATACTTGCTCAAATCCCAAGCAAAATACGTCCCGAAGTAATCTGCTAGAAGTCTCTTCATCGTGAACAGCCAATTGTTTGTCAAGACCAGTAAATAGGCAATCAAGAGCTAAAAGCTCCAATCTCAGCAATGCAGAAGGTATGTTCAGTACATGTACTGTAGCCCGTCGCCGGTTTACTCTAGGAATTGTCATCTACACGATACTGTATGGCGATCAGCGTAGTATGGAGATATAATGGGATGTACATTAAACATAGTTTGCTCATTAATACGTTATTTGGAGATGGATAAGTAATTCAATTGAGCACAAAGGAGTAGCTAGGCTGATCTTTCCATACACATCGACGAACAAATCAAGGCCGGCCAAAGAGAAGTAGCTATTGTGGGTTCCATATCCCCGAATCCGCACAGGAAGATGATCATAATCCTTACAAGCTGTTCAACCAGGAGGACATCTCTGTCCCAATGCGATGAGGATGATCTTCTTGCAAGAAATGCATGCCTTTTCCAACAAAAACACCCTTGACATTTTTTAGATGCTCCAAGTACCACTGAGCTTTCTCTGCAGACACAATTCTACCAGGCACAGCCCAAAAGAACAACTTGGGAACCTGCGTCTCCAGAAGCCATTCATGATAGTTTGATGCTCGCTCATATACATCAGGCGGGTGGCCTTCAATGGGAATCTCGTTGGGCCACCGAAACAGAGGCTCCCGGTGAGCAGGATCCTCGTATGGCTTTGCGTAAAACGCCTTTTCCTCGGGCGTTAGTTTGCGGACCAAGCCTAGGTCAAGCATAACATCGATGAAGGCGTTCTCTTCAATGATGAGCTTCCGCCCAGTAGCTTCGTCCCGAAAAGCGCGAAACGTCTCCTGCGCCTTTCCCTGTGCGGCGTCATCCCAGGTAGGAAATGGTCGTATAAACTCCATAAAGACAAGGCCGGCCACGCGATCTTGATGATGAAAGGCCCAATCAAATCCGAGAGCCGAGCCCCAGTCCTGAATTACGAGTATCACTTTGCCTTCAGGTATGACTTTGTCGATGAAGCCGCCGAGGTATTGAGCATGCTCGGCGAAGCGGTAGGAAATGTTCAGCTTAGATGAGGCGCCCATGCCGACAAGATCGGGAGCAACGCAGCGCACTTGTTCAGACACATGCGGAATGATGTTGCGCCACAAATAAGACGATGTTGGGTTACCGTGGAGGAATAAGGCAGTTTTATTGGAATGGCGGCTGTCGGCTGATGTGCCTGTATCCACGTATGCCATTTTAGCATCTTCAACACTTATAAACTTGAGATTGAAAGGGAATTCGCTCGAGACATCAGTCTCTGGGTCCTGTGGAGAGTCTGTAGAATATGACATATTGAGTTTTGCCGTGTAACTTGTTGGTATTAGAGGTAGTTTCAAGGTGATTCTATGTTTGCTACGAGTTGATCTATAAATATTACGAGAGTCTTTCGATCCTTTATCCTTGGTTTATAAGTTGAGATTGTATTGTTCACAGCATCGCCATTCCAGGCAGGTTACGACAAAGGGTTGTACCAGAACCTCGAAACCGCCACTGTCCCTGCAGGTTCACTTCGACTGCTGCCCCGAGTTAGTTTAGGCTTGAAGTTAGATTCACCAGCTCTCACGGGGGCGCAACAAAACTGGAGTCTATCGCTTTGCTGTCGTCTCATCAGCTTTTCTTGGTGCGGCAATAGGGCAGTTCCAGTGTTTGTAAGTTTAATTCACTCTGTATTGCTAATGCTATAAGGGCCATTATCAAGACGACACAAGAATCGACATCGAGATCACCAGATCCAACTAGCTCCGTTTCTTGCCAACTCGCCCTCCGCGGGATAGCGAGACTTCGTCAGCCATATCAATTCACTCTGCACGTTCACTTTGACTGTTGCCTTCGATGAGTTTAGGCGTGAACTTGGATTTACCAGTCTTTAGGGAAGATTTGTTAGTAATGACGTGCGACTCGCTCTCCGCGGGAGAGCGAGGCTCCGTAAGCAGCATTATCAACTAACATTTGTTGGACTATTTTGCAACGATTACCCACCATCTCCACGACTGATCAGGCTGGTCGCATTTGCCAAATTTGATCAGCAGCTCTCATCGCCCTATCTTGTGTAATGAACTAAACTCCTTACCCAACGCAAGTCTACATGATCTTGTAGTTTGACCAAGATTAATAGTATACAGTAACTTATAACAGTGTATAATTTTTCGCTTCATTGAAGAATTTTCCTATGACTGTTTATACTATTCAACCTTAACCAATTGGAGAACATGGAAAAAATGGATTTACGAGAGTAGGAGTACATCTAAAGAATCACCGGTGATTCTCACCGGTGTTTAGGCGTCTATTTCGAAAGACGCGCAAGAATCCGAATAGAATCCACGGCAAATTTCGCCGGTCCAAGTGACCCAGCGTCGATAAGCGCTCACGCCGTAGTCACCTGGTTTTGCCTTTTGAGCATGATTACCTGACCCATGGATTGGTGTTGAGCGCCCGCCATGGAGCCAAGCTCCAGCTCTAGTCCAATAGGCAGCTATTATCCGCAAGGCAGCGAGCACCTCTTATAGGCCATTTTATGTCTGCTTATATCTATCTATTAATTGCATGTAATTAGTGAATACAGAGACGCTGATAGGGCGCCTAGGCGTCCCACCGACGTCCCACCTACAAGTACAACTAGCTCGAACAGCCCATAACTTGTTCGTACTCTCTCAAAGTGTCATTCTCATCGTTTAGCTTGAGAAAACTAGAAGATCCAGAAAGGATCAGACACAACCACCATGTTCCGGACAGAAATTTTACCCGTGACCGACAAAGGAGACCTGGAGAAGATTGTCGATATCGAGGAAAGGGCATTCGGAGCGGCCTCACCTTTATTACGACTGATTTACCCCATATCGCCCTCTCCATCTTCGGCCATTCTTCGAAGTTCAAAAATTGCCAGACATGAGCATGTCTGGCAATCGGACCCAACGGTACACTACATCAAAGCGGTTACATACGAAACATCTCCCGAGGGTACAACATCTGAGCGCATAATTGGCGCTGCCGTATATAACGTCTATGAGTCATCTCATACAGCTTCTGAACGAAATCCATGGCCTCACAACTCAGACGAAGTTCCCGAGGGAGCAAACGCGCCTCTTTGTCTTCATTACTTCGGGACATTGACTCAAGCTCGACTCGACTTCACCAATGGCGAACCTCATGCATTCTTGGAGAACTTAGCCGTTGATCCCAATTTCCAGAGACGTGGAGTTGGGACAAAGCTTCTCGAGTTCATGATTTCCGACATAGCTGCTGGATACGCAGATAAGGGTCTCGATAATGTCGGGTGCTGGCTGGACTCCTCCCCTTCCGGGCTAAAGATGTATCAAAATCTTGGGTGGGAGGAAGTTGGTTCTAAGTCTTTTGATTTGGAGCCGTGGGGTGGTGCAAAGGGCCAAGTGCACAAAAATGTACATATGCTGAAGTCGATATCGGTCTCTAAACCTTGAGGGCAGAATCGTCGCTCTCTCACAATTATCAGCTTATTTAATCTTCTAATCAGATGGTGTTGCCATTCTCAAAGTTACCTGCCTTGAATATCGCGGTGCTAAGTGAGATGTCCCCATCCTAGCAGCTTATAATCTTGTTGACTTACCATATGCTGTTGCTGAGAGTTTTACGACGTTATTCTCCTTAGTAATACCGGAGCCCTAGATCAGCCCGTGACATTTCAAGTCCAACTACGTGAAATGCTTGTAGCTCACTACGAGAGATAGCAAGGTTATGAAGTTGCTCAAGGGAATGGAACGGCGAGCGATCTACTCCCGGATTGCTTCAGGGTGCGTATATAAAGAAGCTATTATGAAAAGAGCTGCCATTTTCCAAGTTGGAGAGGCCGGGAGTAATTGAAGAGAAGTTAAATGCACAGAGGTTAAGATATAAGCACAGCCAATCAAAATATACCAAAGAAGTCCACAGTCAGATTTAAATATAAAATCGCCTTGAGCAGGATTCAACGGTCACGTCTACTCAAGTTATAGTAAGATGAATATTTCAATGAGCATTATTCCACCTTAAAGCTATTATACAATCGTCAAGAGTCTATATTTTGGTGTATGTCTTGGGTGCAGTTTATGCTCCTACACATCTGAACATCTCTAAGTTATCAGATATAGGCATGTAGCTACTTACATAAATGAATGGTAGGATCTAACACAGTGCCATCTATTAAGGATAAGATGGGAGAACGTCGTGGGGTTCCGGCATAGTCCCCTCGCGAGAGCAATATGATTAGGCACATCACGCACTTATTTGATGGTATGACTGAAGTCGATTTCGGGTATTCATTTGCGTCGCTAGCCTATTGCGAGTATTTTAAGCCTGAGGGTAGTATTCCATTAACCTAACAGGTAAATGCCAATTTCCGCTTGTTTCGACTAATGTATTGCCACTTTAGCTCATGCTTTAGCCCATGTTAAGCCTGCTACTTCTATGTAAGCCCTATCTTCATTCCGGCTGCCGCCTTTGCTTCGGACACAGATGTCCAATTGAGCTCCCGGTAGGATCACCTACATCGATACTAATATATCTTTCATCCTAAGGTCTAGACCAGTAGTCTAGTGTAGGATCAAGTAAGCCCGAGAACACTAAAACATACGTCAGCACCATATAAGAGACACATACATCTCCAATATGATCTCTACCGATATCACATGTCTTTCATACGCGATGTTCTTTTTCCGTGAATCACTCAATTCGAGGCCCTTATAACATACAATTGAACACAATGGCTTTATCCGAAAAGTACACACTATTGCGAGAGTCTAGTATGCCAATGCCAACGCCACCGACACGCCGTAAGCAAACTAACAATTAGCATCACAGGCCTCTACGATCGCATGTTCTACTGTTTTCACCGCCTAGGCATCCAATCGAACATCCTAGTCTCAGCAGAATATTCCTCACATGATAGAACCCTATCAGATAACGACATTTACGCGGCTCTTGCAACTGTGATCAAGGCACATCCACCACTATGTGCCGTCGGCGTGAGATTGCCGTCTTCCAGCACCGGAAAGCATAGCCTCCATCTCGCGTTACTGCACAAGATTGATCTACAAAAATGTGTAGTCTTCATGGATAGCGACGAAGAAACGAGGGTTAGCCCAACTCTTCTTGAGAATGCGCACAACACGTGGGACTGGACCGACGATGAACCAGATACTCCTTGGTGGAAAGTGCTCGTAGTGGGAAGAAAACACGTCGTGTTTGTGTACCATCATTTCGTCGGTGATGGTATGTCAGGCACAGTATTTCATCGCGCGTTTCTCGCCGCGCTCAATTCCTTACCTCTCCATTCGAAACCGGTGCCAACTCAAGTCTCACTCACCTATCCTTCCACCATCCAATACCCACTTGAGCCCACCGAGCATTCAAATGTTACGCCATCTATTCCTAGACTACTCTGGAAGATGTTTATTTGGTATCTACTTCGTCTGTTCTTTGGTGGGAAGCTTGTCTTTGGCGATTTGCCCCGGCCTCGACCATATGCTCAATCAGTAGTGGCAAAGCCTGTTTACACAAACCGAACAATCACCAAAGTTTCGAGTTACCGCATTTCCTCACATAAAATGCGTGCTGTGCTCTCTGCCTGCCGTGCAAACCAGACGACATTCACACCACTACTGTGTACGCTGCTGAACCTCACTCTCGCGGCTGACTTTTATCCTCATGCGATGTTTGGCGCATCACGATTTGCCTTTGATCTTCGACCGTATCTCCCTTCGGCCCAATTCGGTGACTTGACTCGAAACAATGTTATTAAGAATGCGGCCGCAGGTTCGGCACATATTCATTATATGGAGCCTTTCCGCAAGGCTGTTGCAAAATATAGCGGCTCAAATGACGAAGCCGGCAAAGTTTCCTTGTTTCGCAGTACGGTATGGCAACTGGTCCGAGAGCACAAGTCAAAGATGGACAGTGATATCTACGGGTCAATCCGCGACTGGATGGCGGGTACACTCATTGGAAATACTATCGAGGATTTCATGACCACCTCTATGCCAAGGATAGGACATTTTACCAGCGATACATATCTGGTATCCAATCTCGGGCCGTTCTGGAGTACTCCAAAGGGCGTTTCGACGACGGTAGATGCAAAAGACATGTGGACTATCGACGACATGCAATTCTCGGCTGCTGCGACGAACGGGAATGTAGGATCTCGCAGTCTTGTCCTAAATGTTGCCGGCGTGGCTGGTGGCGACACGGTCATTAATGTGTCATATGAAGACGGCATTATAGACAGGGAGACGGTGGGCGCAATTCTAGAGAAGGTTATGGAAAAGTTGGATTGGCTTCTCGATTAGCATACCACAGTATGATATCCAAGTTTGACCATTTACTGTTCGTGTGTCGGCTGAGGATATCGCGGCCGCTCATATTTGCGATGCGATACGCCTCTTTAAAGTTGTCAGCTGCATTTCCTTGAGAAAATGGGTCTTCGCGGATCGAGTAGTTGGCTCTGAGGCGATCACCAAATTATTGCAACTTCAAGTTGAGCTCACTACCAGCCCACGCACTCATCCTCACGCACGTATATCGGCGTCATATTGGTGGGAACAACTACCTTTCAGAAGAACCTCCAGGCAATTTTGAGAGCCTCCAGAGGATAGATATGTATCAAAGAGGCAGATAGAGGCTTAGAAAGCGGAAAGCGGATTGTTGCATTTCGTCTTGAGAAGATCTGGCTCACGGTGAGAGTAATGCAGTGGGTAGCAAAGTTTATGATTAGAATATCCCGAAGATTGAACAACAATTCGAGCGCTTCCGTAGCTCAGTTGGTTAGAGCTTCGTACTAATACTAGAGCCTCGGCTCAAATATTGGTAATGCGAAGGTCGCAGGTTCAAGCCCTGCCGGGAGCAAATGCCCCAATGCGTTTCGAACATTTCTTTTTTGCGTTTTTTTGCTCCTAGTTTTTTTCTAGTATGAAGTCATATTTGCTAGGAAAAGCATGAGCCCCTCTGTGGAGAGATTCCGTCAACGGATCCATGCGAAGCTTGTCCTGATCAGGCCCTTGTTCCGCGATGTGCTCAGTGCAGATGACAGGCCGCTATGTTTTAGTGAGCCTGCCTCCATATTACAGCACCGGTGTAGTTGTCCCGCCGTACAGTGACCAGTGAACCGCTAAACCAAGAATTGACCACTATTAACAGATGAACGCCCAGCGACTGCTTGCCCAAAGAAAGAGCCCATCTTGACAGCCCGATATTCTAAAGAACGTTGAATCTACAGCACATGCATCTTTTATAATGGTCAAATTCTGGCGTATCAACCATTACTCTCTTTGCCCTTGATTCGGGCTATAAATATGTTTGTTCAATTTTGTGTAACGAAATCCCGCCAAGCTTGTGGACGCAACACACAAGACAATTTCCAAGACTTACATACAAGTCTCCAGGGTAATAACAGTCCTCCTCAACACCGCAAAAATACATCACGAGTCTCAATATCCGTACTCTCACAAAGTAAAAGCCCAACAAACACGTTCCACTTGGGCCCTGACAAGCACATGCTCTCTGTTTCATATCCCCTCAATCAAAACCCCCCTCCAAAAAAGGCACCCGTGTCAACGAACCTATAATATGGCCCTTCACACTCTCTCTTGTGCCACCTCGTCCGACAATGATGGCGTGTCCGCACTAACACCAGCTCGCCTTACCTGCCTCTTCCGCTTCTTGGACGCAATGCTGGACACTGGACTGTCAAGCACCGCACTGGGAAAAATGTAACATGTAACCGGCGTCCGGAAAACGGATTTGCTTCGTTCTTTGCCCAACCGGACAATGAACAACGTCTGTTAAGGTTAAAGACAGAGCGAACTCCGGTTCTGCAGTGAGGCGAGTTGCAGCAAATGACCACATCTGCGGCCGTCTTGATTCATCTGCACGAGTTTCCTCTTTCAACATCCCTAGAGACAAGCAACAGGCATCTCTATCGCAAATCTCCCACAACAATCATGGAAAATGTCTGCCGTGATTGCAGAGCGGCACGATGAACTCCTGCGGGCGAGAGGGGCGTCCTGACATGTACGGTCTGGGAATCCGCCTCGGAGTCTATTTCCAGTGGTTTGGCGAGATTCTTGTCGAGTTCTTTGACGACGCAGACGTTGCGGATATACGACTGCTGGGTCTCCTTCTGTCTGGCGCCATTGTTCTGGCGCTGCTTGTCGAGATTGTGAACCGCAGTCTCCAAGCAGCCGACATTTACATCATGCTCCAACTCGCTGGTGGCTCATACATCTTTCTCATACCCATATACATCTGGAAGACACTCACATGCTGTGACCGCAAGTGGGATCCGCTCAAGTGGACGAGAGAACCCCATGTGCCGGTTTATGGTGTCTCGACAATGATAGTCATGGTCATCATTTCATCTCTTCAACTCTGGCTCTTTAGTACCTATATTCCCACGAGAGGGCATCAATGCGAGTATTACGGCTTCTTCTTCACAAAGGTCAAACTTGACAACGTCGGATTCATTGTGGTCAATATTATCTTGCACATCATTGTTATTCTCGTTTGCGTTGGAATCGTCCTGTCGTATACGGGGTTTTGGAAAACACAGTTTCGAATACGCAGACATCGACGTCGAAAGAAGCATCGAACAAGACAGTCAGTCAGCCTCTCCTCTCTATTCCCACATGAGTATCCAGTGCTGTATCTGACAGGAAAGCCTCAGACCAGAACAGGAAACCCAAGAACGCATTGCAAGACGGGAGCGTGCCAGACAGGAGCAGAAAGATCTCTTGCGCACCATGCGGAGCATATCCAACCTGGTTGTCTATGGACTTCACATCACAGCCATTGAACTGACGATAAAATGGAACCAGTTTGACAATGCAGACGGAGTCAACACCAGTGGACAGACAATTCCACTCTTGGTTAGCCTTGGAATCCTGATCCGCCTCATTGTATCTCACTATGCAGTCCAGGGCGACGGCACATCGACAAGTGCTGGGTCTCGTCCTCGACCTGGGGGCTCAGGTGGAGGTGGATCGAATCGCCCGACTCAAGATGAAGCTCAAGACGCGACTCCTCAAATGGGAGATTTAGATGAATTCATAGCTGGAATTACACTGGACAACGTGAGCGAGTATTTCGCCCATGGCTCCGAGGCTTACTGGTATGCCAGGACGGCGATCCAGAGGCGCGAGGCTGCGGAAGAAGCAGCGGCGAGGGCAAGATTGGCTGCAAGGGGAGTGTTTCCTCGGCCAGCGCGGATTTACTCGAGAGGCGTGGAGATTGTGCAGGAGGTGTAAGAAGACGTGGAGAGGAAGAGATTAATGCTGAGTATGTAAGATGGGGATGATGAGATGAAGAAACTATAGCGGACGGAGATTGGTAGAGTATTGAGACGGCACGTGATTTCAATTCTGTGCAATCAAGATGAATCAAACTCGAGAATCCAGAATTCCATTTGTCTGATTTTGAAATTATTCTCGCTTCAATAATACAGGCCTTATGCTGTAATATTGTCCCCAAGCCCAGCGTTTCCAGGCCATCAAGGTCATCTCCATCCGCCAGGCATTTCACAGCCTCTGATTCGACCAAACCCCCCAGCTCGCCGCCCCGCAACCGCCCATCGCCCAAAGTAAACAAAATCAGCTAGAGCCATCTTCTGTCCCGATCTTCTCGAATCTTACCATCGTCATCATCATCGCAGCTCTTTCTCTCTTCCTCCATTCAGCTTAAGTCCGCCCTCAGCCATGGACAAGGAAGCCAGAAAACCATCTTCCAAGTCCGCGTCGTCCAAAGACAAACGGCCCAAGGACAAGGATAAAGACAAGAACAAGGACGACTCCAAGGTGCACAAGTTGTCGCTCAAGGGCAGCTCCAGGCTGGTTGCTGAATTTGTATGTCCAACTTGCGGCCCTCATCTCCTCGTCAATTGGTGCCAGCGATAGTTTTTCTAACAGCTTTCTCTTCTCTCCTCTAGTTCCAATACTCGATACACACAATCCTGTACGAAGCACAGCCCATCAAGCTACCGAAATTCCTCCTCAGCGGCGAACGAAATAACTGACGCTGCTCTCCTATGACAGATTCCAACGAGGCGTCTACCCAGCCGAAGACTTTACAGCGTACGACACATCCACCTCCCCAGAGCTCCCAAACCATCCGATCGAACAAAAGCACCATCCGCTAACACATCTCCAAACCGCAGCGTCAAGAAATATGGCCTCAACATGCTCGGTACTATCACCTCCCTCCTAAGACATCGACACTCCAGACACCCACGAAACTGACCTTCCGACCTCGTACTCTCTAGTCTCCGCCGATGACCAAGTCAAAGCCTACATCAAGAAAATCATGAGCCAGCTCGACAAATGGATGATTGGCGGCAAAATCTCCAAGCTCGTCATCGTCATCACCGACAAGGACACCGGCGAACACGTCGAGCGCTGGCAATTCGATGTACGACGCAAAATCTCCCCTTCACCACCACCATCCTACAAATCCACACACACAATCGTGAACATAAGAAAAGAAGAAAGAAAAAGCTAACATTCACCGCTCTCAACCAACAAAAGGTCCAAATCTCAGCTCCACCACCAAAATCCAAATCCAAACCCCCCACAGACCCTTCCACCACCACCAACGAAGAACAACAACAGGAACAACAAGAAAACTCCGCCTCCTCAACAAACCCCCTCTTCGCCGAAAAAGACAAGCCCGAAGCCGAGATCCAGGCCGAAATCGCCGCCATCTTCCGCCAAATCACCGCCTCCGTCACCTTCCTCCCCCAGCTCAGCGGCGACTGCACCTTCAACGTCCTCGTCTACGCAGACGCCGACAGCGACGTCCCCGTCGAGTGGGGCGACTCCGACGCAAAGGAGATTGAGAACGGCGAGAGGGTCCAGCTCAGGGGCTTCAGCACCGCGAACCACCGGGTCGATACCCTCGTTAGCTACCGATTGGGGGACTGAAAACGAATTTTGATGATGAAGAAAACTATATAATAATATGGACTGATAGATGGAACGGGGTTGGCCAGGTTGGGGTTACGGTTTACGAGGTTTTGTCCCTTGATTTGACTGGCCGTTCTGCAAACGAGACAATTGGGCTTTTTGGTACGGCGTTAGAACTGGAAATAAATCGGTGCATCATGCAGCTTTTCACGAGATTTCGTCCGCAGGCTAGGGAGATATATATTGATGAATATTCTCTTGTTGGTATCGATCTCTCTGCAGTATTTCATCTATATCGGATGCAAATGCCCCTTATTCATGACCCCTCAAACCAGCACCAATGACCAGGCTCACACCTCCAAACAGTCTCCAAGCGTTGCCATACGAACGAGGCAACGCATCAAACGCCGTCTCTCCGAATGCACCGTCCCCTATAAAAAACGTATTGACCTCTTCTTCAAGTTCTCTTGAAAAAGTACACATATGCAAATTTGCGCATTTCCTCAACGTCGTGAGCTTCCACCACCTTTTCATCGTTGAAGAGCACCCATGTGGGCGTCTCCCTGCCTTCCAAGGCCTTGCGAATAAAGGCAACGTAGTGGCTGATGAAAATAGTTAGTTCAGTGCCTTATACGAGAAGGGGAAACACTTGGAGAGATTTATACGTACCCGGCGTGAATGCTTGTGCCCTTGTGGCACACAATGGACTGCAGCTGGAATCTTGCCGGCAGTGTCGCGCTTCCAGCAGGCTCTTTGGGAGATGTCTCTGCTGCTGCGCCTGAGTTCTCATCCTCCGTGATGCCCTGGTCATCAGGGTGGTTAAAGAGCCACTCTACAGCTCGCTCGACATCGCCGCCCGTTTCTTTCAATGCCTTCTTAGCTTGAGGAGCACCAAATCCCATGGCGCCAAGCATCTCAATCTTTTCGGGGTCAGCAGTGCCAGCATCTCCCGACCCAGATCCTAAATCGAGCGGCGCATCAATATCGGCATCGTCGAGGTGTGCGAATAGCCACTCCATGGCCGCATTGGCATCAGAGTTACCGGTCGCGTGCAGGGCCTTCTCAGCTCGGTTCAGTGGGAATCCCATGGCCTCAAGCTGCGCAACTGCTGTTGCATCTGCCACAAATGCGGGAGCCTTGTTTTCGGGCTCTTCGGGCAGCAGCTCTTCTGAGGGCTGGAGTCCCTTGGAGAGGTAGTCGTCCAACAAGAATGGTTCGTCTGGGACAATGACAGGGACGTCAATCTTGATAGGAACCCAGTTGACAACGGCCATTTTTCGTGCGTTGACGGCTAAAACGTTGGGGAACGTCTTGAAGAGCGACTGTTTGGTGAAACCTGCCTTGCTGCCGCATGATGAGCATGTCAATTCGACTTTCTCGGCGCCAGTAAAGTTGTCCAAGCATTCCTTTAGAGTGACTGGCTTGTAGGCGTTGGCCGTCTCGCCATCCTCGCCTGTCTCGAGCTTCTCCAGCGGCACGTCGATGAATATGTTGTCCTGTTCATTAGAGCTGTACCTAACCTTGTGGCATCCGAGACACTGGAGCCGCTGCTCTAGAACGAATCGGAATTCGGCTGTGGGATCCTTTTGGCCGTCTTCGTTGTGTGGTGATCGGCTAATGAGCTTGAAGAGATGCTGGAACAGTTCAAAGGCGTCTTGTTGTCGCATGGTGGAAAACTCCTCGTGGCCTCTACCTATCAAATGCTTGAACATGGCTGGTGCCAATCCTCTCTGGTAGGCAATCTCCGAGCCCGATCCTACAGAGGTATCAGGCTCTGAATACCGGCCGGATAACAGCCCGTGGGCAATCTTTCTCAGCTGAGTCTCAAGATCGGCTGCAGGCTCCTGGATGATGGGCAAGTCGTTGTCAGCACTGTAGTAGCGCTGCTGGAACGAGGGCATGTCGAATAAACACTGGATGATGCTGGCTAGATAACAGCTGTTGCCAAGATTCTTCAGTCCAGTGAGGCCGGGTCCAAACACAGGCTTCAGCTCCTGGCCATCCTCTGTAGTCATGCTAAAGTCCCACTTGAGGTTCTGCTCAATCTGCATCTCCGTCAAGCTCTTCTCCGTCTTTTGGCGCTCGGCTAGGATGATTCCCCAGTGGGCCAGGTGCTCGCCGAGAAGCTCGTCGATGCGCTCCTCGTCGCACCTATAGCAGTAAATATCGGCAGTACCCTCTGGCGTAATAGATCCAAGCTTGACAGCCACGCCGTGTCCAGATTCAGTGGCATGGCCCAAGGCGTGCGAGTTGCCGTCAACGCCACCCATCTGCTTCCGGCCACAACCCAGGTTTCCACATTCCAGGCAAAGCCAAAGGTTCTCTCTGAGATCACAACCTGAGCAGTGGCCAAGCTCGCCCTGCTCGATCTTGCGGGATGGATGCTGCTGCATAGTCAAGATGTGCTCGCATGTCGTGAGCTCTTGCTCCCACGCCTTGACCTCTTCCTTTCGGGAAAAGGTGTGTGCCTTGAGAATGCCATCGACGATGGGGGCTAGCTTCGCGTTCGTCGTGTCCAGTTCGACTTGGCACTCGATGCATTTGGCGGCCAGAGCAGTGTCGTATCGATCTTCTTCTGTCTCGGCAGCGATGGCAAGCTTGGTCATCTTGGCCGGGGGTTCATCGCGATGGATCGCCTTTCGGGTGCGGCGGATATTGAGGGCAAGCGGATGGCCCCAGACTGCGTTGTGAAGCAGAGAGTGCTCCCGATCACCGGTGCAGCCGCCGTTGAAGCACTGGAGGCAGACATCGAGGCCTCCAGCGTTGTCCTAGAAAGAAAAAATAGAACAAGATGGTGAGTTTTCGCGGGGCTGCAGCCTAGAGAGGGGGAGCTGAGCGGTTGTTTAAACACGTACAATCGAGTCAAAACATTGTGTGCAGTCTTCCTTGTACACGGACTGGACGGGAGTCGGCGGCTTGAGCTCTGTGAAGACGAAACATGAGCTTTCTTGAGCTTCAAGGCAGCTGGAAGAGCTGCGAAGCGCGCAAGCTGGCGGGGTAAGGATTTGACGTACCGATGGACTCGAGATGCGGGCACGACATGTCTTTGGGCGGCAGACAAGAAGAGTCAGAAGATCGTGACGAAGAGAGTAGCAGGATAACGAAGTGAAAGGTAGCTGTAGAAGCAGGCGGTTGTCAAGTGGAAGAATCAACGACAAAGTTCTGTGATGGATGCTGTTTTGGAGTTGCTACAGGTCTGCACTAGCTGTAGCGCAAGCCGAGGGCGCTATCGATTGGGCGGTTAGTGGATGCGGCAGTGAAGCTTAGTGACTACAGCACCGCCTAAGCAGCTGCTGCCAGGCACCCACTACTAGTCCAGGCTGCCCCTCGATGACGGTATCGGGACTGGACAGACAGTGGAGGGGCAAAAGCTGAAGATTTTGTGTTGCATGATTTAACGGGCGCGCTGTTGAAGATTTGTCATTTCTAGAATATGGTCTTTGAATGAGAGGCCAGCCTTGATCAGTGTTATAATGATACTGAGTACTGTTTAACTGTTATCATTCTGCCATATTGAATAAGTAGATGCAGCGAATTACGTGCCGGACAGTCACTTTTATAAATGACATCATCCCGTCTTCTCACGTCCCATCCCATCCAACGCGGGCAGCCCTCATGTCGATTTGCCCAGAACAGACACAGATCTGGGACGGTCAGACTGCGGGGTTGCAGCGAATGCTTGGCTGACTGATATTTCCAGAGTGGGATTCAATAACTCTGCCAATGCCGCAAATGTGCCGCTACCCAGTACCGGAGTCGTGACAATGCCCGACAGAGTTAAAGTCAATCAGTCATTGTATCAGACATTAGACAAGCATCAATATCAATGCTCATCTTGTTTCAGCCGTGTCTAATACGGGATCGGCTCGGCGCAACTGTGCACCCAAAATCCCGAGCCAACCCCAGCTTGACTTTATATGAGTACACGTCAGGCACTCTCTTCTCCGTGCAGCTCGGGGAATTCAGCAGCCCCTTCGTTTCGCCTTCCACAGTGAAATCCTTCCTCCCATCCTCCCGCCTCTCAATTGCCAAGCTACTCTGCATCCAGTAAAACGCGTCACCCTCCAGGGTAATACGGAGCAAACAAGTTGCAGCCCCCCTCGGAGGACGTGTCAAAGTCCGAACCGGCTTGTGAATATCGCGTCCCTCTGTCGCCTGGCCACGTGACCTATCCCCGTCTCACGTGCATCTTATCAGATTGATTTCCAATCTTTTTGCGGAGCTTTTGCACGCATTTACGTATTTGCATCAGAATCTGATAGATGACTAAGCTTTCTCAACAATATGATTGGCTTCCAGCTCCGACAAGCACCGAGCTCCACAACTTTGCACAGACGTAATGGCCGAGAGGGGCGACGTCGCTGATTGGTCACTGGCGAGGCGCACTTGGCCGAAATCGCCATCCGCACCCGGGGCTGCTTTTCCTGCTGGATTTTCTTGGGGAATTGATTAAGCGGCTGCTCCTCATCTTTGGAACCTTCGTCATTTGCCCTCATTCTTACCATCTTCACTCTTCCACCATCTTATCAATCGCCTCACCTCAATTCCCAACGCAAATCCTCCCGTCGCAGCTCCTTAACCTGATCACAGCGCAGAATCGCTCATCATCAGCCGCATCACATCCGCATCCGAGCAGGTTCTCGATCTTGCTTGCAGCTTAACTCCGCCCGCCCACATCACAAGCACAGCGCCCTGCGAATTCAGATATTCGCCTCTCTCCAACCCAAACCAACCAAATCCACCCTTCACAGCCGTTCAAAATGTTCTCCAGAGGCCTCCGCGTCATCTCACGGCAAGCTATCGCTGCCCCCCTCGTCAGACCAGCTCTCGCTGCTCGACAGCTCGCTCCCGTCGCATCCATCGAGGCCAAGCGATCCTACCACGAGAAGGTGTTGGATCACTATGCGCGGCCACGAAATGTCGGCTCCATGAACAAGGGCGACGCTGACGTCGGCACCGGCCTCGTTGGCGCTCCTGCTTGTGGCGATGTTATGAAGCTGCAGATCCGAGTCGACCCGGAGACACAGAAAATCTCCGAGGTCAAGTTCAAGACTTTTGGCTGCGGCTCTGCCATCGCTTCCAGCAGCTACCTGACCGAGCTTGTCCGTGGCATGAGCCTCGACGATGCCGGCAAGGTCAAGAACACTGAGATTGCCAAGGAGCTCTGCCTCCCTCCCGTCAAGCGTATGTATTACCATTACCATATACAGCCAAACAAGTCTCCGATATGCGATAAGTCTTACTAACTCTACGCCTACAGTGCACTGCTCCATGCTTGCTGAGGACGCCATCAAGTCCGCCATTTCTGACTACTACACCAAGAACCCCTCACGGAAACCCACCGACCTGAGCGGCACCGGCATGAAAATGCCGGCTGCCGAGGCTGTCGCCGCCTAAGCGCATCCTCGACATCGGTGAGATTGAAGACGACGAGAAAAACACAAAAAAAGAAAATGTCTGCTCTCTGTTTCCTACGAATTTCTTTTTTCGCCAGCGATGGTACGGGATGAAGATCGAGCAATACATATAACTCAAATTGTATGTGGGAGTAGGCCACAAAAAAAAAACTGAAAACGAGAAAAGACTCAGATTGAGAGGCTTCTTCCATCGGATACTGTTTTGATTCACTTCTTTTTTCCCCATTCACTTTGTTTTTTTCCACGGTTAAATCGGTATCGGAGATGAATAATGGAGCGTGTCCACTACCAAGAAGCGAGTAGTGAAAGGGCTGGGCAAAGAACAAAACGATGTATGTATTTTACTTGCGGCTTTTCAACAGCCGCTGAGAGGAATTTACGATGGGCAAGGATGAAACTGTAAAAGTAGAGACGCAAAAGCTACTCTTAAAAACATTTGATAACCAACCACTTGACAATATTCGCTGCTTCTTCCTAACTGTGTATCCTCCTGCTTCATCTCTCACCTCCGTACAGCTTCACTCATCCTCTCCAAACTCACTCATTCACATTCACCGGCCTCTTACTCGTTCTTACTCTTACCCCGGGAATCTTGCACGCTATTGCTTTTCTTAGTCTCCAATTCGCCGCAAGCGCCGCACGCGCATAGACCCGGGCCGCCGCCAGCAAGGGCCAAAAAGAGAAGAAGAAAAAAAAAATCTCGCATTTCTTCCCCGAAAAGTCCGAGCTTGTTGCCGACAGCATGCCGAGTTTGGGATCTGTGTCCACACGATTCAAGATGCCGGGATCGAGCCGAAGATGAACATTTGCCTTGTTACGGGTTGTTTACTTTCATGTAACTTGTATTCAAGGTTCTCAAGTTTCTCTTTTCTGTTATTAGATGGCTTCTTACTGTCACAGAGTTAAATTTGCGAAGTGAGGTTGTCACATATGAGCTACACTGTTCCAGTCTTGATTGCTCAGCTAAACACGAAAGTCGTACTAAATGAATGAATCCCAATAACTTGACACCCAATTCTCAGAACCTCGGTCAATATCGCAATCGTGCCGTCAATAATCAACCATCATATCGTCCGGATGTAAAGATTAGGGCCCTACAATACCCACAGGGTGTAAGCGCCATAACTGAGACGCATCATTCTCGTTCTCTGGGCACAGCACTATTTCCGCAGGCCAACGGCCCCTGGTACCGAGATATCCTGTGTAGAATGAGCACGTAACCTGTATACTCACGGCGCCGCCACCTCTTTCGATTATGTTCCATCGCTGTCCAAGGACAGAAGCCGCTGGTGAGAGGAACGGGCGAGTCGAATCACTGGGGCGGACCCCAAGTCTCATGTCAGGATAAGCCATAGTAGAGATAATCCAAGCTCCCTCAGTGTCACAAAGTTGGAATTTCCAGTATTGCCTGGGCCGATCTCTAGGGTCGAACTCTAATGTAAGCCGCTTGCGGTCGTCCGCAGAGAAGGGATCCTCGTCGATATCAATGCTTTTGGTTTGCGACAGGTATGGAGTGAGGCGATACCAAACATCTGGAGATAATGCTGCTGACGTAGCCGGAGGGAGAACGTGAAGAAGCTTCTTTGCATATGCTACTGCCATTGCTGCTGCGTATGGCTCCCAAATGTCGTTGTTTTGCGAATCGGCATAGTCGCTAATGCCGCGGATGAAAAGGCAATGGAAGCCATCAGTTGGGCCGGCTGCCTCCGTCCGAAAGCATTTCGTACCATGTCTGCTCGGCAGTCTATCTCTCGTGGCACCGTGTTTTATTATGTCGTTGCCAGAGGTTATTAAACCGTAATGGACGATGGACTCGGAACCATGAGCCCGTCCCAACTCCACCAGATTCTTGGCGTATTGTGGGCAGTCACCCTCGGTGCCGAGATGATCATCGTCAATGTTGAATAGGGCATCAGTCTCAGCAGCCGGTCGGCTATATTGAGCCTTCGTTTCTTCACATCGATCGAGTAGGGCTTGCAAGTGTTTGGAGAGTTTATGCCCGATTTGGTGATCTGCCTTTAGCGTTTCAATAGCTGTTTGTAAATCCTGTGGAAGCCTACAGGTATTCAGGGATCCTGTCTGCACAAATGTGCCCTCACGACTGATTCTGCTTGAGTCGTACTGCATAAATCCTCCAGGGTTGATTGCGAGATCACTCACTATAACATCTCCCCGTCGAATATCCTTTGATGTAGATGGGACGCCACCTCCAATTCCCATCATGAAGAGAAGCCTCAGAAACGGGTTGAAACGTCTCATATCTTTCAAGACATGTGAAACCGATGACGTTTTGTAATAGTGGGATAACATGCATACAAGAACAATATCATGGTTCCCGATGCGGCCATATGCGTATGAATCACGACCATAGCTCCTATACTCATAATCAAGAATAGCCTTGCTTGCTTCGAATTCGGATGTCAGTGCGCATATCCATCCAACAGTGTAGTTTCTATGCCAAGGTATACGGTCTCGAATTCGGGGTTCCCGACGCCAAGCTTGAGACGATACTGCGTTCTTGCGAAGTTTCGTGATTGTCTTGACAACAATCAAGGGTAGCAACCAGTTTCTTCGACCTCGACTCCATGCTGGGGCGTTCAAGCAGCTGTCCTGAGTCCATGCCTCTAGAATTTGCAAGCGGTCTTGGGGAGTTTCATTCATCGCCAAAAGCAGAGAAGAAAATTCATGCTTGTCATGCTGATTCACTGGGTTCATCACTACCTCGTCTGTTTCTCCCCAGCCACAGAAGCAGGAGCCATCGAGCTGTGTGTCTATGGAGTCACTGCCGTCGACGTCAGTAGCCCCCAAACAAGTAACTCTGTCGCTGGCGATAGCTTCCTCGACTATAATATCGTCCAGCGCCAACAACGACATGGATCTGAGATGGTTTGCAACGTGCTTCACCAGCATATCGGCTTGAGGCAACACTTCACAGCAGACGAAACACCACTGGGGCAAGACATCTCGTCGACGTGTACGGTAGACCGATTCGCCGGGAGATACTGGATCAAGGTCGCCATGGCACGCAAGATGCTGTTCAAGCTCCTCTGAACTGTTGAAAGTGACCGCCCAGCCAATGGTGGCATTAGTTACTCGTTCCTCCCTGTGCAGAAAGCATTCCCAACTACGCCAGTGACGCTGGCTAAGATGCTCCATCCACTCTGCGAACGAAGAATACGTCTTCCCACGCTTATCGCAATTCCAAAACAGACAGATATACGGCTGTAAGTCTTCTAGGAGATGCCGCTCCCAGAGCTCTGCCCTGTTCTCTGCCGAGAAGGTTTTGGCTGGTAATCTCAGGTAGCAGTAGGGACACAGCTTCTTTTCATTGGATGTAAACAGATTCAGTGGTGATGGTACATCGAGCGGGCGTCCGTTTCCAAGCCAACAATTGGCGATTGACGCGTCAGATGAGGATAACACCAAGTTCGACGGTGGCGACTTGAACCTGCTTACTTCGTCTTCGAATTCAAATTTACGTGTCTTTCGATAACTGTAGTGAGCCCGGAAATACGCCAGTTGTCGCCTGCGTGTTGACACAATCGCCACGCAACGCTCAAGGAGCATTTGCCGGTAACTCATTTGTTCCTCGCTGAGGCTTTTCTCATTTTTCGAGTAAAAACGAAACCATTTGTGTGTCAAAGCCTTTCTGACGAATTCCTCAAACTCTTTCCCGATAGCGAATTGAATGCTATCGACGAGGGAACCCGGATAGGCACTGCCGTCTCTTGGATCCTGAATGATAACATAGCCATTGTCGAAGTCAACAAATTCGGGGATCTCTGCCAAGGTATGCCGATCGATCGCTCGCTGAATCTTCAAAGACAGCTGGTACAGCGTGGTAATCTCGGCTTTGACAAGTTCCAGCTGTGTTATGCTCACGCGCGCATTGGCAGTAAACCTTTTCGTCATGTTTTCCCCCACGGCACAGATAATCTTTTTGGCAACGATCAGAATGTGGCTTAATTCTTCATGAGACACCTCCGAAGACGCTTTGAGAGCTGAGTTGGAATGTCAGTTGCTAATACTTCCTTGGAGATGTTGGGCCAGCTTACCAGCTAAAAGGGACTCGCAAATGGTATAAAGGACTACTGCAACGCTGGCTTTGAAGGCAGGCGCCGTTTGTAGACGGTAGTCGAGCGATGCGTGGCCACCTGAAAAGATTCCAATAGTGGAAGCCCACGTATTGAAGTGAGCCAACTGGGCCTCTGCAAGTCTCCGGGGTTCCTCATCTGGGAGGTGGTCTTGACAGGAGACAAGTAGGAGGCGCACTCTTTTAGCCGTATCTTTAAGAGATACCTTCTCTACCGGCCCAAAGAGCTCTGAAGACGACATCAAGATGTGAAGCGCAAGTTGCGTGGGAGTTCAAGGCTAATCGATATCTTCGGTCTTGATGAGAATGTGAGCTGGGGAAGTGTAGGCCAGGAGAATATAAACTAGGAGAGTGTGAACAAGGAGACCATTAATAAAGAATATCTGAAAAAGGAAATTTTGAATAAAAAGACGTCTGAATAAAGAACGTATGAACAAAGGAAAAGTCTGAACAAAGAAAAGTTGCACAAGTATATGCAGCAAACTATTGGTAGAAGTTCAAGGCCACCTGACATACTAGCAAACAAGGTGTAAACACAGAACGTCTGGATAAAGAAAGTCTGAACAAAGGAGATTTGAACAAAGAAATGTTGCGAAAGCGCAAAATGGTGCCTAATTTGAGAGTGCCACCCTCTTATTCTGTACAACAGCGGCAGTCTTTGTTCAAAAAGAAGCAAACAATAATCGCAGGCAGCCATCGCAGGCAGACAATAATGGGTTGCTGAAGGGAATATGTAGACGACACATACATACAGGTATATAAGGCGTGTCTTGAGCCTTCACTCTAAACTAGGTAGTCAAGCTATACTTGAGCCTAAATCATTCACGTCGGCATATAAACACCGTCGATAGCACGTACTAGCGCTATATTTGCATTCATACGGCATAAGAAGCAACTTTTCCAACATGCCTTCTACCCAAAAGTCCTACTTTCTACCCCCACATTGGCAACGACGCCCATCCCACATACCACTCGGAGGCGTCATCACGTCTGTTACAGATGAGCGCGAGATCCTCAGAAATAAAGATCTGCCAACTGATATCGACACTGAAATATACACTAAGGAGGCCAAGAGCTGCTCGGGTAAGATCGAGCTCTCATATAAAGGGCACCTTGGGCTGTTCTCATCCATCCAACTAGCTCGTACCCGTCCTAAGGCACCTTACGCTTGGAAGACAGAGGTGGAATATAAATACGCTTGCGAGCTGATAGAGACTCGAAGCTTCAAACCATCGCCGGAGTTTCTCGCAAAGGTTGCAGCCAATCCGGCATTCAAATCTCGTCTCAAATATAATTATTGGGACCCACGTGCGAAGGTGTTTGTGGTCACCGGCGTCAAGATCGCCAACAGCGGGTCTATTACGCATAACCGAGACAGTTTGTTTGCCACAGGCGTTGGGGGTCGCAGAGTAAACCAGCATAGCCAAATCCCCATTGAACAACCCATGCTATTTGCCTTCCAAGTCGAGCAGGTTTACTTTACTTGGACGGGTAAGCTCGCCACCAAGGCCTATGTAAAGGGCGCTCATATTGGACAGGAGGATAACGAGGCCGAAGATAAGGCTCAAGATGCTGATGAGGACCTGGTCGAGGAAGATGAGGCTAAATGTGGTATGGAGACTCATAATGGGCTTGTTTGGCTAATTTGGCCTGTTTGTCTTGCTTTGCTTGCTTGGCTTGTTTACCAATGACTTTGCTAGTTGACATAATCCCCTATTAAACAGTAAGAACACGTCGTTTATGCCAGTTAATCACTACCAACTACCTCAGTAACATCATGCTACTAAAACAACTTGGTAAGCCATGTAACTTCTTCAATGTTCTGGACACCTTTCATACCGTGACCAGAGATCAATTTCCATAAGATCAATCTGCCTTGTTGCCTTATACAAATATAACCTCTACATGACCTGTAACAACACTCAGGCGGGCGTGTTGTAGTCTCTCGTTCCATCATCGGAAAATTAGTTCGTTGTAAGGTCCCAGGATCAAAACGAAGATGAATGTGTGGCACGGGTAAATCTTTTCGGCATGAGAATGGTTCACGAATCGAGAGCAATACTCGTGGTATCTTGGTAGCAATCCCCATACCAAAGTGAAAGAGTGTGTGAATCAGAGTCAAGCAAATAATGAGAATCAACACTACATGGATATCAAAACCGCAAAAGCAAAAGCACGATTCCCTCACAAAACATACTGCACAATAAAAAAAAGCCCAACTCCCCTCAAAGATGTCCCTTTGCTTGATGCGCTCCATGCAAGCTCAGCGGAATCGCAAAATCCGCCTCCGCCCTACCCACCTCCTCCATCGTCCTCGCATCCAAACACAGCAAATACGACTTCTCCAGCGTCCCATCCAACACCACCGACAGTAACACTCCATCATCCTCCTCCGTGCCTCCTGGCCGAGGAACAAAAATCGCCTCTCCAGGCGAATGCCCCTTGGGTCCACTCCAGATCAGAGCACCCTGGGTGTGCGTGTCCGTCTTGGCGATAGAGTCTGCAAAAAGGTAGAGACCCCTGTTTGCTACGGTGTAGACGTATCGATATGGCTTTCCGGCGCGTTTAGGGTGGATGGTGGGAAGCTCGCCGACGTGAGGTGAGGGAATGGAGAGCACCTCCTCCGCCACAGCAGACGCCTTTTCCTTGGCCGACTGCGGCTCCGATGGGATCCTAAAGCGGTATCGCGAGAGGCGGTTCGCAGTGGTTTTGTAAAACTTCTTGTCAAGCATAGTCTTCTTCGTGGCACCGTCTCGGTCGAGAAGGATGTCGTAGTAAAACATGTGCAGGATGTCGGTGTTGGTGTACGAAATGGCATCCATGTTAATCTCTGTATGCTTATTTCCGCTTTCATCCGTCACCACCTCTTCAAAGGCATTGGCCGAGTGAAAGAAGAAGCCAGCTGGAGTAGAAAATTCTGCGACAACGCCCTTTCCATGTCTTCTGTCTACAACCGCCCACGTGCACGGGATAGAGGGATCAAAGGGCTTGATGGCGTCGAGAATATTCCTCTGCCAGGGAATCTTCAAGCCGGACCACGCGTATTGCGTCGATTGGACACAAAACACAATGTAGTTTTCCGTCATGAAGAAGCTGTGCATGTATGCCGCTGGATACTTTTTGTCTGAAAAGGTCGCGAGAATGTCGACGCTTCCATCCTTGGCATTGACTCGAAAGATGCGATAGGTTGGATGAGAAGAAAGCTCCAGATTAAAGTTGAACAAGTCTCCAGTTTCGGGATCGCGTTGTGTATGAGCACAAGAAATTGGACCCTTAAGGTCTGGGTGAAGCGACTTCTGCCTGGCATTCCCAATGGGCTCAAGAGTCTTTGGGTCAAGCTTACTGACAGTAGCGCTATCAGTGAGGACATACAGGGCCTTGCCTTTGGACGCATCTCCTTCTTTCACGTCATCGCCACCGGGCATGTCTGGTACAACGGTGACGTTGATGTTGGCTTTGCTAGGGAGAAAGATGGTCATGACTTTTGCGAATAGGCCAATACACGGGTCGGCGCGTTGAGCAAATGACAGGCTCGTTTGCCAGCCCTTTTCCTTAATTTCGGCAACGACAGCATCAGCATGTCGACGAGAGGAATACGTAACAGTTGCGCTGCCCTCGGCCGATTCAGATGGAGTGATGTCGAATCGATGGCTGTGGGCAATACCATCAAACCAATGTTGAATAAAATGAGTGCCCCTAGATGTGCCCTCCACTCTGTCCAAGCCTGGCCCTGTTCGAAATAAGGAACCAGCAGCCCAAGATGGAATGGTGCCCTTGACTTTTAGCTGGACTGGTCCACGATGCTCCTCTAGCCCTTCAAACTAAAGAGTTTGGCTGTCAGCATCTTTGTCAAGTTTGGATAAGAAAGCAAAAGGAGAGTGAGCGAAAGCTTACCTGAGCCTTTGATGGCCATTCCTTCCACGATTCGTTTTCCCAATTGCTTAGTCTCAACTGCTCATCCTCGCCTGCGTCTTGTGCCGTGCGAGAAATGATTCCCTCGCCGTTGAGTGCCATGGTTGATGACAACCTTGAAAGAGAAAGAGGCTTGAATGAATAGGCTTGTTTCCGCCCAGGATCGCTCAAACGTACGAGAGACAAGCGCAAATGGCTGTATAATGACGTTAGGCGGGGGCGAGTGTACATGGAATAGACTCTCCTATATACTCGAATGGTATGAGAGAGTCGAGCGAATGAGTAACGGCTGGTGATTCAGTTGTTTGACCAAGGCAGACATGATTCCATCTTTCCATGAGAGGATCACCCTCGTTATATATGCGAAGGTTGGGAGGGCACAGTCACAAGCCACCCGAGTGAATGAATGCACTCGCACATACGGCAAAACGCGTCACCTTTCTCCTCTTGACACCAAGAAGCAGGATCCTTCTGCCCCTCTCCTTGACCTCTGATCCTGCAAAGAACTTCGCATCGTTCATCTCGTTCATTGGAGGGCAGATGGCATCCAATCAGGGGACAGTGACAGGCCGGGGTAAGCCATGCAGGCATCGGCAGCCACAGGTTAATTTTGGCCCACATGGCGTCGATGCGCAAGCGAATGCGAGCTGAAAAGTGCCGAATTATAGTTGCATTGAGTTGACAGTTAATCGATGAAGCATAATAACCATGAGCTGTCACATTGGTAGTAATTCCAAGTGGCGATCCAGAACAGCCGTTGACGCCATACCTCGGGTTCTTTTTCGAGAGAACGTTCAATGAGTTGAAAGCGCTGCTGTGGCATTCAATGAGTTTTACGTTGCGTTCTCTTGTGTTTCTTGATGAAGATAGACAGCACCTGGGAGTTTGGCATTTGCTACAGAATATTCGCTTGGACCGAGTTTCAAAGTGACCGCCTCGTATTGAACTGCTTGTCAGAAGTCTTAAAATAACATTGCATTTGCTCTCAAGAACTCAAAGACTTGGTCAACCGCGCCCCGCCCAGAAATTAAAGCTGTCAGAGTTTGGACCAACCCAACTTTCCGCTTTAGGCAATGAATTCGAGGTTGCAAGGATCAGTCACACGCATCAACGCGCGTATTCCACATATTTGGGTTGCTAGACACATTCATTCACTATCGAAATGGTTCGTGTTCTGCTCTTGACTCCGCTGCGTCTGACTGGCTGCGGGGATTCCTGGTGTTCCCAGTTCGAGGCTCAATCGAGCCTCTTCGGCTGTTGAAGTAAGATGTGCCTCCACTCGGAGATTGGGCTCGCATTCGCTTCGCTTGCCACTTTCTCTTTCGCTAGAATCGACAGCAAGAGGCTCGACTAATGCCAAGCTTTCATGGGGTATCTCCTCCTGCTATTTGCATCGGGAACTCCAAAGCCGAATGGCTACAGGTGTAAGCCGGGAACCTGTTGCATGTGAATCGTGCCGGCTAATCTCGACATTGTCTGGACTGTCAGACATGCAATGCCCTTCTACGGAAGAAGGCAGGCCATGTATCCGTCACTGCGCCAGGTTTGGCTATGGTTGATGGCACTGCTGAGATTTGTAAACCTTCGGGTAATAGCTGTAAAGGTTACACATCTGTAACTGCAGTCGCTGCGTCGGTGTCCGCATTGCCAGCTCCCGGGGAAATAGCTTTGTATGAAATCCTGTTTGGAATCCAGCCTCTCATGAATGATGTTATGACCTCGAGTTCAGGATGGGAAAACACGTCCATCTGCCAGAAACTCTTCAATATGTCTTTTTCTTGCCTCAGTCAAGGCTTTGAGCTCTACTTGGTCCGAATCTTGAGTCGCATCGCCATCAGACAAGTTGCTCACACGGCCAGCAACACGCGCAAGCAGAAAGCGCATCTTCTCGAGCTCCTTTTCTACTGGGCCATCGCGAGTCACCAGATTCTCCTGGATGCCGACACCATCCGTGGTCCGAAACGATTCGACCGTCTTTTGGAGGCTGCGAAGGCGCTCAACCCGCTGCCTTAACTCTTTGCGCTGCTGGCTGAGGTCGGTGAGTTGACGAACTGTCTCGGCGTAGCGATTGGCTTCCATCGGATAGGCTTCGACGTCTTTGTCTGAGGGCCAAGTCGCAGGCAGTGTTTCGATGGCGTTCTCGTCAACTGTGTAAAGAGAGTATTATGTCAGATACAACGCCTTGCAACATGGAATCAGCAGCAGCAATTACCCAGATCAAGCTCTCTTCCAATCCCGCCCTCAGCATCGTCCGGATTCTCCATCCTGCGCTCAGCATCTCTCGAGTACACGGTGCTGATCTGCTCAGCGACATTTCGGTTTGCCTGAGGCGCATAGACGCGGCGACTGTGCTGCAGGATCGTGCGATTCACGCTGGCGACGGCATCTTCGACGAGGCGGTTCGGGATCGCATGTTCGGACGCGTCGTTGGAGGCGCGCCAGGCTCGAGACGGCGCAATCGGCTGGGACAGGACGTTGGTCTGGGCAGCGACAAACGTCTGCTTGACGGAGGTGATTGTGGGAGCAGGAGGCATTTGGTCTCTGCGGCCGAATTGGGCGAATGTAGAAAAGAGCAGGTGATGCTGGGAGTTGTCAACATTGAAGTTATCTCGATTAGAGCTTTGAAGCTCTAGAAGCTCCAGTCGCTAACAGATCCCCACTAACAGCGCTCTACAGGGGCTTCGTTATCCATGTCGACAGAGGGGCGCAATGGCGGGGTATGTTCGCGACATCCGCCTGCATGGATACATGTAGGTTGAGCAACTTGGGCCTAACCTACAGTCGTCAATTTATGTACATGGAGTTCATAATCCAATTTGCTCTGTTCTTCTCCTTAACGTGATACTCATCTTTTTCTATTTTTCACAGTGGTTATCATACAGTGATGGACCATCCTATTGCCGCTGACTCGTGTCATTAAGAACAGTTGTATAAATAAAGCCACATCTTATCCCATCAATGCTTATACTTGATGTGCGTATCTACTAACTAATAGAACGGGCTGACTTTGCGAGGAATCCAGCTTCATTAATGCCTTGATATACACTCTATTTGCATTTTCAGTGAATTTCAACATTGCATCTGTCGTGTAAGCGCCTTCTTCAGCATCGTCCAATACACTTGCTCCATCCTAGGTCTCCCTGAATAAAATACGGCATTCTTCCCATGGCAATCCCGGGTAGAGCGGCCACCAACTAGTCGGAGACAGCCTCATGCTGTGCCACGTTTAACATGGCCCCCAAATCCGATATCCAGTGCGACTACTCTGTATACTTGAGCCAATTGTAAATCATGGTGAACATATGTCTGGCAATCTTCGACACAAGTGGCTGGCTGCATGCTGCATCTGCTGATCCGGAGCTGCGGAAATATATGGGTGTCTCATGCTGGGCAAGCCAGCCAGAAGGGCCGGTATTTGTGGTTATAGGTAACACGGCGTTGGCCATACCTTTTCCACAACGATTTCCCTGAAAAAGACACAGATCCAACTATACCAATGTAAAACCGAGGGCACACTTTCTAGTCGAGGAGGAGCGGTGGGAAAAGCGAGACTAACATCAGTATACATGTATGCATACATGCATCCATAGCAAGAGGTGGGTTGGGCCCTGATTGGGTTGAAATGTGCCTTGTGCATTAGAAGACCTGCATGACATGCAGCCTCGCTGCCTGTTTCTCCTCTGCCATTGTATTTTTATTCTTCATCTACTCATTTCCGACTCTAATTTGGAGGACAAATTCCATCCCTATTGATGAAAGGGAGTGTCACAGCTTGGCTCGATACGAATCTCTATACACTGCTTCGACGGCGTATTGCGAGACACCGACCCAGACCTGCAGCCTAGAGTCGAATACTTTTCTACGCGGCAAACCCGTTACATCCGTTGTTCCGCGACGAAACTTATTACTATTACTATTTTGCAATCGCGAGACATTCTTGTCCCATCACCACCATCAAATGGCCCCAAGACGAGCAGACCCCGATGCCTCACCGAGCCCGCTTCGCCGACTCCGGCTCCAAGCAGACCATCCTCTCCGACGCCACCGGATCTCCCGTCGCAAAGTCCAGACGCTCTCTATAAAAGAAATTCGGCGCATTGAAATCCTCTCAGAGGGATATGTATCGGCGGCAAAGGAAGAGACTGATCATGAGGCCGAGACCGAGACGGAAACCGAGACACGGTGGGAGAGAAATACTCGTGGAGATGCGAGGGCGTTGTGGGTGGAGCAGCTGTATCGTTACGAGGAGTTGTGATTGATGCCAGTTACGGCACCAATTCAACGCGACGGCGAACTTTTCTTTTTCTTTTTCTTTTCGGGTATGGAATTGGAATGCGGACGAAGTACAGCTGGATGCGGTTGAGCGTTTGGTGAAGAGAAAATATTGGCTGCCTGGTAGATAATATCGCGTAGAGGCCAAATTGCTTCTGTTTCTTCATGATGTATAATGACTAACGAATATCAATGAATGGTTTCAATTTTCAATGTCAATAAGAATTGCTCCATTGTTAAGCCACAGTGTTGCCAAGGTCAGTCTCTCGTTGAGAAGTACTTGTGCAATGTGTTAGCATACTGATGACATTGATGCTAGTTGCGCAGCCAAGTGAGATGCTTGACACAAGGCCAAGGCAGATCTACACGCTCGCATCTATTTGAACCTTCACCACGACTTCATTTCTAAACATCTCACATACGACTACTTTGTCCATCTTGAACTAATCTTAAATTATACCCATCCAGGGCTGTTGATATGATGAACCCCCAATTATACGAGGGCGGGGCGGCGGAACCCCTCCCCCACTCTAGAGGGGCAGCATTTCAGCCTTCGGAGTAATTCAATTTATCTCGAAGAGCTTTGTGGTTTCATTGATTAAACAATTCATGTCTGTTGAAGAGAGAGCTGACTTAGTGGTGAACACACATAAGCTGTACTATAAACGATCGCCATCATGAAGCCAACCATGGGAGTTGCCATTATTGGCGGAGGCTTGTTCGTCAAGGGGTCACATCTGGTATCTATCACCACAAACATGACGTTTGTTGAGCCCCTTAAAAAGAAGTAGCCAGCTAATTATCTTGTCAGCCTGCTGTTTTCAAGTGCGAGCTCTTTAGTCTCAAAGCCATCTACTCAAGATCCCTCAAATCAGCTCAAGAAACAGCCAGCCTCATTCCTGACTCAGTCCCCAAGCCGGACCTTTACTCTGAGGATTCTGGCGCCGGCAAGTCATATGAAGACATTCTTCAACGAGATGACATATCCGCCGTCATCATTGCTCTCCCTATCCTCAGCCAGCCCTCCTTCATTGAGGCGGCTCTCTCTGCTGGCAAACACGTCCTTGCGGAGAAGCCCATTGCCAAAGACGTCACTGCTGCTCGCACCCTGATTGCCAACGCTCAACGTATTTGCTCGTCAAGCAAAGCCACTTTGTCCATTGCTGAGAACATTCGTTTCTACCCCAGCTTTGCCTATGCCGCCAGCGAGGCTGCAAAGCTCGGCAAGGTTCACAACTTTAGCGTCCGCGTTCTGTGGCGCATCGAGGCGGACAACAAGTGGTACAACACCTCGTGGCGTCAAAAGCCCGACTATCAGGGAGGTTTCCTGCTTGATGCCGGCGTGCATTGGGCCGCTGCCACGAGGCTGCTGCTGCCAGGCGAGAACAAACCGGAGACGGTGCAGGCATACACCGCACAGATGTGTGAGCACTTGCCGCCCATCGACACCGTCAACGCCATCATCAAGACACAGTCCGGAGCCACGGGCGTGTTTCAAAACTCGGCTGGATCCCACCTCCAGGCTTTCGAGTGGAACTTCTCGTATGAAAAGGGTGCTGTTAAGATTGCCGGCGAGACAGTCACAGTTGAGCCTGCCAATGGAGAGGCGTATGTCAAGGAGTTCGTCAGGACGAATGGCGTGACTGAAGAGGTGGCCGCCTGGGCCCAGAGCATTCTCGACGGCAAGGTCAACCCCTTGCAGACTCCCGAGCAGGCTCTCGCTGACTTGGAGTTTGTGGAGAAGATGTTTACCAGTGGAGATGAGAACGGGTCGACGCAAAAGTATGAGCTTCTATAGGAAGACGAACGGTAGCGCTAATGCCAATATACACAATGTGAATCCATATACGAAGCGAGTCGCTGACAATAATATCCAATCGCTGACCAGAGATAAAGAAAAGTGAAATAGGCGAGAGAACGAGAACCAATCGCAAAGGTCAGAGCTTGCTCGCCTCCTTGGGAGGAGTGACAGGCCCCAGATGAATCTTATCCAATGCCTCCTTCAGACGGGGTTCCATTCCATCTTTCGGGGGTCTTCCTGTGGACCTCTCCACAAAGACATGTACGAAGCCTCCCACAGCCTTGACTTCATCACTGCCCCTTTCAAACAGGGCTACCTCGTAGGTGACGCTCGACTTGCCCAACTTGGTGACACGCACGCCCACCTCCGCCACGGCAGGGTAGGCAATGGAGGCCAGAAAGTCTGTGTGGGAATGCACTGCTAAGCCATATTGAGGCGATGAAGGGGGGTGAATGCCACATCTTTCGACAAGATAACTGTTGACGGCGGAGTCGAATCTAGAATGTCACAGATCCGATGTAACCAACCAGTTAGCGAAGCCTTACAACGGGTTCCCGTAACACCGTTTGAGTTAAAGGATAAGCATCAACTCGAGTCAGGAACGGGGAGTGGAGGAGGATGAGTGGATGAGTGGATGTCCCCAGGCCAGAGGTTATCCGGATGGATCAACACCCGCATGAGGTACGAGTAAGTCAAGTCTTACAGAAAGTTGTACACCGAGTTGTTCATATGATCATACATATCATTATCGTTCCTGTGGCGATAAAAGACACAGTATTAACACAGCCTCTTGTTTATGTGAACGTCATATCATCCAGTAATCTCTCCGACTCTCAACATTGGCCGGCCCTCGGCATCTCAAAGACCGGCCAGGAGGAGGACGGGAGATATACGATAGGCTGCCTTTGACACAAAAGTTCGCCCCGAAGCATTGGGACCGCGTCGAGGCCACAGTGGAGAGGGGGGTGAAGAAGAAGGAACTTAACGTACCATCTTGTCCTGTACTCCAGGAGGTACGGATAGTCCTGGCGTCGGCGTGTCTTGAGTGCAGCGAGGCTCATACTTGGAAAACGTCTCGAGACGGCCAATCAGGAGTGCATATGCAAGGTCGCGAGTGAGTTCGAGAATGAACCAGGCACTAAAAGAACAGGCAACGAAAGACACGCCGTGGCCAAACCAGGGAGGCAAAAAAGAGACCACAAAGATACAAGCAGTGACAGTCTTGCAATTAACCACTGGACGTCTACTAGTAGGTATGTGGTGAGAATTCGATAGCAAGGGAGGCGTACGAGTATATCGAGGCAGCCGAATCGGAGGTTTTTGGCGTACTTTGTAACGGCCCCAGCAGCCAACCGAGGTTCGGTATTCCCCCTGCTCCAGCTACAGGGTAGGTAATCAAATCTCAAATACTACAGTAATAACTGCCACAAGGTTCCGGTGCCTTCGGCCGGCCATCCCGGACCGGAGCCACGATTCCCCGCAAGTGCACAAGTGCAGCGTTCTGCCGCCCCCGACCGCCTTATTTTTTGCTGCCCCTCGTTTTTTTCTGCATGGCGGTACGTCACTCCGCAGACGACACAAATCTCAAATACTTGCATTTCGCCGGGGAAGTCCGTCTGCCACCATCCACGGAAGAACACGGCGGGCGAGAGAGGCTGGTGCCTGGATTGTTGCTGCGGGTAAACGCGCGGTCGAATTCGAAAAGCCTATCTCCTAATTCCCTTCTGCAGCGTTCGTCTGCTGATGCTGCGAGCCTGTTCGAGAAGCATCGGCAAGCTAGCAAGAACCGGAGCCTTCGCGATGACGACCTCGTCCACCCTCGCCACCAGCGCCGCAGCACCCGCGACTGGCTCGACGGCTTTGCTCGATGATTCGATAGACGCAGCACTGCCCGGGCCTGAAGCTGCAGCCGAAGTGACCACGGCGACCCAGAGGAGCAGGAATGGAGATGCAGCAGAGGGGAAGGGAAGCCCCCATGCGAATGCGAATGGAGACAAGGGCAGGCCACCCAAGCAGAAGAAGCCAAAGAAGCCAAGCCCCAGGGACCGCTCTGTGATCCCCGACGAAAACGCCGTCCTCATCACTCCCGCAGGTGACATCTGGCCGCGGCCATACGTCTTCGAGGACGACCTGCGCCGCGTGCAACCATACCACTTCACGTACAACACGTACTGCAAGGAGAGATGGCGCGGCCGGGCCCTCATCGACATCTTCGAGTCCGAGTTTCGAGACCGGCCGCTCGAGTATTACCGAAGCTCCATGGTGCGAGGCGACATCTACGTCAACGGCAGAGTGGTTGGTCCAGACTACATCGTCCGCAATGGAGACATGATTTCGCACACGTTGCATCGACACGAGCCACCAGTCACGGCCGAACCTATCGGCATCATTCACGAGGATGACGATATCATTGTCATCAACAAGCCCTCGGGTGTGCCTGTGCATCCTGCAGGCCGCTACAACTTCAACTCGGTTATCGAGATCATGATTGCGGATAGGGGCAGAGACTTTTTGCCACACCCATGCAATCGTTTGGACCGCCTGACCAGCGGCATCATGTTCATTGCCAAGAGCGTAAAGTCAGCTGAGGCCATGGCCATCAAGATCAGGGGCCGCACTGTGAGAAAGGAATATCTGGCGCGCGTGGTTGGCCACTTCCCGGACGGAGAGGTTGTCTGCGACCAGCCGATATTGCAGATATCGCCGAAGCTGGGTCTTAATCGCGTGCGTGCCAATGGCAAGGAGGCCAGAACCGTCTTTAAGCGGTTGGCATACTATCCGCCACTGGATGGAGATGCAGATGAGCCGGCTATGCTGGCGGAGGATGGGCGACCACACACGCCCATGAATGGAGACGAACACGTCGAAGATGCGACGCGTAAGCCTTGGCTGAAGAAGAAGGGCTACTCCATCGTGAGATGCTTGCCGGTGACTGGGCGGACGCATCAGCTGCGAGTACACCTGCAATATCTGGGCCATCCAATCCAAAACGACCCCATCTATGCCAATCAACGTGTCTGGGGCCTCAACCTTGGACAAGCTGACGCCGATGGCTCACAAAACACCGACGAAGACATCATCAGCCGTCTGAATCGCATGGGAAAGGAAGAAGTAGCCGAGGCCGTGGTGTACTACGATGAAATGGTGGACAGATACGAAAAGCAACGGGCAGAGAAGATGACGGGCGAGCTGTGCGATGTATGCCAGACGCCTCTGTACTCTGATCCGGGGAGTCACGAGTTGTCGCTCTGGCTGCATAGTCTCCGATACGAGGACGCGGACGGGAGCTGGGCTTATACCAGCCCGCTGCCTAAATGGGCGCTTCCGCCAAAGGGCATGAGTGGCCCGACTACCGTGGGCGGAATGGAGGAGCTCGTGGAAGCTGTAAAGGACGAGAATCCTGAGATTTCATCAGAGGTGCAGGCCAAGGTCAGGGCAGAAGCCGAAGCAAATGCCGATGCAGAAGCAATAGCCGACGCAGCAGAGCCTGAGAACCAAGATGCTCAACTTCCCAATGGGACGTAATGATATCATGAGTTATGACACATGACAGTAGAACAAGTACAGTTCATAGACATGGAACCAAAAAAGCAAGAGAGAGAAAACGCGTAACCACCAAGTAGAGCTACGAAATCTAGAAAGATTCGAGCCGATTTCTATAGATGACATGCCCATATCAGGCCAAAATCTAGACTTACCATTTCACATCCTCACATGCTTGACACCGGGCGCTCAACATTTACGGTGAATCAACCCTGGCCTACCTTTGCGACGTCTATGCAATGTGCACTCAATAAACAGCATAGGCACAGGCACATGCAACACAATACATCAACGATAGACTTGTGAACAAGTACGAGATCAGCCCTGGTTTAGACACGCCCCCCCTGGCCCTGTCCCAGTCAAAGGCATGGAGCGGAGATGATCCCTTTTGCCATTTCCGGCGTTAGATTGGCTGGTAACGCAACGATAGAGCTTGCGGGGGAAAGGGAAAAAGGAAAAAGGAAATAAAGAACAAAGAAAGAAAAAGCATGTGCTGCAAATTTATCCGAGATCGACCCTCGAAGTAGAGGCGAGTTGCCTCCCCCTCATTCTCTCAGCGCTGCAAGGGTCCAGGAACAATACATGAGATGAGCGATAGATTACGTGCAACATACATGTATGTTGATTGACATGATTATGATGTGACTTGGGCGGCGACATCACCAAATGTGGATGCTGCGCACGTGTATGGATTGTTATTTGGACACGCCCTAAAACAAGGGTGTGGAAAGAGAGAAAGAGATGGGAAAATGGGCAAAATGCATGTGAAAAGTGAGCAGATGATGAAAGAATGCCAGCATAAAACCCGAGAAGTAGAGCGATAGAGAAGAGAGAAGAGAGCGAAGTGCGAAAAGTGGCCTGTTGCAGATCCGAATCTCTCTCTGTCCGCCTCTCTGTCTCTCTTCAGCTCACTGCGACCAAAAATTGCCACGACGAACGATGGATCGGCCTGCAGCTTGACCGACCAGCACATTCATATGGGGTGGAGGAGGGAGGTCAATGCTTTCAAAACGCTCATCAAGTTCGTTCACGCTTCATGTTCCATGTTCATGCCTTCATGCTTCGACAATCCTTGGCAGAACGAATATGCGGGCATGATTGAGTAATGCCCCGATAAATAGATTAAAGTGCTGGGACAGCTTTCTCCGGCCTGCTGGTGCTGGTTGCTGGCTAGGGGGTGAGATTGGTTTAGCTAAACTGGGCCGGGCCACCGAGGCCAGAAATGGGGCCTCCCCGAAAGAGATGAGCCAGCAAGTGAGATTTCCATGGGATTTTGATGAGAATGAGAATGGGCAGAGAGGCTGAGACTTGTTCATCAGCAAGGCAATAAGAATGACTTCAGCCCCCTCTCATCATCAGCTGCAGCTTGGACCTCTTCTTTATAGCAGCGAGCCCCAGTGACTAAAAAAAGAAAGGTCCAAAGGTCCAACACGGCAGGGGAAATTTGCTGTGTGAAACGAGAACCAAAAAATAGACACTTTGAGTAAGAAAACGAGAGAGAACAAGAAAAGGTGTCTAGCTTGAGAGACCGGTCCGGTCCGGTAATCCTATTCACGACCGAGATTTGGAATAGCCGGCGGTCTGAGCCAAGAAAGACAGGACCAAGCCAAGCTCACAATCTGCCACTCACCATCTGGACTAATTAACACAAACCAACCGCCCCCGGACCCGTATTAGCAAAAAATAATGACAATCGGCGAGACATGCCCTTTTTGAAGAGACGGGGACCTTGATGAGAAGCGGCGGGCGGGCGGTGGTAAGTGCGGGTCCGTCCAATATCTGGAACCATGTCTCAGCCCGGTCTTAAGAAGAGGCGGCACGAGCCTATAGAAGGAATACAGTACGCCGTGTCGTTCTCTCAACGGTTTTTTGTCCCTTTTTCCCTTGTTTGGTGTGGAGTTTTTCTTGCATGTTGTTGCTGGTAAGTACATAGTGTAAGGTTGGTTGCACGACGCAAGGGGGGGAAGGGAATCCATAATATCGTGGAACTAGAACGAGTCAATCATCTGCATCGCCGTCGAATAGGGTGCTTCTCCGTGCAAGTCGCATGCAGCCCAAACATGCATGAGAGATGGATACATAGATGCCTAGAGGGAAAAAAAGATGGATACAACGGCATGGAACATAGATGATGATCGAGGTTGGTTTCCCCCCTGGCTTCTGGTCTTCTCACTTGTCAATCCCCCAAATGCCCCCAAGGGGGGGTCACTCACCTTCAACGGTCCGATCATGTATAATGATGTTGTTTGGGGGGGGCAGCCTGGCCGTTTCTCTCCCTGGGCTAGTCGCGAATCTGGCCAATTTCACTCCGGACAGATGGAAAAACCAAGGGGAATTTGTAATGCAGAAGAAACAAAAAGAGAGAGACAGAGAGAGACAGACGTCACTTCATAAGTCGCTTTTGGCAAGGGACCTGTTCTGCCGTCTGTCAATGCGCCTGATGCCGCGTCCAGGATACTTGAAATGACGACAGGAACAGACCAACAGCAGCATCTCCTTTATCCGCCAACTAAACAGCGTCCAATGAGAGCTTCAAAGCCTTGCTAAAGGAGGCGACGAAAATTTTTTCGTTGGTGCTCTGCTTCTAAAAGAAGGGGGTCGCAGTATGGAGAATCTATTTTTTCCCCGGCTCTGTGTGCTGCTTGCGATAGGTTCAGCCTTGGGAGACGAGATGCAGGTATGCAACCTCTTTTTTTTTCTTTGCCGTCTCCTACTGTACGCCTTCTCCCTTGCATTGTTACGACGGACTATTCCCGCTCTTCTGCGCTTATTAGGATGACTCTACACTGTAGTCGGCTAGACACACCTCGTGAGGTAAGCAGGAGAGCCTGCAGGATTGCAGCCGATACACACAAACAGGCGGTATTAGATGCCTTTCCAAACTCGCCCATCTCTCTTCATGCAGGGGAATTGATTCATGGCTTGTCCATCTTGGAAAATCTCCAGCACACCAGCAGTTGTGAGCGGTGTGGTTGGCCGAATTTACGATAGCCGCAGCCTTGACGACTGTCTGGGCTGCATCGTCAGGCGCTAGGTGCCGTCGCATCGGCACCATCTTGATGCTGAATTGTCAACGTTAAGACAAACAGAAAAGACGGCACGCGATGGACGCAGTTGGTGCGTTGGTTTCGTCCGTTTGAGCTGAACGTTCCTTCAACACCCCTGATGTGTGGATCCAGATGGGATGCCAGAGACATACAAGTCGATCCCGTCCGGTTGAATCTGCAGCACTTGCCATTTACTTGCCTTTCAGCAGCTTCGCCAACAACGCCAAACGACGCTATCACAAGGCTCCCCAATGAGCAACTTTGTGCAATTTGCCACTCATGACCGCACAGCAAATAGTCTCTCTAGATGGGTAAAAGCCTCTCTTTTCAATGGCCGAATTGGGCCGACGCAGTAATATAACTCTAGTTCAGCTGTAAAAGCTAGGTGTTGGTTTGAGATACAATCTGAGGAATCGTTGGAGCGTCGCCAAGATTCCATGCAGCTCGGGGGTGCCGTTGCTGCCGATGAGCATGTTTCGACACCGAATGTTAGCAACACTCGCAACAAACAGCGCAGGAAAACTAAAGATTGACACAGTTGTCTTGTGTCTGTTTGCGCAACATGTTAGTCCAGATGACTTATGGCAACAAACTGTCAACAGGTTGCCGTCGCCGGCCCTCGGTTATGACGCTCCCCAGTTGGGCCGCTCGGAATCCACGCGTAGATCTGGCGGCTAGTAAATTATTACGGAGCATCTTCTTTGTTCTAGAAGAAAGTCAGAAAAATGGCTTTTCCACTGTATCAAAAGCCGGCGTTCCGGCAGTCGTACAGTTAGTTGTAGAATGATCTCCCGGGCGGTGCTCGGCTTTCACTGTCATGGCTTCTTCGTACGATTATGCCACATCCCCGAATGGAGAGCACCGTTAACGGCGTTTGTCGGTGCACTGTATGAGGGTGTTTCCGAACATCGAGCGGCCTCTAGAAAATGCACCATGCAGTGTTACCAGCGTCACCAGCGTTTTCCAGGACGGGCGTTAGGCCTGCTGCTTAGCGTCTCTCTTGGTCCATTAGCTCATCTAGGAAATTTATTCGCAGACGAGGTGCAGGAGAGTCCAGGAAGAGCCTCAGCTTCGAATCGTATTTCGCAAACGGGCACAGAGCAGAGGGTTGCTGATGCTGGGGCGGCGCACGCCCTAATCGTTCTTCTGGCATTGCGTCTCCGCTCCTTGGGCTGCATGTCCTTGCCCTTGTTGAAGTCGAACGGTCTGCCAGGCACGGCCTTGTCTAGGCCACGGAGCACATGTCCGATGAAGAAAAGCCATGGAAGTGCTCCAGAAAAGTCGTTTGAGCCAGAGGACGGGCAGCCACTCAGAGGCGCCACCGACTGCAAGGGAGACCCCCCTGTGCTTCCAAGGCTTCTAGTTCCCTTCTACTCCGTGCCTTGTGCTCCGTAATGAACAAGACCAGGACCAGGAGGCCGGAGCTGAGTTGTGATAAGCTGCACGCTAAATTGCCTTTATGACGACGAAACCGACACTCGAAGCGGCGAACAATTTGTGCTGGTACGGCCAAGTCATCGTATCGGCAAGGACAAACCAAGCCTTTCATCTCCTGCGAGGCCTGAGGTACAGTAGAGGAATTCACCGCAAGACTTGGGGGTGGGCAGGCGTGTGTGCAAGCCACGTTTCCCTTGGCCTTTCGTGGGGGACGTCGAGGACCGTTTTGCTCTTCCAGGAATTGGGTCCCGTTTGATGGGTGACTGATAAGCGCATGGTGTCTTGCAAACGTTTGGAGTAAGTCCCCATGCAAACCACCAAAAGCCAGCATTTCCGCCAATCTCTGGATGCCAGAAGTCATGTTGCAGATGCCAGGGGCAATTAGTGCCAGTTAGGCAGATTGTTTTGGATGGATAGCATAATGGCGTTAGCAGGCTAGCATGAAGCCAGCCACGAGACAACCTCCTTTGTGCGGTGGGCTCGCACGTTGGATAATATTGCGGGAAGTGCCGTCGGCTGTCTGTGCGAGTTGGACCGCTTGCAGCCCGGACCGTTGGATTCTCTTTTCTTGTTGCTTTGCACATCATCTGCACTCCAGGTGACCGGTATTAGCAGACCATAGATAGAGTTGCCGTCATCAAGGTTTTTTCCTCCGCGCGGCATCGAAGCTTGGTCAGCCGCGACGAAGCCGTGATGAAGCCGTTCTGCGGCAAAATCAATCCGCACGAGCCGCACGAAACAATGAGAACCACCCAAGCGCCTTTTTTCAGTCTTTGTCTTTTTCACCCCCTTCACCCAATATTCCCGCCCAAATCATCTCCGCCAGTGGAGGCCACTGGAGTCGCTTGGTAAATCGCCACGCGCCACGCGTTGCTCTAGCACGCAGCCTCTTTTTCTCTCATGTTTGCATTTGCAGCACTAAGACGGACGAGCAAAACCCTAATGAGGCAACCAAAGAAACGCAGGGTTCGAAGCGATGAATAATACAGCCGGCCTGACAAAGCAGCGCCAGACAAAGTAAAGCAAAGCCAGACACAGACACGGAACTGCAGAATGATGACATCGTCATACTGTAGAACAAAGTGCTTGGGGGGGCGTGCGTGACATGCCAACCGGTGCTAGAGCGTAATGCCACCAACCTAAATCTCTGGAGCCTGTCTGTGTCCATGTACAGGACTGTACTGTACTCGTACCATGCCGCTATCAGCGCCATTATATCGCGCCCAATCGCATCAAATCGCATCTACAGGCCTGCCGGGCCCTCGGTGAAAGATCGGTTGTGCGCTGTTCGGGGGAGTCTTGGCCGTTGGCTGGCGGAAATGCTAAATGCCATGCTGGATAATGATGACCGATCCGGTTTCTGGAAAGATTCGAAAGCTTCGCCAGCCCACTAATCCTGCGTACCGGATGCCGGGATTTGCGGCGGTTCCGGCTATGGTTGGGCGCTAAGGCCGATTTTGACAGATTTGATGGGTGTCAAGTGTCAAATACGAGTGTTGATTCTCGATTGTGACCATCTGATGAGATGGAAGCCGTCGCTCTGGATCTTTCTCTGGCCGCGCTACGTCGGAAGTCGTCGGATGTCATTGGCATCCCCAGCGATGCGATTTCGGTTCCGTTTCCGCTGGTGCGTGGGAGTAGGATTTGAACTGGATGTCGAGGTACTTGTGCGTTGCAGTCATAATTTGCTGACATTTTGCAGTGGCGAAATGCACGATGCTGCATGTGGAAGAAGCGATAGAGAGGGTGGTGATGCTAGATTAGCCGCTGGGGGTCCCAAGCACACCTTTTGCCCATGAGAGAAAAAATTGATAATTTGCTGAGATGGAGTTGATGGAGTTGAGAAAGCGAGCGTATCGATTACCTCATTCTGATTAATGACGTCGTTTCTTGTGTTTGCTTTTTCTTGTCCCGTCTCGCCCCTGTACCTGCCTGCAGTGGCGTGTATGGTGCAGGTACTTGCTGGGTTCAAGGTTTGCTGTTGCTGACACAGCAGAGCCTGAGCGTTAGGTAAATTCTTAGTAGTTTGTTTGTTACCTGTGATTTTCAGCAACAAACAAAAGAATGAATGAATGAATGAAGCCAGCAAATTCTGCATTGCCACCACGACGGCTAATGAGGTTGCTAATGATGATGATGTTGTTGCCTTGACCGTAACTCCCGAGCATCCAATCCCAAGTCTTGGATCTCGATCCAAGTACTTGTACCCGTAGCCTCTGCTGCGTTACCGTAGTCGCTCTTGTTCTTGTTCCTCTCTCTTGGCTTTGGGCTCTAAGAGTTCTGGGGGCTAGCGACTGGGCTGCTAAAGATGAAGTTCTGGCGAGGCGGTCAGTGGCTCCAGGCCGCACATACCTGCCAATCTACACCGCGCTAACGCACTAAAACTGCACATGCAGCGTGCTACAGTACAGTGGAGGTTGCCGCCAGAGTACCTGGACCCTGCCGCTGGCCTGGGTCCGTATACTTGTTACTTTTTGCACGTTCAACCTCCATCGAAATCTTCCATCCTAGTCCAACTAACTTCATGGTTGCTAGGCTCTTCAACTCTTTTCGCCTGCCGTCAGCGGTATGCAAGTAGTCCTACACCAAAAACAGGGGCGCCAGCCGCAGACGCCATTCGCTCTCGATTGAAACGTGGGAAGCAACAGTCGAGAGGCAGAGGCGCACACCAGGCGGTTTTAGCTGCATCTGCCGTCTGCAGTGCATGGCCAATGGCCAGAATGCCGCAGACGCCGACGGGGGTTTTGGTCCACAAATCGCCGCCAGGCGAGAACGAGGGAGGCTGTTGAAGAGAGAAGCAGAGAGAGGAAGAGAGAACGAGCCAGAATGAGACGGACGAAAAGCGAAAGCGAAGGTATGGGAGCAACAGAGGGAAACAGGAAACAGATCACAAGAGAGCGAACTGGTCCGAGGTGTCTCTCTTATGTTACCTGAAGGGGAGGCCGAGGCATCAAATCAATTCATGTCATTTGGAATCCATGTCGGTCAACAGCAGAGTTTTGCTTGTTGGCCCTGGTGGTGAGTCCCCCAATTCGTGTTCTGGAATATTGCCATATGGCGAGATGGGGGTCCAGGGCTCTCGATTCTTTTTTTTTTATGAGATGGGACACTAACGACGTAGCGGTGGATAGGCTTCCGTTCGCTCGATAGGCGTCCCATCATCAAATTTGACTCGTACTGTACGATACAGCACGTGCGATGATTTGGACCAGGGCAAGTAGAGGCCATCACGGAGTAGGGTCGGACGAGGAGCTAAAGCAACTACGCCTGCTAGCATTGCGACCCTCCAGCCCAGATCGCGATCCAGTCCATCTGTGGAATACTGTGCGGACAGGACAGTACTGCAAAACCCCGAGATTTATTGCCGCCAGCTCGGCACTGCAGCATGTAACTCGCCCGTACAAGGCACTGTATCGACAAGACAAAGCAAAGCCGGAGCGTCTGACCATGCCTGAAGCATCCTAGCAGGCGAGTGCCGTCTTGTCAGCGAGGGCCGCCAGCACCGTCAGTCTGGCCCGGCAGAACCACACGGGAACGTGCTCTTGAGCTCCATCAGTCAGTGTCAAGGCCGACGCGAGAGACAATAGCGTCACAGCAAGATCGGCCTGCAGGCCCCTCTAATGTGGTATCTTGGTCTCCCTCCGCTGTTCCTCCCTTGCCGCGGGCTGGAGTGCCGAGAGACGAGAGCTGCTGAAGAGGCAAAAGCGATCTGAGCTGTGCTTTGCAGTTGCTGCGCTGCGTAGGGATGATTGTTTGGCTGTCATGTCTGATGCCTCCTGCGTGGTGCATCATGGCTGGCCACCACTCACCACTTCTCCCCAGCTAGTCCAGCGCCTCCCCCAACGTCCACACATCCACGGCTCGCCTTTTCTTGCTTGCTTGCATCCCCCAGCTTGCGGCGGTGCGAGTACATGGAGTACGTGCGAATACATGCATGAGTTTCCTTCGGCTGGCACTAAGGCAACGCGGTCCGAAGCAGCAGAGACGCTCTCTGGGCTCTCGTACTTGCACCCAAGCGTCCCTCCCAGTGGCGTCGATGCCCTCACCCCGCAGGCTGGCTAGCCATGCCATGCCATGCCATGCCGGACGAAGCATGTACCGAGCCAGGACCAAACTCGGAACGCTCCTCTGCTGGTATCCAAGGTATCCTACGGGTATACGACGCCACGCCACAGCCCGCGTGCACGCTTCTTGGTGCCAGAGCCTGCAAGTCTCGCCAGACCCGGTCGTCCGCTGGCTGCGCTGGATATACACTCACGCCCCCCCTGGCCCCCCTGGTCGCCTCCAAGTGCTTGGTCTGGTGCCTTGTATGCAGACACCCCCCGGCCTCTCCACCCAGTACAAGTACTTACCTGAGGTAAAGTACCGTCATCCCTGTCCGAAAGGTACGGAAACAGAGGAGACGCTGTTCGGGGTCCACACCACCGCCTTCTGGGATGGATGGCCTCAGAGGTGTGTAGCAGTATATTATTATAATACGGTACCTGACGGCTTCATATTCTGGGCTCGTTTTTTTTCTCTGTTTCCACTCATTAAAAAATCACGGTCCGGATCTCTTGCCATTCGCATCCGAAACGCAATTTCCCGCCTGCTTCTGACTCTCCGTTTGTCTCAGAGCAGCCCTTTCAAAGCCTTTGTCTACAGACATTGTCGACGTCCTTGCCTACAGCAATTGCTTCTTTGACGTGGGCGGCATCCGCATCTTGGCTTCAGCATTTGGCGCATTCACGGGCTTCTCTGTCGTGATTTGCTCTGTTGACGCAGTTGAATCTCAACCATCGTCAACCAAAGCGAAGCGGGCCCTCGTCTCTTTTCGTAGCGCGACCCACGACAAGCTGCCTCGAGTCGTTGCTGCTGGTCCATCGCCTTTGATACCCTATTTATTACGATAGCTCCCCCACTCGATCGCCTTTCCACGGCTCCTCTGCCCTCGTCGCCAACCAAAGCCGCCTAGACTGCGGCCAGCCTCATCCGATCTTTTTGTTTGCATGTCCCTCATATATAAAATCGAACACAACATGCCGCGATCATCTTCCGGAGAGCCAACTAAACCGTCCAAGCGAAAGGGTAAGTTTGAGTCTGAGATCCCGCCCTTTTGGCGCTTCACATGTCGACAATTCTTGCCCCAATGCCCGCTCCACTGGCTGCAATTGCCGTTTCCATTCTTTTCAATTGTCAATTCGTTTTCCATACCTCATTTCGAATAAAAATCAAAAGCTAATTGTTATACGTCTCCGCCCCCCTTAGGCACCAGAAGTGTTTCGACCCTGACGCCCTCACAGCTGGCACGCAAGCGGGCCAACGATCGTGAGGCTCAGAGAGCCATCAGAGCAAGGACCAAGGAGCACATTGAGCGTCTGGAGCGTGAACTGGCCGAGCTCAAGGGCGTCCAGAGCCGCGACAGAAAAGTCCAGGAGCTTCTCCGTCGGAACAAGTTCCTCGAACAGGAGATTGCCCGGCTCCGGGAGCACATGGGCTACACCGCCACGGACTCGTCCTATTCCTCGAATTCCGCAGGTACGCCAGGTACCATGCCCAACAGCGCTCATGACCTTTACTTTGGACCGCTAACTCCAGGCCCATCAGTCTACGACGACAACCTCAGCTCGGGCAGCGGTGCTGTGCCGAGTCCGAGGGTGTCGCCTCTGCCATCCAGTGACTTCAACCAGATCCCCGACTACGCACAGCAGTCGTATGGCCACATCACAGGCGCTGGCGGCGAGGCGTGGCCAGCATCCGTTGCGCCAAACCCCGTCCTGGGCAACATTTCCAGCCCCTCATCTCCCGCCCATGGCGAAGAGTACAACGCGGCCTACATTCCCACAAGCGTGCCCTCGATGATTCCGGCCACTCTCAAGGACATTAAGCAGGACTACGACGAGATGGACCACGGCAGTATGTATCCCTATCCCTATGAATCCTTATCCTCATCCCTTCCGCCACGCACTCACTCACTGAGGGGCACATGGGCTGACTTGAATTGCTTCTCTCCCTCCAGGTGGGCTCAGGCTCAACACCTCAACTCTGCATAATTTGCCACAGGCATATATGCAGCAACACCAGCACCAGCAACAGCACCAACATCAGCACCCTCAACACCCGCAGCACCACCACCAGCAGGCGCCGCCGCCACCGCCTCTGCACGCATATGCTCAGCAACAACACCAGCAACAACCACCGCCTCACCCTGCGCACAGCGCATCGCCTCACACGCCGCTGCAGCAGCGAACTCCGCAGTGGAATGCCGCGTATTCTTTATACTACCCTCCAGAGATGGCCGATAGCCACGCCAACCCTGGCATTCCTCGATGAATCGACTCGCTATCGACTACTGGCCGCGTGCGTCTTCTGTGGCAAGACGCCATCCAACCAAGCTCGCATCATTGGCAACACTAAATCTTGACATCACCGAACCTTGGGATTTCAGCCACGACAGCCCACAAGAGGGACATGCCCGAACAGCGAATACAAAGTCCGCAGCGGCCTCCATGGCCCATCTGCAGGCTTACGACCGTACAACCTTGAGGGGCAACAACCAATCGGCACAATCGTGGAAGGGAGCAAAAAAAGAGATCCGACAAATAGCAAACGAATCCGGGTTGTATACTGCATCGCAGCGGTGGGCACTCAGACCAAGAATCCAGCATTTGTCGCACCAAACAGCCACAAAAGCAGGGTTGCGTTGGACAAGGCCGACAAGGCAGAGTGGAGCTGGTTTTATTTACGTGGCATCAATGAGAAAGGGAGAACAACAACAACGACCTATGATGAAGCGGATTGGTTTTTACAGTTACAACATAGAACAAACCAACGCAGCCAGGTCACTGAGACAGCGGTGACGGTGGGTGAAAGAGGGGAGGGGAAGAATAGGCAAGGCGATGGCCTGTTTTACGATTACAGAAGGGTGTTCAGGTCTGTTCTGGGACAAAAGGAAAGCCGACACCCGTACACATATAGCATTCATCGGCGTTTGGGTCTTGCATATGCATTTCAATCTTTGGGCGCAACAAACAAACAACGGGACGACGGACACAGCACGATGCATATCAGCGGGGCAAATGGGATTCGGGCGGCTCAAGATAGGATGGTGGTCTATTTTCTTTTTTCTTTTTTATTCTATACTTTTGTTTATTTTCTTGTCATCTCATCTCTTTCGCTTTGTTTTTCTTTCTTCTTCGCCTTGGGAGATACCATGAGGGGAGGATTTTACTCGGCTGGCTAGTCGACTGGACTGATATAGACGGATATATACTGTTTTCTTGTTTTTGGATTCCTTTTTTTTTTCTTCCTTTTGTTATTGGTTCGGTTATCTTCGCTCATCACTTGAATGTTTTTACGAACTTTCTGTTGACTCTTTTTATTTTTCTTTGTTTGTTCATGTATTTGTTTCTATATAGACTTGCGATTTACCACGGATTTTTAGACAACCTTCCTATAGAGGAACTATGAGACTATGAAAATTAGATCAATCACTTTTTTTCGCCAAGCTTTTATATGTGGTGCAAGTTTGATGTCCAATTTTCTATGCCATTGGATTGGGTGTCCTGTAAGACTATCTCATTCCAAACTGTATGTGGCACTTGTTAACATCTGTAAATGCAGTAGTACAGTAGCTAGTAAGCAGTTTATTGATGGTCTAAGGTTGTGAAATGAACAGCCCAATCTCACTCCAACCAACCAACCAACCAACCAACCCCAGATATCAACGGCTTTCTTCCACTATACCGCGACTTACCGCCTCATTGCCTCGCCAAACCAAATCCAGAAGCCCCAGCCTCGGCTGCATCAACGCTGCCACATGGCGTGGTGCCGGAAACGAAGAGCCAAAGTGCCGGTGGTTTTGCTGGTGCTCCTAGCTCAACTAAACTAAAAGCAAGCCAGGGGGGACAAACAGGCTATTGCCCTTACTATAAGTAAGCTACTAGCAAACGGGGGGTTTTATTTTATTTTAGCAACAGAAAATGCAGAGCAACAAGCAAGGCAACGCAGCAAGCTCAATTAGGGGGCCGTAAGCGCCGTTTTTTTCTCCTCAAGAGAGCAGAGAGAGGCTATGTTTGGTTCGAAGCCATGCCTTTTCCATGCGGACGTGCATTCGCGGGCGAGCTTGTACATTTTCCGGCCGCAATAGTTGGACTGGACTGGGGTGGCGTGGGAAGGATTTACCTGTACTGTACTCGTACTAGCACCTTTTGCCTGTTATGTTGTTGGGGGGTCGCGCGGGATGCTTATATTAACTTCACACGAGGATCTGGTTGGCCGAGAGTGAGACGTGAGCCGTGAGCTGAGCAAATGGAGCAAGATCTGAGCTTGGGCTGAGCCACAGATGATGGGATGCTGGGGTTGAAGGGCTTGTTGTGAGCTAGATGGAGAAAGGGCTGGTCAATGTTCGTGTACGAATTAACCTGGTAGTTTTGATTAGCTGATCGTGTTCCATTTTCAGCTTCAGCTTCAGCCTCACTGCAAACCATGACCACCGCCAAGGCAGCTTTCGCTTCTTGGCGCTTCTCCTCCCTGTAGCTGAATTGAGAGCAAGGCAAGCAGCTGGGAAATTCTGTCAAGTACATGCATGCATACATACATACTCATACATGATTGTACGGTATGTGAGAGAGACAGAGAGAGTGAGAGAGAAAGTGGAGTTTTGAACAAAGAGGGGAACAGGAGAGAAGAGGGGCGTCTAAGGGGGGGCGTGTGAACGAGAAGGGAAAAAAAGAGAGCATCCATTTCCACTCCGGGCGGTGATGGGTACAACAAGTACAGCCAATCTTCTTAGGCTTGTACTATCTGTATGAGTAATATGGACGTGAAATAAAATAGAGAGGCACGTATCTCACCTCGTACAGTCTCCATTTTTAGACGCCCGCTCTGTGTCAAAGTCGATCCCATTCACGCATAACCATCATCTACCCTCTTTTGACTTGGTTTGGGGGGATCAACCAAGGCAAGGGCACGCGTCGAATACGCCCGAATAGCGCATATGCTTGCGTAACGATGGTTGGATGGGTGTGGTGAGTGTGAGTGATCTGCTAGTAGGAGCATTAGCTAGCACGGCATGTGTCTGATATGCGGTCTAGGTGACCCCCAACATAGATGGATCCGTCTCCTTATTCACGGAGCACATCGTGCTTGACACTACTGCAGGCAGGAAAATAGAAGGAAAGAAGGTGTAGTAGCGGGATTTGACAGATTCGGAAGAGAGTGCCGAACCCTTTCGCAATGCATGATTCCGGGCGAAGAAAAGTGATGAGGACCTGCCACTCCCAATCTCCTTCAGGCCGTAAACTATGGATCAAAGAGCATGATGTTATTTCCCCTATGCCAGGTACAAGTATCCTCGCACGGAGAAACATGTATAAATAGAAAAAAAGAACGCGGCACTGCATGGCCGGAGGAATATCACGACGCTAAGGATGCAGCGAAAAGGCAATGACCGACCTGCAAGCCAACGCTAGCGGCTCTGTTATATCGGTATTCACCTCAAAGCCCCAGAGAACATGGGTCCAGGCCTTGTCCTTATCTGCGTGGCGGGAATAATGGCAGTTGCAGCGTTCCTGTACCTTGTGCTAATCAACGGCTGCCCCGATCTGAAGTTTGCTTGAGTCGTTCTCCTCTCGTCTCCCCCTCTCTTCTCTCTCTTCTCAACAGACCCCTTCCGTGGCCCATCGGCCGCACTGCGGCCGGTCTAATTCAGTTAGATCTGTGCTCTTCAAGGCCATTGTTCTCATGTCTGGGGTATCCAGGTTGTTTCGGGGATTATGACGGACGCGGCGCGTCTACAATCCCTACGCAGTTAGCAGGGTGCATCATCTCGACACTCTAAACTCGTTGCAGAAATTGAGTCGTTTCTTAGTACGGCCGCTTCGATTCGGGGCATCGTGAAAGGAATAGCGGCATCACCGTATCGAAATAACCTGGGGAAAGGGGGAATGCATGAGGGAGTTTCGGTTTCGTACAACTGGTCTATCCGTCCCAGCGCCCGTTGTAAACGATGTCCTTTTGCACAAAGGAGATATGTATGACGCGTTGAACTCTGCAGCAACTGAAACACCAGTGATGGTAGGAAGTCAATTCCAAGAACGGCCGACGCAATGCCTACAGCGGACGAGAAAAGCAAATGGCTTCACAGAGTGCACATGATCCTCTACCGAAGCTAAATAAGTTGACGTGCGCATAGGTGGTGATGGTGTCGTCCTATCAAACTCAGCCGCTTATCAGATGTTATGAACACCTATCGCCGCCATGTGTAAACAATTATTTGTCAGAGTAACATGGTCTAAGAGTGAACCCCAGAAGCAGATACCGATGCAACGGGATCATCAGGCACGGGACGTTGGGACGTGGCCGCCGCACCTGCAGGATGGCGTTTGAGACGGGACAGGGCCTCCTAATCTGAACACCGAACAGATTCCGGGCTTCTGCGAACATTCGAAACGGCAGCAACTGGCAGCCGAGTTGATTCCGTAATGTGAGGCTTGCGTGTGCACAACGAACATGGGCCCTAGTCTCGTAGGAGTGAAAAGCGATTGCCGTGCCCTAAACCTCAAGGACTGAAGAGACAAGCTTGCTATCCACTGCCAGGTTCCCATCTGCTAGAGAAAATAGAACCAATAAAGAAGCACAATGCGGGTTCTAGCTGGGTAGCAATGGCTCAAAAGGGTATAAGCTGTCAAAAGAGAAGAAAAAACTTAAACAGCGGTATGGAGATGTCAAGCGGCACGGTACATGAGGGTACAAACGGTACAAGCAGGCACAACGACCCAGTTTTGAGCGTCTCATCATTTCTCAGAGGGAGGGGCGTACAAGTATCTTTCTTTTTTGCTCTCACTCTCCTTTCGATCCGCCGCGTGCTTTGTTGAGGAGGACAAACCCACTGAAGAGCGCCGGGACTCCTGGTCCAGAGAGCAGAGCATATCCGCTTCCTGCATGCACCAACCTGGCAACGACCCTCCTGTCCCCTCCCAAAGGGCTGAAAAATAGAACAGCCCACCGGACCGCTCCAGACGCTGGTTGGACAGCTGTGCCTTATGCGGTGGGTTTATGGCAGCGGAGCAGCGAAAATAGCGAGTATCAAGTTTGAAGAAATTGGCCGAAGTTGACCGAGCCGTTTCGGTGGCTGACCAAGGGGGAAGGGCGGGAGAAGCGCGCTAGAAGGACTATCGAAGCTTTGCTGTTGTTCTCTGGTAATCCTGGCCCCGCAGGGGAGGGGCGTGTGAGAATCTCAAGTTGAACAAGAGCCCTGGCATCTCGTATGTACTCGTACTGTACTTCCAACAAGACTGGCACTAGCACTTGTGCAAGCATGCACACCCCTCCCCACCCCTCCCTTTGTTGTAGAAATTTCCACGAGGAGACCCTGTTAGGCCAGTTTTGGCTTGGATGATGACATATGTTGAGAGAAAAGAGGGTGCGAGGGAAAAGGGATAGCGTTCGTTGTGGCAAAACAATGAAGAACGAAGAAGAGAGAAAAGCGAGCATCCGAACGAATACCGGGCAAAAGGGAAGAAGAAGAAAGAAGGAAAGAAACAAGTCTCCCAAGGAGAGCAAAAAGATGACAAAGCAAAGCGAGCCACCGGTGTCGATTCGCGTGGATCAACGCAGCCAAGCAGCGCTTGACCTGAGGGCACCAGCTGGTGGCTGGAATCCGCCGCTGCCCGTAGCTCCGATCACAAATATCCTCCTCCATTCAGGTTGGGAGACATGGGGGTCAAATTGCTGGTGCCTGCTGGGAGCTGAAGGGTTGCGACTCCATCGAAACCCACCAGCTGTCCCCGTCCTGGCGCTTTAGTTTGTATGCATCAACGCTCATCTGCGGAGAGGAAGAACAGAGCACTAACTGCATACCGTGGCACTTGCATCAATGACACAAATAGTTGTTGTAAGTTCCCAAACTCCCCCTCCCTCTCATGCGTGGTCCGTACTCGTACAGTACCCGTACTTGCAATCAATATGAGGTCGGTCAGTCCACTAAAAAGACGCATCGTGAGACTCGGGAACCAGCAACCCCGTGGCACCTCGATTCACCCCAAGACATCATCGCAGGAGAAGAGGGAGCGTCATGGTCATCGGGCCACCCGAAAGGCGTCGCGTAGACAAATGAAACGAGATTGGAGCCTCTTCGTGAAGTGCTTCGCACGTGCCCAAGGAATGGCGTTTCCCATTTGTGGTCTATCACTCTTAGCCTTTGCTGCGATTTTCGAGCAGTAAAGACGGGATCAAGCGATCCAATCCAAAGAGGCCGCCTAACCAGCTGCGTTTCCTTATCCGCCAAATCGAATACCTCGAGTCAAATCGTTCACACAGAGACACACCCTTTGTGCTTTCGCCTGTGTTTCGATGCAAGTGTGTACCTGTACTGTGCATGTCTCGTTGTCCATACTTGTTTGTACCTATATTGCTCCTACGGCGTGGTGCGTCGGCAGTTGGTTGAGAGCCAACAGCTGTGGATACGACGATCCAATGGAGAAAGGGGGTTCCGCCAAGCCTGTAACATCGGTTTCCTTTAGTGCCATCCCCATCCATCCAGACTATCGTGTCTAGATAACGGTGGGATAAAGCCATCAGAACCTAGACTGCTCGACTAGACGTTCTAGCGCCAGGCCGTTCAGGGGCTCTCGCGTCGATCAGCACCAATGGGCTCCCCTGCTTGAGCGGGAATCGCGCCTATGGTGTGCTGCTGTAATTTCTCACAAAAGCCGCTGAGCAGGGCATTCTTGCGTCAACTCGGCAATAGGCTTCATCAACAAAGGCGATTGAGCGGCGATAGCAGAGGCGTGAAGGTAGCTTGAGACATTGCGTAGCATCGCGAGCTGAGAGTGCCCACCCCAATACCACTTCAATCCCCATTGGCTGCCTCCAATGAAGCACCGTGTTTGCAAATGCCAAAACTGGCGTCTTTATGCCTCTGCATGGGGAGGCGTTTCAACATGACATTCCATCGAAGCCACGCTTGGCAGCACTCTTCGGACTCCGTAGAACCACCATGCTTATTCCTCGAGGAAACGACAAGAGAAGGCGGTCTCAGGTCCATACGAGTGTAAAAGTGTATCCGCTCAGGTTTGCGCCCCGACTATCCAGCGGCATTCGCCTATGCCCGTCGCCACATGCCGCCGAGGTCGAGCTGATGTGCAAGACTAAGGAGGCGACAGGACCAGGTTCTCCGCATCTTGCAAGAGGTTTTGATGCCACAAAACAAAAGACATGCCGCATTGTATCAAAATACAAGTCTTGACACAAGTAAAACATCGGCAATCCCTGTAGTTACTAGAATTAGCCATCATAACCTTGATTTAGTCCCTTTTCCTTGTACCAAATTTCGTGGCTGGCTTTTTCTGTGGGTTTATTATTTCTTTTACAGAGACATGATACTCACATGGCTTCATGACTGGAATTTAATCCAGACCGCATCTGCTTTCTTTCGTCTTTCCTGTGACAATGCACTCGTAATCGAGCGGGGGTGCGAAGCGAGAAGACGAAACGACTACCACTGTCGCTGACAGCCCGTACGGTTGTATGTTTAGGCGATGCATTCCCCGTCGGCCAACCTTGATGACTCAACGCTCCGTGTGTAATCATCAGATCCCTTACAGTCGTCATCATCAGATTATGTGAATAACGTTGGCTCACTGAACGTAGACTGTCGGCCGATCCCACAAGTGGGATATCCAAGCACGCCTGTCTCGGACATCGGCCGGCTGAAATGGTGAGATTCTCATCGCAGGGTCCCGGATCCAGCTTGCCAGGTACCGCCGCCCCACGCGGGCCATCGCACATGTGATGGATGACGACGATCCATGATGAAAGACCAGCTGAGCCTCATACAAGAACGAACTGCATTGGCTTGCTCTGCTCAATCTTGCTTCTACCTCATCTCTTGCTGCTACGACGCCAACAGATCCGCGAGAGGTGCAGCAGACGTCGAATTGATGGTTCTTGGACAAGCACACCTCCAGTCGTAACAATTGCCGCAAGGAGTTTTAGCAGACAGCCGCCGCAGTGAGGAATTCCCCTGTTGGAATGTCATCGATACTGCCGTTCTGCCGCGGGAAAAGGAGATAAGGCGATGATGTGTCGATTTAGCCCTTTTGAAATATCTCCGACATACAGGTCCCCTGATTAGGAGACCAAGGTAGCATTGGGCGGGATCTCCAGGATCCCACCGTAAGATCACGCATCGTCCAGCCTTACCGGCCCACAAGCCCCTGCGCGGTGCCCTTGGTGATAGTCCCGCTAGCCATGCAGCCCGTCCAACCCCAGATTGTCTGTAGTAGGTAATCCGTGATTTGACAGAGCGTGGAGCAGAAGGCGTGGAGCGGGAAGCCCGTCGCATTTAGATGCCAAACTTCTTCCCACTTCAGCTCGGGTTCAACCCGAGGTCGACCAGAAGAGGCATTAGGGTCAGGAGAATAAGCACGGCATCCTCTTGGCAAATTACCACAGCTGAGACCATTGTGCGCGCCGTCCAGGCAAACACGCAATGCATGGCTGACCGTCGCTATCGTCAATGGCACTGTAAGAGGTCAGCTGCATACAGGGAATGTTGTCCCAGGTCGAAACTGTTCGCTAAACCCGCCGGCCTACTCTGTGGTACCGGTACTTGGGCGATGAGGATTCGGCATGATATGACGGCTCATATTTTCCAGTCTGACAGCGGCGTTGACATCAACCACGCCTCCCTGGAGAGACAAGCATCCAGATGCCTGGTAGGCGGCGGAATGAGCGCGGAAAACACCATGGAGATGGTACTGCATATAAGAGCCGGCCAGGACGGAGCAAGGAGTTGTATTCACAAGGAGGTCTGCTGACATACACAAGGACCCTGAATGCCAAGCGACGGGGGGTTGGGAGACATAGTAGCATGCCGAAAATCTGTAACTGCCAGGACACCATGCTGGTGAGGTGACAGCGGAAGCACTGCCGCCGCGGCCGCGGAACACAGATTCAGCTGTGGTGTTTATGCCATCCGTGCCGAAGGACAAGAATGTCACTTGTCTGACAGCATGAAGCAGACAATGTCCGAGTGAGCCGGTTTGTCATGGCGGCGAGGTACTGGAGTAACAGTGTGTTAGCCTCCATCGTCAACACCGTCATCAACACCAAGACCCGATCGTGACAAGTCAAGTGCCCACCTGTTCCCGTCCCCGTTCCCGTGTGGAACTGCCTGTGATCCGACAGCCGGGATCAGATCCACCGCGATCATCAGCGTCGATAGTAGATTCGATGGTGGAGTCTTCGTTCGAGATGGATCGAATGCGATATCCGTTCCCACGGCGTTTACCCGAAGCCCGAAGTCAAAGCAACGAACATCATCACCGCCCACATGACCAAGAGCTTCTTCGGGGTCGGTCGGGGATTCTCGCTCGTAACTCACCGAGCCGACTCGGCCAAGCCTCTCCGCACCGGCTTTCGCTTGGGGATGGCGGAGTCCGATGTCGATGCTGTGTCCAATTATTTCGGCGGGCCTCGTACGGATGAATCTGACAGCCTCGACACCGATTGGCTGGAATTCAGCCTCATCTTCGGCGTATCCACGGATGTTCGGCTATAGCAAGGGTATACCACGGCTGAACATCCCTGCCCGCAGCTAATGGCGGGGAGCATCGCGGGGAAACTCGTCCAATATCCATCTCGTGATAAGAAAGTTGGGATGATGGCGCGGCTTCGGAGAATCCTGCTCAAGCCTGCTGTTGCTTTTCGTTCGACTCGAATTTGCCAAGCTGGGCGAGTAAGCCCGTTAGTGGCAGGAGGAGCTGCTTGCTTGCTGATTCTTTTACGTTTCTCCGAAGTTCTCACGACGAATTACCCACGGCCAATCCAATATGGCGAGGGCCCAGGGATTCCCATCTTTGTGACCGACGGCTATATAAGTTGCCTGGTCTGTTCATTTTGTTGGTGGTTTTTCGTTGACCTCTTCATCTTCATCCCTTTCCAGTGTCTTTGTGACAGACTCTGGTTTTCTCTCAGCTGTTTTTCTTCTTATGATTTGATTGCTGCGGCATGCTTGAGGCTACCCTGCAGTCTTTGTGAAATTTATTGTTGCTGTCATTGAGCAATCTTTGTTTGACATAGAGCGGTGATACTGCTGTCTTTTTTCGTGTGTCGAGGAAGAATTGCCTCGTCAGAAACTCCATTTTACACGACTTTTCCCATATCACCCCATATCACCCCCTCACATCTCCAAACATGGCCGATATCGACGTTGAAGCCGTGTTGAAAAAGCTGACCTTGGCCGAAAAGGTCGAGCTGCTGGCAGGTGAGTTATAAAACATACCAACATATTCACCAAATCAACACAACATTACGATTCAAATGGGTGACTGACAACCCCCCAAAGGCATCGACTTTTGGCACACAAAGGCTCTCCCCAAGCATGGCGTCCCGTCACTGCGCTTCACAGACGGCCCCAACGGTGTAAGAGGCACAAAGTTCTTCAACGGAGTCCCTGCAGCATGCTTCCCATGCGGCACTTCGCTCGGTTCCACATTCAACCAGCCGCTGCTCGAAGAGGCAGGTAAAATGATGGGCAAGGAGGCCATCGCCAAGAGTGCCCATGTGATCCTCGGCCCGACTATCAACATGCAACGCTCCCCTCTCGGTGGACGAGGATTCGAGTCCATTGGCGAAGATCCCTTCCTCGCTGGCCTTGGTGCCGCGGCTCTCGTCCGTGGCATCCAGAGCACCGGAGTCCAGGCCACCATCAAGCACTTCCTGTGCAATGATCAGGAGGACAGGCGCATGACGGTGCAGAGCATCGTCACCGAGCGGGCGCTGCGTGAGATTTACGCGCTGCCCTTTCAGATTGCCGTCCGAGACGCCCAACCGGGTGCCTTTATGACGGCGTACAATGGCATCAATGGCGTGCCGTGCAGCGAGAACCCCAAGTATCTCGACGAGATGCTCCGGAAGGAATGGGGCTGGAAGGGCCTGGTCATGAGCGACTGGTACGGCACTTACAGCACCACCGCTGCCGTTGTAGCAGGACTCGACCTCGAGATGCCCGGCCCCCCACGATTCCGAGGAGACACACTGAAATTCAACGTCTCCAACGGAAAGCCCTTTGTCCACGTCATCGACCAGCGTGCCAGAGAAGTGCTCCAGTTCGTCAAGACGTGTGCTGCCTCTGGCGTCAAGGAGAATGGCCCGGAGACCACCGTCAACAACACCCCCGAGACGGCGGCCCTGCTCCGAAAGATTGGAAACGAGGGTATCGTCCTCCTCAAGAACGACAACAACGTCTTGCCCCTGAAGAAGGACAAGAAGACGTTGATCCTCGGCCCCAACGCCAAGCAGGCAACGTACCACGGCGGAGGCTCTGCCGCCCTCAAGGCCTACTACGCAGTCACCCCCTTTGACGGCCTCAGCAAGCAGCTCACCACGCCGCCCTCGTACACCGTCGGCGCCTACACCCACCGCTTCCTCCCCGTGCTGGGCGAGCAGTGCTCAACGCCCGGCGACGGAGCTCAGGGCATGCGCTGGCGAGTCTTCAACCAGCCCCCCGGAACCCCTGGCCGGCAGCACATCGACGAGCTCTTCTTCACCAAGACGGACATGCACCTGGTGGACTACTACAACCCCAACGCGGCGGACACGTGGTACGCCGACATGGAGGGCACTTACACCGCCGACGAGGACTGCACCTACGAGATCGGCCTCGTCGTCTGCGGCACCGCAAAGGCCTACGTCGACGACAAGCTCATCGTCGATAACGCCACGCACCAGGTCGCCGGCGACGCCTTCTTTGGCTCGGCCACGCGCGAGGAGACGGGCCGCGTCAACCTCGCCAAGGGCAAGACGTACAACTTCAAGGTTGAGTTCGGCTCCGCGCCAACATACACGCTCAAGGGCGACACCATCGTGCCGGGCCACGGATCCCTCCGCGTCGGCGGCTGCAAGGTCATCGATGACCAGGCCGAGATCAAGAAATCCGTAGCTCTCGCCAAGGAGCACGACCAAGTCATCATCTGCGCGGGTCTCAACGCCGACTGGGAGACGGAGGGCGCCGACCGCGCCAGCATGAAGCTCCCCGGCGTGCTGGACCAGCTCATCGCCGAGGTCGCCGCCGCCAACCCCAACACCGTCGTCGTCATGCAGACCGGCACCCCCGAGGAGATGCCCTGGCTCGACGCTACTCCTGCCGTCCTCCAGGCCTGGTACGGCGGCAACGAGACCGGCAACTCCATCGCCGACGTCGTCTTTGGCGACTACAACCCCTCGGGCAAGCTGCCGCTCAGCTTCCCCAAGCGCCTGCAGGACAACCCGGCCTTCCTCAACTACCGCACCGAGGCCGGCCGCACCCTCTACGGCGAGGACGTCTACGTCGGATACCGCTACTACGAGTTCGCCGAAAAGGACGTCAACTTTCCCTTTGGCCACGGCCTCTCCTACACCACTTTTGCCTTTTCCAAGCTGGCCGTCTCTCACGCCGATGGTAAACTCAGCGTCTCCCTCGCCGTCACAAACACGGGTTCCCTCCCCGGCGCGCAGGTCGCACAACTATACGTCCGGCCCCTGCAGCCCGCAAAGATCAACCGCCCCGTTAAGGAGCTCAAGGGCTTCGCAAAGGTCGACCTGAAGCCCGGCGAGACCAAGACGGTGATGATTGCCGAGCAGGAAAAGTACCTGGCCTCGTACTACGACGAAGAACGCAGCGAGTGGTGCGTCGAAAAGGGCGATTACGAAATCATTGTTAGTGACAGCAGTGTTGTGACGGAGGGGGCTGCGCTCAAGGGGAAGCTTACAGTGGAGGAGTCGTACTGGTGGTCTGGTCTATAAGAGAGAGAGATATGTATGTGTGGGGAATAATACCATTCACTGTTTGATATTCTGCTGGTTCTTCTTGTAACATAAAATGAACGACGTCATGGATGAAATTACGATGATAGCTCTTATCAAATTAAGAAGTTTTTTTTTCTGTCTCAGATTTATGTTTAAAACAGCTCATTAGAATGTTCGTATTGCATTAAAATAAGTTAAAATCACCAACAACTAATAATAATAATAGTAATAACCCCCTTGGATACTTTCTTACTCCGCCAAGTAAGCTTAAGATCCAACAGCAGTAGAAACATTTCATTCGCCAGATTTGTTTTCCCCTTTACTCCCAACATATCAATCAATCCCCCAGTCACATCTCTTTTTTGTAACCCAAAACTGGCCCTCACGAAGTAACCCCGAGAAAAAATACATCGCCTATGAAGATATATCCCAAAAATAGTAGTCGTCACCACTCCAAATAAAAAGCCAAAAGAAATCAAGCTGGTTCGCGTTAGAGGCCGTTAGGTCGTCCCGCTCCCCCCCGTGATGCGTCAGCCCCTGTCCTGTACCATCTTAGTCCCGATACAAACTCGCAGCTCGGGCTTATCGGTATAGCAAATCTGCCGCGCTACCCTCCGTCCAAACTCGGTGTAAGTCGAGTCGGAGTCGCTCCCGATCATTAACGACGCTGTGTGCTGATTGGAAACTCGTCGGGAGCAGCCGCATGTTTCGACTATCAAAGAGAACTCTGCAAGTCTCTTGCAGGGGGCACATGCATATATCCAACACGACTCCTTCTTGCCGCGGAGATCAACCGTCCAGTCTTCGTCTCTCTAGACATTCCCCATCAGTGCGTCACTGCATGATGATATACCAAAAATACCACCCTCCCTCAATGGCCCCAGTCAAAAGCCGAACCCCCTGACGCCGATTTATTCAATCAGCTCATGATCGTCGTTGCACCGTACATTGGCAACCACTTCCGGGATGCTCGCCTCACGCAGAATAAACCCATGCTTCTCCACCACAATCTCTCCCCCAAGAGGCCCTCTCTCATACACCATGCCTCCTTGCTGGGCATGTCCTCCCCGCAGCCACCGCTGTAGACTCAGGGCTGTATTCGCCGCGTTGATGGCCACATGCCAGTTTTCCAGCCCAATCGTCATCCAGCCGACGACAGACAAAGTCTTGATGAACCGTGCAGGCGGTGAATTGTGGCAGCTCGGCACCGCCGCCGCCATGACCCAGATGAAGACGCCGACAGCCGTCTTCCAAAACGGCACAGTCACCTCCCACACTAGCTCCCAAAGCTTCAAGAAATCAGTCTCTCCCAGAATCTCGGTAGTGGGGACCCGAGCAATGATGGCGCGGTAGTAGACAGAGGCAGTCACACGGATACAGCGATACATGGCGTCATTCTTGGTCCTGGCTAGCCGAGCACTCGCGCTCTCTTCCACGGGAGCGGGCGGCGAGCCGTTGGAGGACGCGGCATCGTGGCTCCTTGGCGAGGAAGTGTCGTAGTCGGAGCTGCTCGCTGGGGAAGTGCCCGCCCCCTCGTATCCGGTAGTCTCCCACATGCAGTCATCACCCTCGTCGGCCGGATGACCCGTCGCCTCCTCTTCTTCGTAGAGCGGGATGTTTTCCGGCATCCGATCCAGCCTGTTAAGCGCCCACAACGCGGCGTCTGTCACATTCTGCAGGTCTTGCGCGGTTGGCGATGGAGGCAGGGACTGCACAGTCTGTATAATGAGTCTTACATCGTCCAGGATCTGGGCAGAGCTTCGATGAAGCTTCAATGCCGATCCTGGGTCGACAAAGTGTGGCCAGCCAGATAAAAAGGGGGAATTAAAGGCGGTTTGATAAGGCACCATGAAATCATCACGAAATTCAAATTCACCCTGGCCGTAAATGTCAGGCTCGATATCATGAGCAATGGCAATGGCAATATCGTGACTAGATGGGTTTGAAGAGTTAGCACCACAAAAAAATCAACTAGAGAGGACAGGCTCAATGGCTACGTAGTAGTGAAAATGGAACGACGGGGGGAGACGAGGTGAAACTACGCGTTGGCTCTTGCACATGCCGTAGCACGGCGAGTGACAGGCCACGCTTTCAAAAATCAAGGGGTGGGTATGCAAAGGGGAAAAGGGCCATGATAACTACAAACTAGCGGGAGAGCAACACTCACATGAGCACGGTTTTGGCTAGAAAACCACCCATTCCAAGGTCTTGGAGACTGCCCCTCATTCTAATCATGGTCTTGAGGCCCGCCATGTGGGCACGCAGTTCTTCAGTGGTGCCCCAGTACCAGGAATCCATGACCATCTGGGCGGCTCCCATGATGGCAGCATCGCCGGTCTGCGTCCTAGTAGAGCTTAGGTGCTCATTGAGCATACGGTGAACCACGCCTTTGTAGGCCCAGACAAGCATCTTGGGCACTCGGCCCGTCTCCTTGAGGAAGCATACGGCCGTGTAGAGCACTATCTGAAGTAGAAGAGGGTCCTTGATGGACAGCGGAACCCAGTGTTTCATAAATCGACTTTCAGGATCAGGGTTTCCGTCTATGGAAGCCTTGAAGCGAGATAGTAGTTGGAGATCTGTGAGGAAAAGATTCGTGTTAGTGTCAGTGGCCCGAATTTCATTACCTTGCTCCCCCCCCCCTGTTCGAGTCTAAGCTGGTTGCCCCCCTTCCAAGCTCTTTGAAAAAGCAGCACGCTTAAAGGCAGCACTAACACCAATGCTTGTCTCTGCGCCACCCTGATGAGGTATCAAGGGCGATTTTCTATGACTCCATGCACACAGGCATGCATACACATACTTACGGCAATAGGAAAGAGAGGAGGGGAGAAGGGGGGAGGGAGGGGGATTTGTCACGTACGTATTCGGACGAGCTCAATGTTTAACCTGGTTGGCTCCATAGGCAGGTTCCGCAGTTGATCATCCAAGCCTCCAATCATGACCGGCGGTTGAGCTGCCTGCTGCAAGGCGCGCATAAGTTGAGGGCCGTCGATGCTCCATTCGTCGTTGACGATGCGATTAGTGACCTTTAAGCGAGCCTGCAGGATTAGACGCAGCATGGCAAAGACAGACTTTGGCTTGAGCGTGCCCGTCTCGTCTGTGACTACGACGCGAAAAGGGTCCGAGGCAGACCCGGCAGACGACCTGTGCGAATAGGCATCCTGGTCGTGTGAAGAGCGAGAAACCACCTCGCCTTGAGCAACTACCGGCGCAGCCGAGAGCCCGTCCGCAATGCCGCTGGCAGCGACGACGCCCTCGACCTGGAGAATGGCATCCTGGATGTCGGACAGGTTGAGATGGGCGTAGCCTCCTTCCAGCACGACCTTGACATTTTTAGAGGCGCTCCCTGGAGATCCGGCACTGGCAGGCCTATGAGAATTTGGCGGTGATGTCAGCTTATCATTCTAAACGGTCAACCTTTTGAAAAGACGGGCAAGGTGTGTGTGCGTCAGTGTGCTGTAAGAGGCAACGGGTGTTATAAGCCAATCTCCTCCCCCTTCCTTTCTTTTTTTGATTTTTCCCCTTGTCTTTTCCCTTGTCTTTTTTCTCTTCCCTTTTCTGTCTGGGTGCGTGCGTGCATTGGCACCCGATTGGGGAGAGACAGACAAGAGAGAGCATCTGCCGGCGAAGCTCCAAACCAGGGGAGTGGGTTGGGCTGTTCGGCCTTGTGGGGGAGCTGAAGCCGTAGTCTGTCCATTCCCCACAGGAGCTGTCCTCCGAAGTCCCTGTCCTGTCTGGCCCCCCCAAGGAGATGGATAAGGGTGGGAGGGACGTGGGATGGTGGCAGACGAGTGGAGAGAGGATGATCGGCTGTCGTCGTGTAGTTGAGAGAAGGGCAAATACTAACCTCTTGTTGCTTCGTTTGATGTTATATTCGCACGTCGGCTGTGGGAATCGACGGACGCAGTTGCTACACGGTCGGCCTTGGTCGCACTACAAGCCATGCTCGAGTCAGTTGATGTCTTGTCCCAAGCATTCATTTTTTTCTCTGCTTCCATCATCCCCTTATTCATCTTGATCATCATCATCATCTTTTCCCTTCTAAACAGCCCACGCCGGGTTTAGAGAGGATTTGCGGTCGCTCGCTCTCACGCTGCCCATGTGCTACTGGTCGGTGACTGACGAGGATTCGGAACATGCCCGTCCCTGCCAGCTCCAACCGCAGGGGGTTCGGACATTGAACTTTATATCTAGGACTGCTGGCGCCCCGGGAACTGGGAACTGGGAACTGGGAACTGGGAAAATGGGAAAATCGCCCCCAAAAAAGCTCTGGGCAGCACCAGCAACAACTGCATCTACTAACCTTTTGCTTGCGACGTCGACACTCGGTGCACGAATTGCCCCTAGCCTTGATGGCCATGTTTGCGGCTAACCGGCGATGATGGGGCATCTGCCCCTGCACCTGCATTGTGTCGGACATTAAAACGTGAGCACCGGCGCGCGGCCGATGGTGTAGCGAAGCCAGAGAGGCGGAAAAAACAAAAAGTAGGTCAAAAAGGCCGGAAGCGAAGCTGATGGATGCGGTGAAGAGCAAAGTCGAGAAGGGGAAAGAAAAAAAGGAAATAAAGCGATGAGAAGTCTAATAAAGCGCACGCGCTGCTGCTGCTGCTCCCTTCCACACCAGGACGGACAGACGGAGCCCTCCAGCTATTGCAGCTATTGCAGCTGTTGCAGCTATTGGCAACTCCAGTGGTCAGGTCAGTTCTGCAGCGACCCGAAGACGACGGTTTTGACGGCTCGCGCCGCTCCCTCAGCCGCAGATTCGTCGAGATTCGGCAGCTGGGCCTATCGCGTCGGCAAATGCGAAGGAGTGTGGGATGGTGGTTTGGTTTTGGACAAATTGAGCCTTGGGCCCCTAGCGTGCGGCTGCTGCAGACTGACTGCAGGTTATGTCTGGTGTGTGCAGTGCGTGCAGACTGCAGATTGGATCCAGGCTGCAGTGCCGTGCCGCGGTGAGGTCGAGACTCTGTCGAGGCTGAGATCAGATGGCGCCAGAGAAGGGTCGCAGCGGTATGTATCGTGTGTGGGTGTGTGTCTCTGTCTGTCTCTACTGAAGCTCGCGGTTGCGTCGCTGTCGCAATAGCCTGATGCACCGAGGAAGATGGTGGGAAAAGAAAGAAAAGAAAAGAAGAGATCAGGAGGATATCCGCTCGGCCACAGGCAACGAGGTGGGATGAGTGAGGAGGAAGAGGAAGTGGAAGAAAGAGGTTACAGAAGAGGGTCGCACAGAAGATGACAACGATGGCCGCCTGGAACAATGCAATGCATGCGTCTCGGTCTCGGACTTGTGTCGCTCTGCTCTCCCTCTTTGCCACGCACAGACTTTCGAAAGGCCAGTCAAGCAAGTCAAGCAGAGTCAAGTCAGAGAGAAAGGCTCCGTCTGATTGATTGATTGATGCGAGTCTCACAAGGTCAGCGAGTACTGACTGTAGCGCTTCCAGCAGGCGCACCGAGAAACCCTCCAGCTATTTTCGGGGGATCAAAAGGGGGTTGTCGTTTCGTTTCGTCGTCGGCAGTCCAGGAGCAGGAGAGGAGACCAGACCAGGCGGTGGTGGAGGAAGATCTGTTTCCCCAACCGTCGTCTTGTCTCGGTTTCAATCGAATCCCTGTCCGCCTCTTTTCCCCTTCTTCTCTTTCTTTTTTTCTCTGCTTTTTCTATTTTTCTTCTTCTGATTCTTCTCCCCTTCAGCACAATCCGCGCATATTCCTGGATCGAACAAGACGCGGGCGATTGCAGCGATTCGGATGAGGGCGAAATGATCGGGTGTAACGCCAATAGGGAGCAGGGCAAGGATGATGCGATGCACGAGACCCGGCAGCGGCAGAGGCAGCGCTGGTCAAATCTCGATTGCCCGGCCAGATGCTTGTGATTGGACGGCTTGACGGCATTCCAGGGAAGGGAGAGAGAGATCAAATGGCCAAGGCAAGGCTCTGGTTTCGGGTTCGGTGTCTGTCGGCCTCGTGGATTGGATTCGTTTCGCAGTGTCTCTTTGTCCCGAATTGCGACGGAGAATTGTTCCGCCTTTTTTCCCCTGTCCTTTCCCTGTCCTTTCCCTGTCCTTTCCTGTGCTGCAGTTGTTGGACCCTCTGAATATCTCCTCCCTTTTTTTTTATCCGAGTCTGTCTTCCCTTTGCTGTCTCTTCTATTTTTACCGTCTTGTCTGTCGCAAGTTTCAACGATCGCCGCGCCGCGCCGCGCTGCAGAGTATGGATGGGATTTGCGAAAAGCGCAGCTCAGCAAGTTCAAGCTGCCAAGCGGGTTAAAAGCCGGTGCGACAATCGACAAGGGCGGCGCAGAGACTAAATGCC